>SJYT01082772.1:24297-369350 GCA_006410635.1 Cephalophus harveyi
ATGGATGTGAGTCTGAGTGAACTCCGAGAGATGGTGATGAACAGGGAGGCCTGGCGTGCTGCGATTCATGGGGTCGCAAAGAGTCGGACACGACTGAGCGACTGAACTGAACTGATTCCTTTCGTTTTAGTGCTGTAAGTTAGATCTTTTTTTCTGGGTCAAGGAATTCAAGTCTTACTTAGTCTCTCTCTTTATTGGCACCACTGCATGGTGCCAGTTCTGAGTCATGTGTACCTGTTTTCACCCAGTACAACTGTCAGAATTTTGAGTGTTTTTGTTTTCATCTTTTTTTAAATCACAAAACTAGTGCATATGCATTGTGTAAAATTAGAAAATATAGATGGCAGAACTTTTTAAGCTGTTGCCACTGCCCAGAAATAACCACTGTAGCTCTGTATTCTAATACAGGTTTTAATGTGATCTTAGGGCTATAATTTGTGTCACACATCTGGAACACATTTTTCATGTGGAGATCTTGGATACACCCTGAGTCTTCACTTTGTTGTCATTGCTCCTATTTCTGGTTTCTCATCTATCAGAGTAGGCTAAATTTCTTTTTCTTTTCTTCATATAAACTTACTTCAAAAAGATTCATTGAGAGGAATAAGGAGCGTTAGTAAAAATAAAAACTATGTTGCTCATTACTTTAAATAGAGGGAGATATTCTAGACGCTATCTTATAACAAAACATGTACTAAAAATTACTGTTTTAAAGTCAATCTCCATCTGTATTTAAGGCCCTGGCACTTCCTGTACATACTTGTGCCTTCACTGTGTCTCCCCTTCCTTCAGAGATGCTTGAAGCTTCGCTTCTTAAAACTGTGGCGTCAATTCATTATTCTCTTTCAAACAGGAAAAGATTTGAATGTTTGGCTGCTGCTGCTGCTGAGTCGTTTCAGTCGTGTCCGAGTCTGTGCGACCCCATAGACAGCAGCCCACCGGGCTCCCCCATCCCTGAGATTCTCCAGGCAAGAATACTGGAGTGGGTTACCATTTCCTTCTCCAGTGCATGAACCTCCACTTTAAACCATCCACTCTCTTCTTAACTTTGTAACCTTTTATTCTCACTGAGACTGCTGACAATCAAGAAAGCAATGAGCCAGGCAAGCTTTAGGAAAAGAAAGTTTTCTCGAGTAGCTGCATCATTAGGTACTTTGGAATCCCAGTCAAATCCTGCTTGGAACTCTGTATATACCCCTTAAATGTGTACAGAGCTTTACACTTTACACAGTTTCTTAGGTTTGCCTTGTAAAGCCATATAAGGCTTATAAGTTATTATCCCCATTGTTCAAATGGGAAAATTGATGTTCATTAAGGAAAATGGTTTAGCCAAGCACAAAAATCTTTATGGCAAAGCTGGGACTAACAACATGTATTAGAGATAGTATCGTTTTAGATTTGTTTTGGGATTCTGGTCATCTTTAGTCTGGGTTTGTGCTCGTGGGTGACTGTATATAAACAAATTCATATAGTTTGGCTTCCATTTTTATGTTATTTTTCAGTGTGTTGGTTTCAGACCCTGCTTTTCTAGTTAAACTAATCACCAACTCTAGAACTTAATTGTTCTAAATAAGTTTGTCTCCTAAAGACATGTAATGATTTCATTCTTCAGAAATGATAACTCAGGCATATAAATCTATGCATGCTTATTGCTTTTTCAATTTTATGATTATTTTCTATAGAAGAAATTATGATTATAATTTAAAGGTGATTTTCTGAGTTAGTGAATGCATGAAATTAATTCTGAAGTTGTTTTTGTGTCTTTGAGCCTTGTTCTGACTTATGAAACCTGTCTCTTATACACANGTTCATGTGGTAGTGTTTTGTGTGTGATTCTTTGTTCCTGTTCTAAACTGTTACTGTCTCTTATACACATCTAAATTATATTTCATTTTTGTTTTTCATCTCACTTAATTCATAATTTTATTAAAGTCTACAATTTTTAATTCCATACTTTACTTTCTACAAACTTTAGTTTGGTTCATAAATCAGAATTGCATTCTCCCTTCTTGTATTTTTTTCTTTTACTTTTAAAATTACATTAATGAGCTGACTGTTTTAAGAATCATTCTCATGATTCATTCATCTGTTACTCCTCCCTTTTAAACCTTCAGAACTGAAGGTCTTTTGACAAACCAATATTTATAACAGTTTGACAGCAGGATGAGGAACAGCGTTTGTCTTTGTAACAGCTTGAAGAAAGACCCTTTCCAGGATCCAGTCATGCAGTTACAATCTTGACCTCTTTCTTATGCTGGGAACATACATATAGAGCAGCACCTCCCATGTGTTTTCTTGTCCCATTGACTGTCCATTCACTTCCCATCTGTTTGGCAGTCTTAAAGGAACAGAAGGGGCCCTCTTCTTATAAATCTGTCTTTGCAAGTGATAAATGATGTCCTGTCTCTTTAAGAGCTGCCTGGGTGGTTTTCCTTTTCTTAAAATGTTTCAACATCTCTCCTAACAAAATTCAGAGTAAAATATGCTTTTAAGAATAAGAAGAAAATAGGAAAGAAATGAATTATTTTTATACTTTCTTAATTATTTGGGACTGAATATCTTACTGGTCATAAGGCTAGTGCTTTTTTAGCTTTCCGAATATGAAATAACAGGAGATGATTATAATCTTATGGTAGAATCTAACTTTTAAAAAAATTATGAATTGTATAGAAATGTATGATTTTTTTCTATTGCTGAAAATAATGACTTTAAGTATAGATATTTGTATCTTTGAGTCTTCTGAGAATTGAGCAGAAATGAAAATATTTTTTCTCTCATGTAGAGATTGTTCATTGAAGGTTAAATGTGATAATATTGTTTCCCAAAAATGTTCTTAAATTACTGCTTTTAAAAGCACTGCTGGTATAAAAAGATCAATTTTAGAGTATTATATTGTATGAATCAGCTGCCTGTGGTTTATCTTCTACAAACTAGCTTGTTAGTTTACTAATTCCCTACCTTATTCCTGAAACAATTTGATGCAGCTTATAAAGATCTACGCTGTGAAAAAGGTAAGAATACTTAAGGGTGGAAAGTGAGTGAAGTCGCTCAGTCGTGTCCAACTCTTTGCGACCCCATGGATTGTAGACCACTAGGCTCCTCCATCTGTGGGATTTTCTCAAGAATACGGGAAGAGAAAATCCAGGCAACGCAATAATGTGAAACTTAGAATGTGATTGGTGCTCTTGAGGGTTTACTTTGCTATAAACAAGCTGTTGATTTAGTCTGGAGCTTCCTACTGGTGTTGCCGAACCAGTCTCTGATCCCCTAGCTCTATGCACAGCAAAGCCAAGCAACTGATGCTGGGTTGTGGTGAAGGAATGTTGTTGTTGTTCTATCACTAAGTCATATCCAACTCTTTGCAACCCCTATGACTGTAGCACACCAGGCTCCTCTGTCCTCCACTGTCTTCCTGAAGTTTGCTGAGGTTCATGTTCATTGAGTCATTGATGCTGTCTAACCGTCTCATCCTCTGCCACCGCCTTCTTCTCCTGCCTCTGTCTTTCCTGGCATCAGGATATTTTCCAGTGAGTTGGCTCTTCACATCAAGTGGCCAAAGTATTGGAGCTTCAGCATCAGTCCTTCCAATGAATATTCAGGGTTGATTTCATTTAGGATTGGCGGTTTGATCTGCTGGCAGTACAGGAGACTCTCAAGAGTCTTCTCTAACAATGCGAAAGCATCAGTTCTTCATTACTCGATCTTCTTTATGGATCATGTCTCACATCTATACGTGACAGCTGGAAAAACCATAGCTTTAACTGTACAGACCTGTTGGCAAAATGATGTCTCTGCTTTTTAATATGCTGCCTAGGTGTGTCATAGCTTTTCTTCCAAGGAGCAAGCATCTTTTAATTTCATGGCTGCAGTCATCATCCACAATGATTTTGGAGCCCAAGAAAATAAAATCTGCCACTGTTTCCACTTTTTCCCCTTCTATTTGCCATGAAGTGATGGGACCAGATGCCATGATCTGAGTTTTCTGAATGTTGAGTTTTGAACTGGCTTTTTCCATTCTCTTTCACCCTCATCAAGAGGCTCTTTAGTTCCTCTTCACTTTATGCCATTAGAGTGGTATCTACATATCTGAGTTGTTGATATTTCTCCCAGCAATATTGATTCCAGCTTGAGCTTCATCCAGCTCAGCATTTCATATGATGCACTCTACATGTAAGTTGAATAAGCAGGGTGACAATATATAGCCTTGTCATACTCCTTTCCCAGTTTTGAATCACTTAGTCAGTTGTTCCATGTTTGATTCTAACTGTTGCTTCTTGACCCGCATACAGGTTTCTCAGGAGACAGGTGAGATAGTCTGATACTCCCATCTCTTTAAGAATTTTACAGAGTTTGTTGTGGTCCGCACAGTCAAAGGCTTCAGTGTAGTCAATGAAGCAGAACATAAAATATAATTTATTTCACAGACTTTTCTTATGGCAGCTTTCTTTCTAAATCATATTGTTTGGGGGTCTGAAATAAACTTCTAAAACTTTTAAAATCATCTTTTTTTTTAATATTTATTTATTTATTTGGCTGTACTGGGTCCTAGTTGTGGCATGTGAACTCTTGGTTGCAGCATGTGGGATCTAGTTCCCTGACCAGGGATCGAACCTGGGTCCCCTGCATTGGGAGCATGGAGTCTTAGCCACCGGACCACCAGGAAAGTCCCTAAAATAATCTTTAATGTTTAGGTTAAGTATTGGTTAAGTCAGATCACTCACCTGTCAATAAATGAGTGAACAATGAATGTTCATGGGCATCTGTTACACAGCAAGTATAGCACTTGCTGAGTGATTCTAAATGACAGACTTCTTTGTAAGTAGATAATTCATATAAGCAGTCCTATTCCTGGGCGTGGGCCGGGGGAGGGGGACAGTATAAAATGAATCTTTCTAAAATGAACTCTGCAGTCCTATGAGAAAAATATTATCATTTGTGATTGCAGTTTTTGCCAGTAGCTTAATATCAGATAAAAAGATACTAAAGAACAAAAGACCACTAATAATAAGTTTTAAAAGATGCAATTATTAATCCTAAGTTTTAAAGTACAATAATATAGACTTTGAATTTTTTAAGACGTATTCCTTCATTTTATAGATGAAGAAACTAGGACTGTGATTTGTCCACAATAGTAAGGTTAAAGGTAAAGCCAGGACTAGAAACCTAGTTCTCCTGATCATATTATCATATGCCTGTTGGTACAGTATGGTCTCATTTTTATAAAAATCATATGAAGTAACTACCCCATTGATTATTAGGAGCATTTGACCAGGGATTCCTAACATTGTTTTTTGTCAGACACTCGTTTCATTTTTGTATACTTCATTTTGTGAAGTCCTTGTTTTATAAGATTTGTCTATAATATGCTTTTATTTTTAATTTGAAACATAGAATTGCAATTATATCTCTTAATCAGCCCAAACAAATAATTGTTACAAGAGTAGAGGTAATTCTAGCCCAAACAAAGATTTCCATTTGAACTTTTGAAGCAATAGAAATAACCCAGAGAACTCTCTTTCTGCCTCACAGACCCCGGGAAGTCTGGACCCCACCCAGCTTTGAAATTACTGTCCCAGTCTCAAACAGCTTTCCCCAGTACGTAGGAGATGACACCTCCCTCTTCTGTAACAAACAAGTCTACTGTTTGTCTTCATTAATGAGTATGTTTAAAAATAATCATACCTATTTGTAGGGAAGAGAAAAAACTAGAGGGCCAGGACTCAGAAGATAAGTGTTAGATTTAAATGTGTATTTGACTCTGTATCTCTTTGGCTCTTCCTTTCAGCTGTCAAAGGTGAACATGTTTTGTGATGCTACGTCTAAGATATTGACTGTAGTTTTGAGAATCTTGAATCTGGTCTCGATTCACTTGTTTTTGGTTGGTGTTCTTTGTTTCCCTAAATGATTCCTTTAAACACTGAATATCTAAAGAGCACTTACAGTGTAATTGTCTAATAAAAAGCAAGCCTGTTCAGGAACAGCATATGTAACATAATAAGAAGTGTTCCTTTAATTTTCAATCCCTTAGTGAATAGCTTTTTATAGCAGAATTTCACCTACAAGGTGTCCCCAAGCTTGGTAGAAAATGTGCACGCAGTGTGTTATGAAGCAGTTCTCTTAAGGAACATTTGGATCTTTGGATGTGTGCTTGTATAAAATACACTGCATCCATAAGTTTGCAGCTCATTTCTCTGTGCTTTCTCTAAAAACATCAAAAGTTGTAAAAGGTTTATTTCGGTTCATGTGGTAGTGTTTTGTGTGTGATTCTTTGTTCCTGTTCTAAACTGTTATTAACCACTGAAGTGAACCTTCTCCCGGGTTTGGCCTTTTGGATTCACAGTGTATTCAAAACCTAATTACAGATTAGTGTGTTTTTGAGACTTTTAGAGCAAGTATCAGAAGACTTAAAAAGAAAATGAGACTAGTGGTATCATTTCATGTAGAGATAAAGAGACCCTAAACATGAATGGGTGTCAAGTCATCTAAAGAAAAGAAAAAAGAGAAGGAACTTCATTCACTGAGACTGATGGTTTATGAGTTGGGGATTATGGGAATATTCATGACTCAATCAAGAAGCACAATGAATTGATGTTTGAAATTGTTCATCTTTTAAGTAAACATTGGATAATGGAAAGTAGATTCCGTATTCACTACATGTGGAATTGGCTCTTTCAGTGTACAGAAATAGCAGTTTGTTAATCTCTTCCTGAGTTGGTTTAGTTTATCAAGTAAATCACAAATTTATAAGAATTCTCTAGCTATGTAAATATTTAATGCAAATATTTAATAGAAAAAGGAGTTTGCTCTATAATTAGCCTTGCTAATATATACACATTTTTCCATGGGAAAGTAAGTTCTAATGTTGATAAATTAAATACCGTTAAGATTTGGGGATCTGAAAACACTGTAATAGTGAGACATGAATTTGAAGGATCAGAAAGTGGAAAGTGTTAGTTGCTAACATTCCAACTTGATTTTTATGCATAACTCAGTTTTCTGTGCAGCCAGATGCAAGACATTGTTGGAACTTTACATCAGAATTTAAAATTGATTCAAATATGGAAAATAATGTTGCTTATTATTTGTAATATAACTTCCTTGCAAAGCTTGAAATCATGCTTGTATGTGCTTATATAGTCATCATATTTTAGCCTTCTTAAGTAAGGTGTAATAAGTCCTCCCTCCACTCCCCTACCAGTTGCTATTGTGTTCTAAGACCTGAGTATTCTCTGTTCCTTGTTGTTGGGAGCCCACCAGCTTTCCTTGATCTTCATTGTCATCGTGTGCCCTGCCTCTTGTTCCCAGACTTGCTCTAGCTCTTGATCCTAGCATAACATCCTGGAAGCATGTTAAGTGCTTCTTTCCCCCTTCTTGATAACCTGTAGCCATCATTCTCCATGCCATACTTGTGGTAACTTCATTTATCAAATATTTATTGAGCATGTATAGTAAGTCAGACATTGTTGTAGACACTGAAGATGCTGAGCTTTTTTGGTCCAGTTTCCTTCTCTAATATTGTTCTCCAAGGGTCTCTCCAAATGTGTATAGATCTAATCTCAAGAGGAAGAAGTAATAATACTCATCATAATATTCATATTATGATAACATAATATACATTTCTTAGACATTCCTAGTGGAGAAGGAAATGGCAACCCACTCCAGTGTTCTTGCCTGGAGAATCCCAGGGACGGGGGAGCCTGGTGGACTGCCGTCTATGGGGTCACACAGAGTCGGACACGACTGAAGTGACTTAGCAGCAGCAGCAGCAGACATTCCTAGACACAGAATTACTTAAGAAGTGCTTAGTAACTATCTTATTCCCTATTTTTATTATCAAAATATCTTGTTTCACAGAAGGCAAAACTTGCAACATTTGTTACGATTTAGAGTCTGCATATGATAGTAGATCTAGTATGTGTCTCTGAATAGGAGAAATGTGGACAAAGCTAACTCTCCAGGCTTAATAGCCTCGTCTTTGGCAGTGAAACGTGTGGGGTTATGTGAGGACCAAATGAAATGTGGGATCTGAAATCACACAAAACATAGTAGACACTTACAGACTTAGAGGTAGAAGGTAAGCAAGGAATTCTTCGTAAAGGCAGGGTATCATATGTCCCCATGTCACTTCAGTAAGTACATTATACAAGTGAAGGAACAAATGAAGGAATGAGTTTTCCAATTTAGTATTAAAAGGAAGCATTTATCACAGTTATTCTTTTTTCTTTTTACTTTTACCTCCTTCCCCTTCTCTCTCATCTCCTCCCATTACTTCCTAGTTACTTACTAGTGTTCTTTGTGTTATTCTTGAGGTTTTAGGGCATAGAGGTACAGTGTCTTGATGTTCCAGTGGTAAAATATTTTGTAAAAACAACTTTTTAAAGGGAAAATTGGTAATTTTTTATTCTGTGGTTTTCATATATAATTAGTTTAAAGAAAAACTTTGAGAAACATCACTTATCTTGAATTTTAGAAGAATTTGAATTTGATTCAGATTCCACAGTTAGACACATGCATCAAAGTGGCTCTTGGTCTCTGTCAATACAAGTAGATCTTGCTGTGAACAGTGTCTGTGACACACACTCACAGATAGTCTGTCCAGCTGAGCATAGAGGTCATTGACAGGGCAAAGGATGGATAGAGCTGTTACTTCCTTCATACAATACAGTTTTCCCACGTAGAAGTAGTTCTCAGTACAGTGTTTAGAGAGCTGCTAAGGCTCTGAACACTCGTTTGAGATTTCCATGTTTTGTGCTCTTTAAGCTAGATGGTTTTTTAAAGACCTCATCCATTTCCAAAATTCTATGAGATGTAAATTTAGAAAACTTTTTTCCCCCTATTTCTCAACCTCCTCTAAAGAAAGTCGTCAACTGAGCTATAGTATCTGAAACTCCGTAAATGTTCAGTGAAGAAGATAGGTGAACTGTTGCTGTAACTATATGAAATGATTTTGTAAATAAAAACGTGGCCTTATTTTGTGAAAGGAAGGATGTTTACTGGTTTGACTGCTAGATAACAAAAAACCCCACCAAAAAAACAGACTACAAAAAGTAAAAACTAAATTTCCAAGAATCTGATTTTTTTAGATGGAAGCAAGGAATTCTTGCTTTTATTCAACTGTAACATATTTTCTCAGTAAATAATTTGTTTAAAATAATAGGGGATCCCTCTGCCCTGGCTTTTTCTGGTGTGTATTCATCTCAATCTAATACCAAGAATTAGAAGTTCTAAATTACTGGAAGAAGAAAATGAAGACATTGCATTCTTTATATACAACTCTGGTGGGCTATACTGAGTTCTGCAGTGCTAACAAGAATTTACCAGAAGAATAGTTCTTTTTATTGGCTACTCATCACAAATGCTGTCTCACTGATAAAAAAAGGATACTTATATCTTCAACTGCAGATTATTTATTTTTAAATGTAAAAGATGCAAAATGTTGTAAATCAATTATATTTCAGTTTTTAAAAAATAAAAAAGGAAGGCTGAAAAAAAGAATATAAACATCGTAAGAGTAAGAAGGTAGAAGGCTTTGCAGTTTTGCCTTTAGGTCACCAGCTTTGAACCAGTCATTTCACTTTAATTGATAATTCTCACTAACATATTATGTTAACAGGATAAAAGTACTTGTTATCATGCTTACTATTGTTGTTCAGTCACTAAGTCATGTCTGACTCTTTGTGACCCCATGGATTGCAGCACACCAAGCTTCCCTGTCCTTCACTATCTCCTGGAGTTTGCTCAAACTCACATCCATTGAGTCAGTGATGCCATCCAACCATCTCAGGGTCTTTGCTAATGAATTGCATCAGGTGGCCAAAGTATTGGAGCTTCAGCTTCAGCCATCAGTCCTTCTAATGAATATTCATGGTTGATTTCCTTTAGGATTGACTGGTTTGATCTTGTTGTTTAAGGGACTCTCAAGAGTCTTCTCCAGCACCACAGTTCAATAGCATGCCTAACCTGTGTTTTAAAATAGGAGCTACATGATTAAGTCAGTAGTGAAGTAGAATAAATCATGACTCTTCCTGCTTTTAGTATTAGGAGATTGACATGCTGCGTGAATACATTTTGAAGGAAATTTTTATATTTCAGGGAGAATTTGTAGATTTTATCTGAACACCTAAACTGAAAACCTGAAATCAAATAAAATAATGTAAATCTGTCTTCAGTGGCTCTGGTGTTTTTAAACTTAACTTTCCACATTCACAGAAAGTACATTTTAATTTTTTTTTTTAAGTGCCTTTTTCATTTTTGTTGAAGGTACTTCCTGTAGTTTCCTTTTTGTCTTTCAGTGTTAGGACATTTTGACATATAAAGTGTACATTTTAATGTGTTCATATTGGTTAATCTTTGTAACTCTTCCTATTACTTCACACCTAGAAAGTTATTTCCTAGTTGAAGGCCAGTTATATACTCACCTGTATTCTCTTCTAATTTTAAAAAATTGGTTTCATTATTGCATATTTTCCTCTGTTCCAGATAATGCTAACTGTGAGTCCTTGGTTAGACCCCAGAGAATCTTAACAACTCCTTAAAATTCTACATATAAATTTTATGTGTACCTATATCTATATTTGCCTTTTTCTGTGTAAGAATCTGCAACATTTATTAGATTCTCAAAAGGATCTGTCCCCTACACTCCTCCCCTTTCCAAAAAATAATTAGAAGGGCTATTGCTATAATCTGTTTGAACTTCATCTGGATATCAGTCGGTGTGTCATGTGAAGGTAATTTTTCCCCTTTCCCTGAGTAGTTAAAGTATTCCAAACCACTGCCGTCAAGAAATAAATTTGTTTTTAATTAATTTGTTATCTTTTTATATCTACAGAAAAAGTTAGAGAAATCCAAGAAAAACTTGATGCATTTATTGAAGCTCTTCATCAGGAGAAATAAATTGTAATAAGTGAGTAAAAAAAACCTCTTACTGCATTAGTACTGACTAAACTCAAAATTTATATTTAAAACTTAATTTAATAGTTTATCATTCTACTTAACTATATCCTACTTACTCCTTAGTAATAATCTTAATGTAATTAAATAATTTAAAAAGCAGGAATTTCCAAACTAGATTCTACAGCTTTTGTATATGATGTTTCTTTGAATAACTTGATCGCCTTGTGGCTGAACTAAAAATATCCCCTAGAACTCATTTTGAACAGAAAAAGTGTGAACAAAGCTAAACTGTTTCATGATATACTGGTGGCTCATAGATTTTCTGTTTATAAAGAATTATAACTGTTGCACTCATTTTCTCATTGTTCATATTCAATGAATAATCACATATATGTTAACTTGCAAATTGGGTTGACTAAAAATTTTAATAATTGTTCTTAATCTTATTTTCAGTATTTAAAAACATTTAAATAAACTTTTTCAATTTAAAATAACTCGACAGCTGTAGAATTTAGGACTCTACTGAATGTATGGGCTCTTGTCTAATTCTGTATTGTGGCATTATAAGCAGTGACTAATAAAATATTATTTTTGAAGACTTCCCTTAATAGCAGAGTTAATTGCTAATTATTGCTGAAAAAATATAATTAGGAAGTCTTTTATTGATGAAGTTGAGAAAGGGAAAATGCTATAATTAAGACCTTTTCACTTATTTAAAATATTTAATTACTTTATTTGTGAGTCCTTGCTCTATAGACAGCTTGCAACACAGAAGTAAACAGAGTAGAAATGTGAAAGTTTTTCTCCCTAGCTGCACTGTGTTCAGAAAAGGCCCTTAAATCAGACTCCCTACCTTCTTGTACTGTCGAGGCAATATATTTGAGAAAGCAAGCTAGAAGAAGGAAGTGCAGCTCAGACCAGCATCACACAAAACGGTGCACCAGCAATGAATGAGAGAGAAAGCAGTAAAAAGCTTTAGAATAATGCTTTGTTACTTTGTTTCTCTTTCATAAGCTAAGACAGGTATATGGATGTATACAAAAATGTGTCTAGAAACTAAATATTAATCATCTTTCACAAAGGCCAAAAATAATTCAGTTTTTAAGTGTCTATGCTCATAAACGTTTTTATACAGTTTCAGTGTACGAAAATTTTCTTTTAAAACCATGAAATGTTATGAGGTCTTCCTCACTGTCATAGTTCCTTACTATCAGTAGTTAATGTTAGAAACATTTGAGAATCTTCTGGATTTGGATATTCTCTTCATAAGCATCAGAGTTTGCTTGATACTTTTGTTTACAAATATAGTTTTTTGGGGGGGTGGAATTCACAGAAACCCAATTAAAAATATCAGGTGCATTTCCATCTCTTTAATGAAATAAGGAAGCCCAGAGCCAACCAGGTCAGTGTCACTTACCTAAGCTGGTCAGTGTGACATCTGGAGTAATTGTTGCTGCCAGGAACATGCCTTTTTCTGCAAAAGTGTCTGTCCCAGGTGAAGGCCAAGACAGTCCTATGAGGCAGGTCGTGTACCGGAAAACAGTCTCAGCTTTTTTTGTTCTTCCCACCCCTTGGGATTCATGGCTCTGTGAACTGCTATGTTTATCTGTGAGTTGGACAGATGATCTATTTTTTATCTTGTAAATCCACTTAAAAGAGTAAATCTGGGACTTCTGGTGGTTCAGTGGTTAAGACTGTACTCCCAATGCAGGGAGCCTAGTTCAATAGGTTCCCTGGTTGGGGAACTGATCTCAGATGCCACAGGCAAGGCTAGAAAAAAAAAGTAAAAGAATAAATCTGGCAAAACTGTAGACTTGCTTCACTTTGACCACTTAATAAAAGTTGCCAGGCATTTTAAGGAATTTGTATTCCTCTCAGTGAGTTTTGAGATGCATGTAGTTACTCAGCCTGATCATTTTGAATAACTTGATACTTGCTGAAGATGAATTCCAGCATTTTTTGATTCATACATCATATTTGATAAAACTGTTTTATTGTTCAGGTGGATATTTCAAATTTAATAAAGCTAGCAAATTAGGCAGTTAAGCTTCAATATTTTTAAGATCATACAATAGTAAAATTTACTTAGCAATTTTACATTTGTCTCCCCAGACCTAAATTTACCAATGAAAATTCTGTTTGTTTTTACAGAATCCTACTCATCATGTAATCACCTCAGCCTACATCTGAAGAAAGAAAACTCAAAAGTCTTTTGTCTTGCCTTTTTTTTCTTCTGCTATTCTGCCTTTCTAAACATAAAATAAAGTCATGGAATAAAAATAATTTATGTGTGTTAGAGGCACTTTAACAGTCAGCTGCCTTTTGAATGGAAGAACAGTGGAAATGCCATTAACATTCTGTTATATTGTATTTAAGTGACAAATTGGGATAATTTAAGTGGTGTGGCCATTAGGCTGTCCTTGAAGATAAGAAACTTGCACTCCTGCTTGTTGTTTCATTTCTAGCGGCGAGTTCAACTAACTCTTTAGCCAACGTTACTCGATGTAATTTCTTTTCCAGAGAAAGAATGTTAGGTGTTTTGAAATAAAACTTATGGCAATTTTCTAAAGGCTGTCAATTGTATATAAAATGATGGTAACCTGCCGAGTTGTTGTCTGTATCTGCAGTGTTCTGTGTACAGAACCTATTTGACCAGGATAGTTCAGTTTATATTTACTTGAATGAAAGTGAGTTAACAGAAAAATTCTTCAAATAGGTTAATTTATACAATTCTGTGTACATTCAGTGAAAGATTTCAACCCTTCATTGACAGCTTAGAAGTTGCCTTAGAAGCTAAGTCAGTAGCAGCTTACCTCTTTGATTCAGTTGATGTTTTTATACTTTGTCTATCCATTTGAATTCATTCATTTTGGATGTTTTATACTTGAGCTAGGCTTTCTTATTGACGGCGTGGGGTTTTTTTGTTTTTTTCTTTTACCTGTTGACAGAGCTGTTGGATTTTGATGGGGAAGATTGAGAATAATCAATTGACTAATTTATTTAGACTATTGTCAAACATTTCATTGAGGCCTCAGGAAAAGCCTTCTTTCATAAAACTGTGTTTTAAATGGAAATTATTTCAACAATTAGAATTATGTTGACCATTCCCTTCTCTGGATGTTTAAAGAAAAATATAAAGTTTAATTCATTGCAGTTCAGTTATGGTAATATCGTCACATTATTTTCATGGTTTTTTTTAGATAAATATTTTGTAATGGCTAAAGGACTTTAAAGCAAAGAAATAGGCCATTTTTGACTTTCAATGTCTTTCCCATTTAACTCTGCTTCTTGCTGCCATTTCATTAGTATTCTAATAAAAGTGTCCATTTTGTGACAGTTTTTATTTTACAGTTTACTTAGTCTTTAAGTTTCTTGGAATTATGTTTTGGTAACAGTTTCCACATTTTTTAAAATTTAACATCAGTACATTATTTATTGTGATCTCTATCAAGATCTGACACAATATGCAAGGTTAAAGGATACCACAAAATATTTCAGATTGAAAATTCAGGAATTATTTGTTGTATACTGTTTGATAGGATGTAGATGCAGTTTTAAGCGGAGAGTAGCAATATATTTTATTTGGGAGCTGAGTCATCGAGAACATTTCTGTATCCTTCAGACGTAGGGACAGTGAGTGAGTGGGTGGGTGAATGGAGAGGGAACAGAGTGCCCTGATGCTCTGTACAGAGGTTAAGAGATGACCGTACTGGTTAACTCCCTCCAACTAGTGCTGGCCAGTGGGTAAATACCCTCACTGAGGCAGACATCATTCAGTTAGTAATTAATATTTTTGCAGTTGTAAAACACAGCAACTTTAAAACTACAAATGTATATCTAAAAAAAGGAAAAGGACCGTGTTTATTTCTATGAGCTATGGATAGGGAAAAATGCACTCAGCTGTGTTTCTACAGATTTCCCCCAAGCAAAAGGCTGATGTTCAGTCAGTGCTTTTATTGCAACTCTCTATAAATTTAAGAAGGGGTGGTTAAAGGAGATGTCTCCATTTCTTTGAGATCAGTATTTGTGATTTAAATGTATAAACAATAAAATGTTATTAAAAATCCTATTTTAGAGTCCAGACATTTCCCTGTCCTACTTGGTAATATGACTTCTTCCATGGAATAATTATTGTTTTCCTTTATGGCTGATCTCACACTAAGCATGCTTCCCTCCCCACCCAAAAGCTAGCCATTTCTTAAAATCGGATGTTTTAAAAGAAAAAAAAAACCTCAGATTCTCAACAGTAAACAGTAAACTGTGTTGTGTCGGTAGTTCAAAAATCACAAATGATTCAAATGTAAACAAATCACTATGCAAAAGTATAAAAATGTATTTGAAACAAATTCAATATACAAAAGTTAAATTCTAATGAGACCAGGAATCATTTTGTTTTTCACCACAGAATTTGCAAGGAATAGAATGAACAAAGCTTTGTACTGAAGACTGAACAACTATAAATAGATTTAAAATTTACTCGATCCAGATAGCAATTTTAAGAAATCAAGCTTTGTAGGCAGTGAATGATAGGAAATGAGCAGTTCCTGCAGCTTCACGGTTGAACCATAGTTCAGCTGAGCTGTAGTTACAAGCGGAGCAGTCAGCCTTTCTTAGCTGCTTAATTATGTTCTCTTTTCTCTGTATTATCCCCTTTCCAGGCTTTACTCTGACACACTCCTTCCCACAAATTATTTAGCCTCCAGATACAAATGAATAGTGTAATAATGAGAAAGGAACATTGCAGAGAGTGGTATTTCCTGACCTTATAATTTGGGAATTTTGCATATGATATAAAGATTCAGAGTGTAGGTTTAAAAGGTAAATCCCTTAACCAGTCAATAATTTTATTTTTATTTATTTTAGATGTATTTATGTGCTAAAAGAAATACGTTTTAGTTTTCCAATAAAGGGGATCAAAGTTTTGTGTTGTTTTTTTTTTTTCCAGTTTTGGTTCTCTAAGCTGGTATATGCTATAGTTTCAGGAACTTCAGCAGTATAGAAATGTGCTTATAAATATGCTTACCTTTTGAATAATCATGGCTTTGTGTTTAAATATTTAAAACTTAGCCTTGTTTTTACTTGTGCACTATGAATGAACTTTGTATTTTTTAAAACGTTCACACTATATGTAGATGTTACTGCAGTTTATATTTTGCCTGTGCTTGATCTAAAATCATTGGTGTAGATGTGTAATTAAAGACACTGAAATCATGTTATTGGAGAGCATCTTTTAAGTTGTCTCTGTTATAATGAGGGGGAGAGAGAGAGAAACTTATGCACCCAGGATGATAATTGACTCTACAGTATAACCAAATTCATGGTCTAATAAGCCTCTTAACATGTGACCCTTTTTTGAATGCTTGACTTTCACATGCCTCACATTGCATAGTTGTAATTCATGATCTAACCATGCTCTTTTTCATGTCTTGATATTTGTCAATACACTTTGGTATTTTCTTTGGTAAATATATTTTTTAAATGTTTTTAGTTGCATTTTGCTACCATGGCCATCATTTTCATTGATGATGCTAACCTGTTTAGTCATTTATGAGGCTGCCTAAGAAGGCATCATTAAGTCTTAGAACCAGAAGGAACCTTAAAGATCACTTCATTCCATCCACCACCCAATTACGAACTCCCTTTTTTTTTTATTTTAGAATTTTCCCAGAACTTTGCTCATGTTTGTGTTTAGTTGCTCAGCCGTGTCCAACTCTTTGCAACCATATGGACTATAGCCCAGCAGGCTCCTCTGTCCATGGGGATTCTCCAGGCAAGAATACTGAAGTGAGTTGCCATGCCCTTCTCCAGGGGATCTTCCCAACCCAGGGATCAAATTCAGGTCTCCCGCGTTGCAGGCAGATTATTTACCATGTGAGCCACCAGGGAAGCCCAAGAATGCTGAAGTGGGTATCCCTTCTCCCTTCTCTGGAGAAGTATCCCTTCTCCAGGGAAACTTCCCAACTCAGGAATCAAACAGGGTCTCTTGCCTTGCAGGTGGATTCTTTACCAGCTGAGCTCAAGATTTGGTGATCATTAGATATGTAAAATAAGACTGTGTGGGTGTGTCTTCTCCCTGATTCACACGGTTAGCTGAAGCCAAAACCAGGAAGAGTCTTGTGAAGTCACGATTGCTTCCATAGGTGGTACACAGTCTCTGGAGTGTGGCATATTTTCTGGTGAACAGATGTTAAGACAGTCTTTAAATTCCTTTAGAAAATTTATAGGGAAGGACATATTTCAGTCATATTAACAGTTATTTCACTTATCAGTGCTAACAGACCACTCCTAGTGTGAGGCCCCAAACGTAGTTGCATTTTAAATTATTTCATCCTTTGTGTACTTCAAGATCTTCATAAGTCAAGAAAGTTTGAAGAGTTTGCTTCCTGAAGATTTAATAGGGTAATTTATCTGTTTTCTACCAATACTTTGAGCTGAATTAGCATCTTTGTCAAAGTGAAGTAGCTCCCACGTGCCTGTAAATAATAGAGATCTATTATTTAATTACATTACAAACTGTGTTTTAAAATAGTTACTATTTAAATTTAAACAAAATATTCAATTTGTGATAACTAAGTCATAAATAATTTCTGCACATATTAGACTAAGTTGATAGATATAGAAAACTTAAGACAGGTACTATAAAAGTTGTCAGAGATTAAAAAGCAGAGTAGTGTCCAGAGTTTAAGTGTGAGTGATACTTAGCCTAAAGACACTTTTATAAAATAAGCTGAGAAAAGATGTACATCATAAGGCAGTGGGTTAAGTGTGTATCTTAAAATGAGAGTTGAGTTACCAGCTTGACGGAGAATCTGTATATGATCACCCTATGAAGCCTTCATGTGGGTTTTGTTCACATTCTACAGGATCACTGTTAAGGTTTATTTGGGGTCAAGTCACTGACCGGGGTAACTACAGCTTTTAATTGTTTTTGTAAACCAGTTCCTTATTCTGTGTGGTAAAGAATTCTTACCATTTATTTTGTTTTTAACTAATTAACCTATATGTAGCATGGTTCCTATCCCAAGTATTTGAGAAATTGCAAAAAGTCATTTTGAAAATTGTAGGCCAGAGACCCCACTGAAGATCCAATGAAAACTACCAGCAGCCTCCAGAGAGGCATGTCTTATGGTTGAGTTAGAATATAGGTTTCACTCCTTAAGAGTTCGAAGAAGAATGTCCATTTTAAAACCGTCCCTTGGAATAACTAAATCATAGCAACAACACAAGAATTAGAATTTTATCCACTTGTGAAAAATTATGGTCATGGTGTACATGATCTGACACTTGCCGAAAGCTTGTGAGACTTCTAACATTTGTGAGAAAGTATGTAGGGAATAGGTTAACTCCATCGTCTTGTTTGTTTTGCTAAAGTTTATCTGAGAATTAGGCCAAATCAGAAGGCAATACTGCCTGAACTACTTACCTTTACCCACTTATTAATTTATCTAATCTTATGCCCTTTGCTTTCACAGACAAATATTTTATGATGCACCTGTTGGAAGAAAATACACAGCACCTTTTGCAAAAGTAAAATGACATGTCTCAATTAACACTTAGGTTCTTTAAGGATTACTAGATAGTTCAGGACCAGCCAAGTTTCCCACTCCAGACCAATGCATATAGTGCTTAAAAGTGTTAATCACTCAGTCATATCCAACTCTGAATCCATAGACTGTCTGTCACCTGCCAGGCTCCTCTGTCCATGCGCTGCTTCAGGCAAGAATACTGGAGTAGGTAGCTATTTCCTTCTCCAGGGCATCTTCCCGACCCAGGAGTCAAACTTGGGTCTCCTGCGTTGCAGGCAGACTCTTTATTGTCTGAGCCACTAGGGAAGCCCATATACAGTGATTCCCTTTTGTCAAAGAGAACTGAAGACTTTTTTTTGCCTCAGCTACCAGGAAATATTGAACATATCTCTTAAGGAATGAACTTATTCATTTCTCTGCTTCCTTAGTTTGTGTTCCATTTTTATTTTTAATCTCTCTTTTCCATACATCTTAACACAGAAGTAATCATGGGTCATTAACAAAAATGCCATACTTAACTGCTTCTTCATTAAGAACTATATTTGTCTAGAGGGCTTAAGTCAAAAGTTCTCACACTTGCAGTCAGTGGTGCTCCAGGTGGTATGCAGCCAACACTTCTAACCAGCACATGAGTTCTGGGCTGTTTCACCCCTCCTTAGGCAACCTGGTAGTCCCCCACTCCCAGGAGGTCACCATATTGATGCCAAACTTCGTGCAGACACAGAATCAGCATAGTGCACTACAGCCCAGAACTCCTGCGCTCAGATGATTCTCCCGCCTCAGCATCCCGAGTAGCTGGGACTGCAGGCACACACCACTCTCAGAGAACGTGCCTCCCCCTGCCAGCAGCAACACTAATGGGAGGAGGTGGTGCTTGATGTGTTTCGGAGGAAAGGTGTGCAGCCACCTCAGTCTACCGCGTTGCAGGGGTGGCCACACAGCCTGAGGAGGACTCCCAGAAGGACTCTTAGTGTCCATGTAAAGAACAGCAGGGAAATGGACCGTCACCGGCCGTGAGCTTTTGGGGATCTATCTAGAAACCCCCTGAAGCCCTTTAGGCCACTCGTCCGTCTTTTCCGAGGATTAATCCCATGAAACTTCTTGAAACTTTCCTTTTAAATTTTGAAGAAAGAACTTTAAAGCAAAGGAACCAGTCTGTTTCGTGTTATGCATACATTGTCACAGGCAGGGTTATTTCCATTTTATAAATGAGAAAATAGGCTCGGAAAAGTTTTAAGTAACCAATGTCATTCATGTGAATAGAGTCTAAACTGGAAAACAAATCTGGTTACATACAAGCCACTGTCCAAAGCATGCTCGCTCACTCGCTCTCAAAAATACTTTTAGGAAAATGAACTTATTATAAATTCTGAGTATATTAGGGCACTGATATACCTAGAAAGTGCAATTTGAGCTAACTTTACAGAAATGCTCTAGGGTGGCTTTCCCTAACTATCCGAGGTTTCTGCTGCATCATGAGAATGGAAAGCCCTGCAGAGAGATGTGGTTCCTTATAGGGCCCTGGGAGGCAAGGTGATACTGAGATTCGGGCGGGGGTGGGGTTCTAATCTCAGGGCTATCTCAGACCTTGAAGTTGTAGAAGTGAAAATGAATACTCTGCAGTTTTCCCTCAACATCTTAATTGTTAATTTTCCCATTTTACCTCTACAGATCCTCTCTTTTTGAGTTAGCCCAACTATTAAGATACAGAATTATTTTTACATGTTTTCAAAACCTTGATTGAATATTTTATTTTTCCAAATTTTGACTGCCTTAAACACTTTCAGAAAGCTATTAACAGAAACCTTTGCAATCTTTAATAAGTTTATTTTCAGGAATATCTTATATATTCTTTAATTTTCTTGCCTGAGAGTTTTTAGTTTCCCAGGACTATTAGAATAGAAGTAAATAATAAATACTTCCCTGCCAACATTCTTGCGAGCTTCTCTTTTCCTCTGATACCCACTAGTGTGAATGCCTAGTTAGACATCTCTGCCCTCTGCAGCCTCTGCTGTATTGAAGACTCTCAGCAGAAGGATGAGGCCACTCCTATTTTCATACATTCAGATTTCTCTTTTTAAATATCTGAGACACTGACATTCTTGCTAATTATACTAATTGCTCTGGTCATCACTGAATCAGGATCCTGAAACTGTGGGCCCATTCACTTCAAATTTCTGGATTTTGTCACTGTAGCAGGGGAACAGGGCATTTGGATCTCGTTCTCTGGGCCAAGAGGCCCGATCGGTGCAGTTGGCCAGCTGTGTGCCCTGTGATTGGCTGGGCTTTTGATGTGCAGATACTACAAGTTGGTCACCAACTTGTGTACAGTGGGCGTGTTCTGGTTCATGTGAAAATCAACATCCTTTTTTTGTGTTCCTGGGTGACAGGATGCTACAATACTATTAGCATTTGCAAAGAGTGCGCTCCGTCCAAGGGTGTAAGCACAGATCGTGTGCTGCTCAGTTTGTGTTTCTCTATTATGTGAGAGACACAAAGAAGCTGAAGGCTGGCAAAGGCCTGTCAGATCCTGTAATGCAGCGCTCGACCCCCAAACTCCACTTGGCCTCCAAGGGGCTCTTGTTCCCAGTCCCACCCCTTCCCCTGAATGGGCTCCGAGGTAGGTAAATGAATTCAGGGGCTTGGTAGGCGGGGGATTCCTTTCTGACCTCATTCCTGTACCATTTGTTTGCAGGCTTGTAGGGGGAGAGGAGGACATTTTGGAATCCTTTGTGTCAAATAATTTTCTTGCAGGTTGGGGAGTTAATGGTAACTTTGTCTGAAGCCACCGGAGCAGAAAGCCTCCACGGCCGAGGCGTGGCATGCTCAACCTCAGAACGACAAGATGAGAATGTGGAAGCAGGGAAATTTCCATGGCAGATGGATATGTAGCAAGTCTGTATGCTCAGCATCTGGTGGCGGGCAGCTTCCATCTTCCCGAGCGTATGAGACCCAGCACCTTGTCCTTTA
Organism: Cephalophus harveyi; assembly: GCA_006410635.1. Classification (NCBI taxonomy): domain Eukaryota; kingdom Metazoa; phylum Chordata; class Mammalia; order Artiodactyla; family Bovidae; genus Cephalophus; species Cephalophus harveyi. The sequence continues at coordinate 45,687 of SJYT01082772.1, forward strand.
AAAATAGCTTCCTCTTTCTGAGTTACCATGACTTATATACCGGCGCCTATAGTTTGGATAATCTTTTGTGTTAACAATTACATATATTCTGAAACTTTTAAAAGTTTTTTAAAACTTCCTACCACCTGGGTAACTGTACAGAGTATGGTGTGATTTCCGAGGAATTGTATCTTTTTTTTTCCTACCCTCAGATTTACTTTGCTTATCTAGAAAATGAATTATAGTTTTAGAACAATAGCTCTTGTTTTGTTTTAAAAAAAAAAAAAAAGAAAAGAGGCCCAGAGAGAAGAAGCAATTTGTTCAATTAGTGGTCTAGCTGAAACCCTTGCCTCCTGATTCCCCAGGGAAGCATTGTTTCTGTTCCATGAAGATTTATGTCAGGGGACACAGATGTAATACCTCCAAAGCCAATCATTTTGTAGAAGCTGGGGATCCTGAGAGTCCTGTGAAACCTTTCTTTGAAATGTTGGCAGCTGATTTTAAGAATCTTAGTGTGTGAGTCAGACTGAAACATCTGTAAGGCACTACCCACACTACCGGGTCACCATTTGAAATCTCTGATTTAAACTGTAACTTTATGCTCACCTCTGGCCTCAATGGATCTGAGTGACAGTATTACTAGGGCTTCTGAAAATAATATGATTTCTGGTCATTCTTAGAGATGCATAGGTTTTTAGCTTCATTTAGATACAGAGACTTCTAGCTTCTCTGATGATGCGGCTGGACTAAAAGGAACATGTTACCAGCAGTTCAACTCTGGCTCAGGGAGGCTACCTGCAGTCCCAAGATTGGCTTGTTGGCCAAGTCTTTCTGGGATCCCAGGCAGGTTTGAGCACAGAACCTTGAACAAAGTGCAGGTGTTGGATGGACTGGCCACGTGCTAAACAGCCCTTTCCCTCCCCCCGTCAGCTCTTCTGAAATGGCAGTTCCTTTTCATGTTGTGAGCAGCCTGGCAAAGAGGCAGGTATATTCATAAAGGGAGAACTGGATGCCCTACTTCCAGCATGATTGGGTGAGTCAGTGCTCAGGGAAAACCCCAACTGATCAAGATGCACAGACTTACATAAAAGCGTTTCGTTCTAAACATCAAACTGTTCAGTTCTGAAAGTCACACTGGTGAACCTCAGTCAAGGAAAACAGCACTTATCATGCCAGTTTTTCATATTTTCAGTGAGTTCTGAGTATTCAGAGCACATTATTTTTAAGGTTTATTGAGGAGGAGGTACTAGGCTTCCCCAGTGGCTCAGCCTGCCAGTGCAGGAGACCCAGATTCGATCCCTGGGTCGGGAGGATGCCCTAGAGGAGGAAACGGCAACCCACTCCAGTATTCTTGCCGGAGAATCCCGTGGACAGAGGAGCCTGGCAGGTCACAAAGAGTCGGACACAACTGAGCACAAGGAGGAGGTAATCTAGAATCTTGGTATTAAATAATTATTTTGTATTGATTTTTTGTGGCACAGGTTGAATAAAACAACCTCACTCACTAAAGCATGCTTTGTCATAAAGGAAAGTCTATTGGGCTTCCCTGGTGGCTCAGAGGTTAAAGCGTCTGCCTCCAATGCGGGAGACCCAGGTTCGATCCCTGGGTCGGGAAGATCCCCTGGAGAAGGAAATGGCAATCCACTCCAGTATTCTTGCCTGGAGAATCCCATGGACGGAGAAGCCTAGTAGGTTACAGTCCACGGGGTCGCAAAGAGTCGGACACGACTGAGCGACTGACACGACACGATTGAATACTGAGTGTGTGTGTGTGTGTGTTTCCTGGATTTGTAATCAAGAATTCATCACTGGTTCCAGAAAAAGAATTCTACTTGGAGAAATTCCACCAGAAAGAAGGCAGCTGCTAAGAAGGGCAAGGCCCCAACAAGCACATCCATTCGGGTCTGGAACCTGTGTGTTACCTGTAGGAGAGCAAAGGCTGAGCACAGGCCATGCAGCCGGAGAACTGTGCTGCTAAGCATGCTCTGCGCCCCCGAGATGGGCGGCCTCAGCGGAGCCCCTTCCTCCTCTGGGGTGCTCCCGAAGGCCTCCAGCCCAGATGAGTTTCTGCCATTGATTACACTTGGCATCTAAAAATGTTTTCCCTAACCCAAAGGAAAATGTCTCCTAGTCCAGCTAAGTCAGGACAGGACATTTTCCAGATTACATGCTCTTTTCAGTGGAAAGCATCATCAGTTCAGTTCAGTTCAGTCGCTCAGTCGTGTCCGACTCTTTGCAACCCCGTGAATCGCAGCGCGCCAGGCCTCCCTGTCCATCACCAACTCCCAGAGTTCACTCAGACTCACGTCCATCAAGTCAGTGATGCCATCCAGCCATCTCATCCTCTGTCGTCCCCTTCTCCTCCTGCCCCCAATCCCTCCCAGCATCAGTCTTTTCCAACGAGTCAACTCTTTGCATGAGGTGGCCAAAGTACTGGAGTTTCAGCTTCAGCATCATTCCCTCCAAAGAAATCCCAGGGCTGACCTTCAGAATGGACTGGGTACAAGGTGTTCCCTAAATCCTCCTAAATAATGATAGAAACGTTTGCTAAGTGCTGATTATGTGTCAGGTCCTACTGTAAACACTTAACCTACATGAACACTGTTGGTTCCCATAGCTCTGAGAGCTAGCTTCTGGCATTTCCCACCTTTTATAGTTAGGGGAAGAAAAAGAAATGGAGTCTCTGAGTTGTTCAAGTTGTCAGAGTTTGCTCGGCCTCATCAGTGGCAAAGTGGGGATTTCCACCTGGGATATCTGGCTTTTTGTGTCTCTACACTTAACCACTGCCCTGGAAACTGCCTCTCCACTAGAAATGGCCTACATCGCTTAGCAGGAAGCCTGAGGCTGAAGCTTCTGTTCGCAAAGGGCGTCAGAGAAGTTTGAGAGGCTGGAGGCAGGCATTTGAGAGTTGTAGATAAGGAAGTTCCAGCTCCCTCTGGAATGTTTGCAAATAAAACATTTTTCTATTTCTAGGACTCATTGCCGCACCTCACCACACCGGAGACCTTGGGAACTGGGCTGCCCAGTCTTGAGATCCCCTGACTGCCAAGGAGACAGTTCACGCCCAGATCTCCTCCCTGCCAGAGGGACGGGCACGAGCTTAATTTGCACTGGAACATGGGAGGGAGGTAGGGCCCAGCAGGTCTTTGAAGACTGTGGATTGGCTGTCTGGGAGGGCGCAGTGCGAGCTATGAATCCTCATGTTCCCGGGGGCTCAAAGGGACTGGCTCAGTATTGCCTACTGGGCCTGCTAACAGGCCACGCTTTATCGCGCGAGTGTAAGGAAACTTGGATTTGGGGCATCGTATTCAGTATGCCCGGAGAAGGCAATGGCACCCCACTCCAGTACTCTTGCCTGGAAAATCCCATGGATGGAGGAGCCTGGAAGGCTGCAGTCCATGGGGTTGCTGAGGGTCGGACACGACTGAGCGATTTCGCTTTCACTTTTCGCTTTCATGCATTGGAGAAGGAAATGGCAACCCACTCCAGTGTTCTTGCCTGGAGAATCCCACGGACTGGGGAGCCTGGTGGGCTGCCGTCTATGGGGTCGCATAGAGTCGGACACGACTGAGGCGACTTAGCAGCAGCAGCAGCAGCATTCAGTATGCCTGCTTGAGTTAGCTATTTTTACATTTTTATAATTTGAACACGTTTTCCTTCATCGTCCACTTTTATACCACCACTTTATGCCTCCACTCCATCCTCCATTTTATACCACTACTTTAACTTACTGTCTTCCGAATACTTTGGGTAGAGCATCTGGAAATAAAGCAAGTTAACTTTTAAAATGCCCTTGAATCCCAGGATCTAGAAATAAATTATCATCTCCCGTGAACCCTATGTATCTGTAAACTATGCACTATCTTTCTTTCATTCTCAGTCAAGCTCCTTGAAAGAGAGATCACTGCCATATTCCTTCTTTAACTCACTCCAAGCTGGCATTTTCTTTGCCAGCCGGGCCTCCCTCCTCCATGCCATCACCGCCTCTACCACTGCTTCTCAGAGGCTGCCAGCGACCTCCGTGCTAATCCCCCCAAATGCTTCTATACTTACTTTGTTTGACTCATTAAGGCCAGTTAATACTTTGTGATACCTGTTCTCTCTCTCTCCCTGTCAGCTCTTATTTCTTTGACTTCTGTCCTTGTGTGACCCCACTTTCTCCTCGTCCTCCAGCTTATAACAGAATGGCTGCTGGTTGTCAGGACTGTTCCCCCATCCCCCAAGGGTGGGCCCTCCTCGGAGTGCTCCCGTGGAACTCTCCTTTTCTGTCTCCATCCTCCCACCTGTTCAACTTCCAGCCACATTGCTTGTGACTCTAAACTCTCCAGTTCCATCCTGTTCCTCTCTCTCCGCCCCAAACACCAGCTCGAACTCCCTACTTGCATGTACCCTAAACGTCTTACACTCAACTTGTCCAAAGTGCAAGCACCCCTTTCTTCATTAAAGCTGGTCCTTCTCCAGATTTGACTGCTTTGGTGACAGGCACTGTGATGGCTGCCAAGACAGACACCCAGGACTCCCCCTGTCCCTGATACGAACAATAGACCTAGTCATCAGTGTCCACAGTTCTGACCTCAGCATCTTGCCCTGTCCCTGCACACCTCAGCTGGCCCCACAGCTCATCTCGATTCCCACCACATGCCTTCATTCTCACTTCTCTTAAGCATCCTTCACACTCTTGCCAGAAAGAAGAATCTCAAATGCAAACATGACCATTTCTGATTAAATCTGTCTCCAGATAACTTTCAAATGAAGTTCAAAATCTTTAGCACAGAGCTCTTCAGGAGATGGGATCTGCCCATTTCTCCAGCAACTCCAGTCACCCCCCTCAGCCCACGTCCATATGGAGAACCACAGACCTTCCTGCAATCAGCCCTCCTTCCTGCACACACACTGCTCAGGATGGAATGTCCTCCTTGCTCTGATAACTCTCATCCCATCCTTGGGGACCCTGCTCCTGCACCACCTCCTCTGGGAGGCTTCTGTGCCCCTCCCTTCCTCCCTGCCTCCCACCTGAATCAGCTGCTTTCCCGTGAGCACGCCGTGCGCGTGTCTGTCCTGACACAGCATTGTGCACTGGGATTGCTGCATCATCCACATGCTTCTTCATGGGACTGGAGGATATTTAAGGGCAGACACCGAGTGTTACAGATCTCCTTATCCCTAGCATTTAGCACAACATGACAAATATTAAAAAACTATTTAAATGAGTGAACTTTTCATGTCTATAAAACATGTATTATGTAGACATTCGTATAAGGTATGGTAACATTTACTGCTATCTGTATGTTTACTCAAGTTTATGTGTTTGTGAGCACATGCATATGTTCTATTTTTTCATTTACTATCTGGTATAAATAATTAGCTTTTCACTTCAGTAGGCAAAAAAAAATTTATGTACCCATAAACCAGGATTTGCTATAATTTGGAATGTCCTTTGCATCTTTATTAATTTCCTCATTGGTAAAAAGGAGGGTTTGATTGGCTGTTCACTGAAGGTCCTTCTAATGCTGACATTTGTAAAAACCTTTGATACTATTTTGACATAAAACTGCCTTTTCTAAATAAAACTGCCCTGAATTGGGATATACCCTTCAGAGTTATTATCTCACTTGATCTTTAAAATATAAGGTAGTCATTGTGATGAAATGAGTACACTTCAGTTATTGGCTTATTTTAAGCATTTGTCTGACCTTAATCAAATAACCTGATTCTAGCACTAAATTTCTGAAGTATTTATCACCGCAACACAGGATACATTGCTAATTCCTTTAGCTATCAGAGCTATGCTCAAGATACAAACCATTTTCAGAGGGAAACCCTCTTCCTTTTTGGCATCTGGAATCTCTTCTAGAGTAACAGCTGTCTTAGATGCCAAGCCTTCTACATCAGCAGCTGAGGAGAGGTGTCCGTGGATGCCCCGGTGGTCCTTAAGACCCTTTCAGTGATCACGTGGTCAGCATGATGTTACAATAGCACTGGTGTCTTGGTTCTTCTTTTCACCATGTCGACAGTCACTGGCTCGGTGAAAGCCGCATGGGTGACACCGCTTAGCATGAGCCATGACAGTGACACGACCTGTCCTAACGGGTGCTGCGTCATCTTTACTGAGATGCACTCATGGTTTAAAACAAAAGAAATAAGCAAGCTGGTTTAATTAAAAAGTGGCTTGATGAAATAGTAAAAATCATTCATTAATTTGTATTGCTATGTTATCAATGTATTTTATTGATTTTTAGCTTTATTAAATCTCAACCCTTAAGTATGTTTTTTTCAATAGTCTGTGACAGATCAGGAGTGTCACATAAAAAACTGTTTGCAATCCAGAATATGATGGTCATATTGATAAAAGGTACTTGTGTAATTATTTGACTTATTACCGAAACTGTCATTTTCTTCAAGGAATATCATTTTGCTTAAAAGAATGACTAATAGACTGTGGTAATTCCAGCTGACTCATAAAGCAGATATTTTCTCAAAAAGAAGAGTGAACCTGCCGCTTCAAGGAAAACCTCTGCTGTATTGGTTACCAATGGTAAAACTTACACATTTAAGCCAAAATGAGAATTTGGAAAAACATTGCGAGTTTGATAGCTTCTCAGTATTTTTCTGATGAGATGGAGGATGGTATCCAGGAATGTGATTTTTTGGTTATTGTCAAAAGAAATGTGTCAGTTGGAAGATCTGCATAACCAAGGAAACCAGGATTTTCTGATCAGCTAGTGTGTGACAGGTCTAGAACAGGCCTGGGGGGAAGCTCCTCTCTAAGCATGGGTGGACCAAGGGATTTTATGTCACAGAGGATAAGTTCACTGATTTGTCCGAGTGTTGGTGTCGCATCTAAGAAGCTGCACGATTACCTGGAAAGACTATTCCCATTCTCTGTTTTTTTCTCATCCCATTATTGTGTGAGGCCAAGTTTTCTTCACCGCCTTCAACCAAAACAACATATTGCAACAGATTGAATCTAGAAGCAGATAGAAGAATCCATTTATCTCCTATCAAGCTGGATATTTAAAAGGATTGCAAAGAACTTTTAGGTTACTCTTGTCACTACATTCTTTTATTTTTCATAAGAAATATAATTTATGTTAAAACATGGAATCGTTTTATTTTTTAAAAATTTATTAGAATAAATATTTAATTTTTTATGTTTCAGTTTCTAATATATCAATATCAAATATTAAATATCAATAGACATAAACCCATGTCAGCAAAAACTTTGGCATGCACAGTACTTTTTAAAAGAGTAAAACAAAAAAATAAAAAATGAAAATAAAAGATTAAAACTTTGAAAATGATTGCTTTTTACTATAAGGCTTAGCGATAGGATCAGAGCCTTTGTTTAAAATATCTGCAGCAATGCTGACCCCGTAAGAATTATTTGTTTGTTTCTTAGCCTGAATGCAGGATATATTTTAAATACAATGCAAGAGTAGAAGGAAGTCTAGTGAGTGAAGTAGTCATTGCTATGTGAGTTGTACATTCAACCATTTTAAAACACAGTTTAAGGAAACTTAAACCAGAGATGACATTTTCAATCCAGTACATAGTGATTTTGTTTGAAGACTCATCATCTCACCATTCACGGGGATAGGGGAGGGAGCAAAGAGTTTCAGGCCTTAGATTCTTTCTTTTTTTTTTTCTTTTTTACATTACATTGTTTTTACTTATTTCAAATTCTATTTTACTTGAGTGTAGTTGCTTTACAATTTTGTGATAGTTTCTACTGTCCAGCAAAATGAATCAGCCAGACATATATGTACATCCCCCCGCCTTGTGGATTTCCTTCCCATCCAGTCACCACAGAGGATCTAGAAGAGTTTGCTGTGCTAAATAGAATGTTCTCACTTGTTATCTACTTGATACACAGTATTAATAGTGTATACGTGTCAGGCCTCAGTTTCAAGACCTGTGCTTCCCCCGAGTGCCTGGTGTGCTCTGACCTTCTGTCAGCCATTTTTCTCCCTTTTCTTTGGCTGCTAGGAAGCCGGAAGCTACATTCTCAGCAAGCCTTGCTCACTAATGGAAATTTGCATTTACATGTCTTAACTGACTTCACTCTGCCTTGATTTAATTTTGCAACTTCCCCTGCACTTATCTTTGAGTTCTTCATCTGAATTTTCTTGGATATTTCCAAAAGCTACCTTCAATCCTCTTGCCAAACAAGGTAAAGTGTAAATGTTTAAGTGTGTGCAACTATCAGTGACGCAGGAAGTTTCTTTTTCTCTGGGCCTGAACCCAACTCCTTTCTAAGCAGCAGGTTGCATGTCTGTAATATCTTTGCTGTTAGTTTCTTTAATTCACCTGTAAAATAGGGACATGAATTCGTGATGGAAAGCGGCAGAGCCAGGCCTCTGGAAAAGCTGAAGAAGCCAGCTGGGACCCATAGGCCATGGAGCAGAGAGGAGGCAGGCTGCTGGTAGGAAGGGGTGGCAAGCCCCCAAACCACCAGGGGGAATCTGCTTCTTTAATGAAAGGGTCCTTCTTTCCAGGGGATTATAAGAATATTCATGACCCTTGAGATCAGCAGGTGAGGCCCAGCCCTCCCTACTCATCCTTTGGGCAAATAGTCCAGAAAGCCGAGATTGCTAGGATAAGAAAGGAACAGTGGGAGTTGGGAAGTTTCCCTGCTTCTATTGGCCCCCGAGCCCCTGTATTTTGGGGTGGGCCTGGGGGGGGAGTGGTACTTGTCCTGAGGTGAAGCACGGACTGTGTCTTTCATTTCTAAAGAGCAGACGCAAGGCCCAGGCAGAAGTCCCGTGACATGACTTGAGACACAAAATGGTATCTTAGCATCGAAGACCCCCTTTGACAACAAGAAGAAAAGCCCTTTTCTTCCCAGCCCGGATTAGGCGAGGAGGGAATTCTCTGGAACATGTGTGCTTTGTTTCGTGGAGGCCAGCCAGGCTGGCCCGGGGCTTGCCTCCCAAAGTCCGCCCAAGGAAGCTTGTCCCCGTGTAATTAAAAGGGAAGGGGAAACAGCAGGGTGTCTTGTTCCGCTGCTGCCCACCAAAGTGGGGTCCCTGGGGAACGGTGGGGCCCAGGAAATTGCCTAAATTAATGGTTACTGAAGGCCTCACTGAATGTGTGGGCCTGGAGGCAGAGGGAGGGGCAGGGCACGGAGTGAGAGCTCTTCTGACAAAATGGGAAGAAGAGAAACCCTCTCAGACAGCAGAGAGGTCTGAGCCTCCGGTCACCCGACGGGACAGCAAGGCCGCCCCGGGGACAGGGCACCTGCAGCGAGGGGTCAGCCCCTCGAGAGCAGAGCCCCAGGGCGGCGTATCCAGGCCCTGGCTTGTCCAGCTGACGCAGGCTGGCCCCTCGCTCTCTCCCGCGGACAGCGAGACCGGGAGCCAGAGGTCACGGGTCACGGCCGGCCCTGAGGCCTGGGGCTCACAAAGGGGAGCGGGGGCTCCCCCTGGCAACACGAGTTTCTGGAAAGCGGTCTCGGTGTTTGTCAGTGGTAGAGTGTCTCACTCAGAAATGACTGGGAGCAGTGAAACACTCGAGTAGAGGCTAACCAGCTTGGCATTTATAGAGTGTGATCCCGTTAAGGAGAAAAAGAAAAATTCTTTTTCCTATAAAAAGAGAAAATTTCCTTATGAAAAACTTTCCACTGCCATTTTCCAAAAACTTCAGTTCCAGATGTAAATGTCATGCTTCATCTTTCCAGCTCTCCCTGCAAATCTGGCAGGTTGGATTACAAAGGATTTGAGGGCGTCTTCACAACAGTCCGGAAACTCACGACTCCCTGCTTCACTGGGAAGATAATAGTAACAGTAACAGCAGCCAACTGGTGGGGTTTCCAGGACCCTGCACCATCTGCGCACATCCCAAAGGCCCCAGCCATGAGCCCACAGGCCCGGGCACTCTTCTTTTGCTGGTTAGTGGTGCATCTAAGTCAATATCATAAAGGCGACCCGGCCCTTCTGGCTCCGCAAATATTGGAACAGAGCCTTGAGCACAGAGATGCTGTTGACAGTTGCGAGCTGGTGGCATGTTGTCTTTGTCACCCTGAAGTGCAGCTCAGCGGAGCCTGGTCTAGCGCCCTGTGTACACAGAGGAGACAGTGCACTCAGAGGCCTGGGTGTTTGCTCTGCCAACAAGCGCAGGCGACCAGCCCTCCAGCCCCTTCCCAGGGGCGCAGCTGGGGGTGCCAAACACACTACCCTCCGTGCCATGGGGCAGCCGGACAATGTTCAGGCCACATACTGCCTTTCCTGTCTCTTTTCATTCGTTTGTTTAAAGTACATTTTTATTGAAATGTAGTGGACACATGTCACCTGCACAGCTTGATGAGAACTGCCACATCCTGCAGGTCAAGAGCCTGGACGTTTCTGGCATCCCACAACCCACCTGGGCTCCCTCCCGGGATCGCCTCCTGCAAGGGCGACCACTAGCCTAACCTATCCTGTCCCCGCTTGCTCAGTCGCTAAGTCATATCTGACTCTTGTGACCCCAGAAGACCCCACCAGGCTTCTGTGCTCATGGGACTTCCCAGGCAGGAATCCTGGAGGGGGTTGCTAACTCTAGGGGACCTTCCCAACCCAGGGACTGAACCCGCTTCTGCTGTGGCTCCTGCACTGGCAGGCGGATTCGTTACCACTGAGACACCTGGGAAGACCTGTCCTAATCTAACACAAATTACTTTCACCTGTTTTGAACCTCATGCTTCTGAAACTTTCCCTTGGTATCTGAAGCCAAGGAACTATGTGTTTGTCCAGCAGGGTGTGGTTACAATGCAGCATGCAAAGATCTCAGCTCCACCCTAGCTTGGGCAAGGCCCTCAGCACTCTGGCATCTGGGTTGGCCTTGTTAAAGGACAGAGTTGGTCTGGATCTCTTGGGGCCCTCCCAGTGCGTGTGTGGTCTGTGGCTCCACTAAGGAGGCAGGTGGGCTGTGCACAGGAGAACTGTCTGTGACCCCGGGTCCATGCACAGGTTGGAGACACATTCTAAGAAACAGGTGGCTGCCCTGCCCAGTGCCTCTCCGCATCTCCTCCTTCTATATCACCATCCAGAAACGGCAGGAGATAAATCAGTTCAGGATTCTCTCTACACCACTGGAGTATACCTGACTTGTTCTGGTCCTGAACCTGATCCATTCTTCTATCTGAAAACTGTACCAGGGAGACTGAGATGGGAGGCTGGAAACTTGCCTCTAAATACACTCTGCTGCGTGACAGATAACTCACTCCTTTTACATTCCTGAAGCCTTCCTCTGTGTGTTGTGTGTAGTGGTGGGGGGGGTGGGCTAGGGTGGCAGGCAGTGGAAAAGGCTTACAGAAAGTGTGCCAGAGCTAGGGGTTCTGCTTCTTCTCAGGTAAAGAAATGAACTTGGGTCTGCCTGCCCAGTGTGCAGCAAAGCCAGTCTATAGACACTGGGTTGTGGTGAAGGCAAGTACAGTGTTTATTGCGAAACACCAAGCAAGGAGAACAGGCAGCTCATGCTCAAAGTACCTGATGGCCCTGATAGCTCTCAGGGAGGGTTTTTAAAGGCAACATCAGGGGTAAGGGTTGCAGGGTGCATGATCAGCTCATGGACTTTCTTCTGACTGGTTGGTGGAGAGGTAACAATGTGGTATTTTGGAAGTTATTAAAATAACAATATCATCAACCTTCTGGTTCCACCTGGTCTAGTGTCTGCATGTTTGTGGTCAGCATGCAGTTCACTTCTTCCACATGCTGGGGGTTTTAGTATCTGCAAAAAACCCCAAGGATCTGGCTAAGGATATTCGCTATAGTCATTGAAGGGAAACTAAAAGTCCTTGATTTTATGACTAAACTAGTATTATTCTGTCTTGATTGACTGTTCTCCTTTGTTTTGGCATTTTTTTCACTTCTGATTAAATTTATTCTTTGGAACTCAGACTTAGGAGGCTAAAGCTTTCTAACAAACAGGAGGCAGGGAACATGGGGTATCTCTCCCTGGGAAGGCCCTGAAGGACTGCTTGGTTTCACAAGTAGGAAAACTGGGTCCCATAAGGGGAGAAGAGTTGCTTGAGCCTACACTGGAAAACAGTTGGGAGTTTCTTAGAAAGTTAAATATACAGCCCGCCATATGATCTAGCCATTCCATTCCTAGGTGCCTACCCAAGAGAAAGGAAAGCCTGTGTCTAAATAAAAATTTGTACACAGATGCTCTTTGCAGCTTTATTTCTAACAGCCAGAAACTGAACATCACCCAAATGTCCACCAAGCGAGAAATGGATTAAGCACACTGTGGTATATTCATGCCATGGAATACTACTCAGCCAGTAAAAAGAATGGGCACGCATGCAACCTGGGTGAATCTCAGAATGATGATGCTAAGTGAAAGAAGCCAGATTTTTTTTTTAAACGAGGACATACTGTATATTGCTAGGAACCCCACCTTCTAGGAATTGAAAACTAATATAAAGAAGATCAGTGGGTGGTTGGGGACAGGATGAAAGTGAAGGGCACAAGGGGACTTTTGGACTCATGAGTAAGTTCACCGTATTCATTTTGGTTATGGTTTCACAAATGCAGAAACTTACCACTTGTACACTTTAAATATGTGCAGTGTATTTTATGTCAGTTATACCTCAGTAAAGAAACAAAGAATACAGGTGTTTCTGTTGCACAGACATGAATGTAAATCCCAGCTCACTGCTTACAGGCTGCAGGACCTTAACGCAAGTTGCTTAGCCTCTCTGAACCTCAAATTCTATCTTCAAAACAAGAATGATAATAGTCTCTTCCTTATAAGATAAACATGGAATGAAATAATGCTGATAAATTACTTAACAGAATATCTGGGATGTAGTAAGTACTTAATAAATATTAATCATTATGTCTTGATAGAAAATGCATTATACCTAACAGTTTGTGATCATTTGACATCATTTCTATGTTATGCCTTCCAACCTTCCAATAAATGACATGGTGTGTCTATTTATTTATTTTCGGCCGCGCTGGGTCTTCATTGCAGCATACACGGTTCCTTGTTGCAGCACTCGGTCTTAGTTGCACCGTGTCATGCAGGCTCTTAGTTCCCCTACCAGGGATCGAACCTGCATACTCTCCATTGGAAGGTGAACTCTTTTTTTTTTTAAGAGTCGATAATTTAATAAGGTGAAAAAAAGACTTGGTGTATAAAACTGTATGGCAGAACTATTCTTGACCATCTTTTTCTCTTCATTGTAGAAAGGCGAATTCCCAAACACTGGACCACAAAGAAGTTGTCTTTCTTTTCTTTTTTTTTTAAGTTCTTCTCATAGCACCTGGCATTCATTAAATGCTCAATAAAGTTTCACATTTTCTCTGCCCTTACCTTCCCTGTTGAACTCTCTGTTTGGTCATGAATGCTTTTGGGATTCTAGATCAAGAGGGGACCCAGCTACAGCAGGCAGGAAAAGCCAGCTTCTTAAACAGTTCAGCTGAGTCTGGGTCTTCTGTTCTGTCCCCACGTGGATGCGGCTGATTTTGGCCCCAGTTGGCAAGGGCCGGAGGCAGCCTTCCCTCTGGGTTGTGACTTGGCCTAAGAGAAGGACTGACATTGTGGAGGCCAAACTCTCCTCTTCTCCCAGGCCTCAGGGAACTGTCCACATCCACAGTTGCTGGGCAGCCGGGCAGCCTGGGCGCCTTCGCCCTCCCTCCAGGGTGGAGCAGGCTATTTGGAGGAAGTGTCCCTATTGTCCAGGGGGATTCTTTGGTCACAAAGACCCCGCTGAAGACTCCACAACGCTGGAGCAAAACTGGGACTAGAACTTTCACAAAAGAACAAGGCTTGCTCTGTGTGGCCGCAGCAGCTGAAACTTCAGCCAGGGAGCTGGAGATGGCAATGCCACTGCTAGTTTGTTCTGGCAACAAAGACAGTCCCCTTTCAATTAACCTTTCCTCCGAGTTCCCTGACAAAGGGCCACGGGGGAGCTGGGAGGTATGGTCAGGGTGGGGTGGTGGACTGGACTGGTAAGCAGGTTTCAAATGCTGTGGAAATAAAGGGAGTTTCTTCAGCTTCTCCTGGAAGTTTTGCCTGGTGGCAGGTGATGGTGCCAGTTTTGAAAATCAGATCGGACCCACAAATATGCCCTAACGGGAAGGGAGTTGAGCTCCAAAGGACAAACCTCTTCAAAAGGATATGTGTGAGCATTGTCTGCAGTCTGGGATCCGAGGAATTCTGGAAAGCACATGGCTTCCATACCCGCTCTGTTTACCAAACACATTGCCAGGACTCATTTTAACCTCATACCAAGTCCATCCGTTTCATGTTATTTCCCAGTGAGGCAATGAAGGCTCAGAGCACATCTGGGCTACGGAGTCAGAACTTTGTCTCAGTCATTCATTCAAAAGACACTCAGACTTGCATCGCATGGGCAAAGGTGCAGGGGATAGAGAGAGAACAGAGGCAATCCCACCTTAAGGAGTTCACAGCATGATAATTTGGGTCTGCTGGTCTATTGTATGGTCTTGGGCAAGTTACTGAACTTTTTGAGTCTCACTTCCTACCTTTAATTAATGGGGTTCTAACCCTTTTAAAAGGTTTCCATAAAGATGAAGTGGAATTAAATGAGATGATGTATGTCATACACCAGGGTCTAGCACAGAGCTGACACTCCACAAATCTGGCCCTGATGGCTCTCAGTGAAGAGCAGGTTGTGGTCCAGCCTGGTCTAGTGTTCCCAGGGGACCTATGTCAGATGGGAAGGGCCAAAGCAATGTCTGAAGGGAGGCAGTTGGAAACTTCCCAGTGCCTTATCCACCCTGGGGTGAGGAGGGGAACAAGGTCCAGGGGACCACATTATTGAAAATATAGCTCCCTCACAAAGCAGAAACCCCAACTTCACTAATTTCACTAAATATAAGTCACTCTCATTCCACACATGTATTTATTAGCACCTTCCATTGGCCAGATGCTGGGCACATATGTTGCTTGACACTCATTTCAAGGAATGTATGGCTCAGTGTGGGAGACAGACAAGCCATGGCGGCTTCAATGCCATGTATGGATGGGGGTGCTCTGCGATGACAGATAACCCAGCCTTGGTGTCCTGGGGCTGCCTTTCCCAGCCCCGGCAGTGACCATCAGAGTCCCCTTCCTGCTGTGTGGGGCTGAGTCAGCCTTCTCCAGTGTCTCTGTTCCCCATCCAACATATCCTGCCACACTGACCAGTCAGAGCTCACAGCACCCCACTTCTGTGCTCAGAGATCCTCAAGAGCTCCATTAAGATGCACACAAGGCCCCTATGGCCCCTGCTTTCCTGTCCAAATTTACCCCGCTCATTATCTTGGCTCCAGGAAAACTGATTACCACTTCACATTCATATCTACCCAGTTCCCTTCCCTAATGTCCTCCCACCCCACCCCTGGCACCAGAGAGATCATAATTTCATATATAGATTCTTTTTTAAAAACAAGTCTTTCATTTTGTTAATTCTCAAATCTATTTCTAAGTACTGAGAACAATGGCTTACAGAATGACATTTCCCAGCACAGGGAACCCCTGCTTTGCAGTCATTTATATGGTAAATGTTCTTTACAAAGTGCTCTTCACAGACATTCTCTTTACAAACAGAGAAGAAGGCAGGGTGGGTGATGCCATTACTAGCTCCATTTCACAGATGAGCAAATAGTATCAGCAGTGGCGTGGGTCAGTTTGAAAGCAAATTCAAGGTCCGTGAACTCACGTTCCATGTCCATCCTGCTTCCCCATGTGAATTTTAAGGTTAAATGAGTTATTTTTCATTGGGGATATTTATGTAATGAATACCAATGAATACCTGTTTGTTGATCAAATTGGCAGAAGCAGCTTCCAGCCAGCTCAGCTAATATCCTTGTGGAGTCTGGGGTGGCAAGCAGCCAAGCCAAGCTATTAGAGACTCAGCATCACATTCTTTCCCCTGCAGGTCTGCTCAGACACCCGGATACCTATTACACAGCAGGCCAGTGGTTAAAGGGGGATCTTAGGGGCACTTCAGACCCCACCCCTGCCTTCAGGGAGCAAGCAGTTCTGGTCCTCGATGGCTAAGCCATGTAGGCAAATCCACTCTGGTAGAAGAGAAGGGATAATGCAGCGTCAGTGGGTTTGGAGTGCAATACTGTACCCAGGGCTGCGGTGATGCTGAAGGTGCTTTAGGAGGGGTAGGGACAGAACCCCGGAATACTCTGTGCAGGCAGTGGAACTCACGAGAACCTGAGAGAGAGACCCACAGAGTCAAGGAAGGAAGAGAAGGGGCGATGGATGGAAGTGGAGGGGGAAGTGGGGAATCCATTCTGGAGAAGGCTCTTGATCTCCTCCTTCTAACTCTCTGCACTCCTTCTTCTGAATTCTCTTTCTTTCCAAACTAGGGCCAAGGCCTGTTTGAAACCATAGCTTCAGATTTAAAATAAACATCTTGTATTAAGTTTCATGACTTTAATTTTATTATCAGATATATTGAAAGTTTAGGATGTTTTTAAAACAGAAGATGCTAGATGATTGTGAATGTACGTGATTCCTGATGGGTCCTTAATAGGAAAAATCCCCAAACAAACCATTTCCTTATTTCTGCTATAAACCAGCCTACACTCAGGATGAACTCTCTTTGCAGCCACATAAAAGGCCAGCGACGCCAGTGGCCTGCTTTCTGCATTCTCCAGGGACTGGCAGTTTCTCCCAGCTGGAACCTGGGCTGCTGCGCCTGGTGTGGGCTCCCCCGTGGTGGGGAGTGCCCCACACTCCTCCAGCGGAGTCAGTCTGCTGGGTGCAGCCGAAGGAGAAGCTGGGGAGAGAGCTGCAGTGTGGAGCAGGGAGTCACTGAGTGCCAGAGTGACCGTTCTTATGGGCAGTCAGGGGACAAAGCCCTGGAAGAAGCTATTGAGATTTAATTGTGCAAACCCACGTGGCTGATGGGAAGGACATGGAAGGGGTTCTCGGGGGCTTCTTTCTCCTTTCTTCCCTTTCTTTCCTCTTTCTCACTTTTTCCCCCTGACTGATGGGATAAAAGGAAATGCTGCGTCTGTCTGTCGCGGCCTGGGGACTTTCTTAGGGTTCTCTGTGTAGTGTTATTTGAAAAAAGACAAAACTCCCAAACAAAACACAGTTGTATTGGCACAAAAGTCCAACGCCACGGTTGAAGTCTCCCTTTCCATTCCCAGAGCCGGGTTTCCCAAATGAACCCCAGCGTATCCGTGCAGACAATGGGGTCCCCAGGGAGCCGCACGTGATCAGAGCAGTGAGCGAGGGGACAGGCGGGTCAGTGGGAGGGGAGACTCCGGCGGCTGCCAGCGAGGGTTCTGTGACCTGCCCCCAGCCCTGTGAACTGGCAGATGAGTTTTCCACTTTCAGCATTATGTCTTCCGGGTTCAAACGTGATTCCAAATGCATCAAGGATCAAGGCACTGGGCGTGTCCTGACGTCGCTTTATGGTTTCTGTTTGCAGGTTTTGTCCACATCCCTCACGAGGCTGTGGCCTGGCACCCAACGCAGGGCCTGCACTGAGCGTCCTGGGCACATTAGCTGAACAGATATGTATGGTTGTGTGTACCTGCTTACATATGCATTGTCCCATGTATTTTTTAAAGTTTATGATGATTCTAATTTATCTTCAGAAATTATGAATTTGGAATTAACAGACAGACACTGCTATATATAAAATAGATTAAAAAACAACAACAAGAGCCTACTATATCGCACAGGGAACTATACTCAATATTTTGTAATAAACTATAATGGAAAAGAATCTGAAAAATATATGTATAATTATATATGTAATTTAAATTACATATATATAACTGAATCATTTTGACATATACTTGAAACTAACACAACACTGCAAATTAAGTATATTTCAAGCTTTAAAAAGGGGAAAAAAGTTTATGAATATCCTTTAAAAAAAAAAAAAAAAGACATAACTCAGCTGCTAGAATCTGAGAAACAGGAAGAAATCTGGCACCAGAACTTAAAATGGGTGCTTTCAGATCTCGAAGAATCTATGGAGTACTCCAGGCAAAGTTTTGGCAGAATTAAAGGAAAGAGGTAAAAACTCGAACCTAAATTATTATATTAAATCACACAGTAACTGAGTACAGTTGAATTGGGGGCCATAAGGACACATTCTAGGCTGTCACAGAAAAACAGCGTATTTTCTCATTTTTGATGCTGGGAAGCCAGCGGCCTCTCCCTGGGATAAAATCTTGTGTGTGTCCACCTGGGGTTACTGTGTCTGGGGACGGACACAACATTTTGGAAGTCCGGGTGTGGGGTTTACAGTCTTAGACGAGCAGAGCTGGAGAGACTGGAAAGTTCCTTCAGTCCCTCATTCCACAGATGTGAAAATGAAAGCCTGAGAGCAAGCCTGCTGAAAAGGAAGATGGGCTGGAAACTTCTCCTCCTTCACCTTCTCAACCAGGAGGAGTTTACCTGGGGAAGCTTGCAGCCCCACCTCACACCCTTAGGATGTCCGTGTGCTGATATTTTAAGTTGGGAAGATTAGCCTGCTGGACAGGTACTTTTCCCGTTCTCAGGCTGGTCTAGGGCTTTCAGCTACTTAAATGCTCCAGAGAAAATGCAGATCCCATTTGCAGTCTCCATCAGCTACAGTGTAAGATAGAACCCTCTGGGGCACCTCCCTACCCAGGTCCACTGGTGCTGGCTGAGGCCAGTCCCTATAAGACATCTGGTCTACCTTGGGCAGCAGGCACCCTCCAGGGCAATCCCAAGGTGAAGACTGCAGAGTACAGTCCCAGCTAGCCATGAGGGGATGCTCAGACCAGCCTCATCTCACTTTCTTACAGATGCGGAGGACCTGAGTTGGGCAGGGGGGCAGGGGACAGGAAGGTGTAAGCACAGGGACCGCCTGGCGGGGCTGGTGTTCTCTCTCTCTCTATTATAAATGATTCTGCTGAGAGATGCTGCTGTGGTGCGCCACGGCTTTCCCTCCTTTATCTGGTGGCTTTCCTGCCAGCCTTCAAAGTACAGCTTATGGGCTCTAAATCTCCTGTGTGGCCTCGGGGTAAGCACTGAGGGCCAAGGGCAGGCCTGGCCATCTCCATAACCTCTGCTTCAATTGCACTGTGGTGAAATGGCAACCCACTCCAGTGTTCTTGCCTGGAGAATCCCAGGGACGGGGGAGCCTGGTGGGCTGCCATCTCTGGGGTCACACAGAGTCGGACACGACTGAAGCGACTTGGCGGCAGCAGCAGCCTCCTGAAAAGCCAGCCTCTATTAAGCCTTGAGCAGAATGCCCAGTTCGTAGCATCAGGAGGACCTTGTCTCTACTCTCCAACAGACCCTGAGCTTCGGTCTTGACAATCTGGTGCCGTCGCAGGATGAACAAGCCTCATGTTTATATTTGCTGCTTTTGTGTCCTGAGCTTCCGATAGTTTTCTGTTCTGTCTTACTTTCCTTTGATGTCCTTTCTCTTAAAAGACTTCTCTTCTCCATGATAGCCAAGGATGGTAGAAGGAAGAGGGCAGAGGAATTGGCTTAGGAACAAAAATAGGAGGAAAGGATGAAGCTGCAAAGGGGCCTGTGGGACCAGAAAGAACATGCAATGAGGAGCTGGGAGACCTGGTTGCAAGCCCCCCTGTGCACTTATGTTAATCTTCCCTGTCTCTGCCTCAGTGTCTTCATTTGTAAAATGGGGATCAAATAGACCTCCTATATGGGTTTATTGTAAAACTGAATAGAATGATGAATATGATGGAGGTTTGCATAGTCACATGGCCCAGGTCTGCAAACTTCCATTGACCTACAAAGTGGAGCTGGTAGACAAGATGAGCATTCTCTCCTTGCTGATGAAGTGGTTGTGCTCAGTTGCTTCATTCGTGTCCAACTCTTTGGGACACTATGGATTGTAGCCCGCCAAGCTTCTCTGTCCATGGGATTCCCCAGGCAAGAATACTGGAGTGGTTTGCCATGCCCTCCTCCAGGGGATCTTTCTGACCCAGAGATTGAACCTGCGTCTCCTGCATTAGAGGCAGATTCTTTACCCACCAAGCTGCCAAGGAAGCCCCAGTGAGGTGGTTACACAAAACCATTTCAGGCCTTCACAGGTGTAGTGGTTGAACAGAGGAAATCTGATTCCTCCATGGTTAGGTAGGGAGCAGGTGCAGTGCATGGGCCTTGACCATCACCCGAGGATAAGAGGAGGCTCTCAGTGGGACCCCTGGAGTGTCCTGAAAGAGAAGATGACTTGGGGTTGTCCTGGTGTAAATGCATTAAGGGGCTTCCCTGGTGGCTCAGTGGTATAGAGTCTGCCTGCCAATGCAAGAGACATACGTTTGATTCCTGGATTGGGAAGATCTCCTGGAGAAGGAAATGGCAACCCATTCCAGTATTCTTGCCTGGGAAATCCCATGCACAGAGGTGCCTGGAGGGCTACAGTCCATGGAGTTGCAAAAGAGTCGGACATGACTTAGCAACTAAACGACAACCAACAGCATGCATTAAGCTTTTCACGAGAGGTGTTTGGCCAACTCTTAGGAGTTTAGGGAATTTTTCAAATGACAGATCCAAGAATTCCAGTCTGGATCCTGAGCTTCATTTTAAAAATTATCTAAACCACCCCTTGTGGCCTGTGAGTTTTGTTTGGTCAAACTCTGGAACTTACCCTCTCTGAGACAGGATTAGCAGGCAGCTAGGAGATTTAATCAGCAGAACCTCTCTAAAAGAAACTCTCCTCCATTACCTACCAGCCTGCCCTACTTCCTAAAACCATGAAGGGAGGCAGGGCAATCACCCTGACGGAGGGGCCAATGTCTCTCATCAGTCACTGAACTGTCTTAGGCTGAGCAGGGCAAATCCTAGTTTTATTCCAATGTATGTATTGCTCTGCAACTCGATCTTTCTCACTGAATTTATATAGCAGTATTATTAGCAGTTAGTTGCTCAGTCATGGCCAACTCTTTGTGACCCCATGGACTATACAGTCCATGGAATTCTCCAGGCCAGAATACTGGAGTGGGTAGCATTTCCCTTCTTCAGGGGATCTTCCCAACCCATGGATCGAGCCCAGGTCTCCTGCATTGCAGGCAGATTCTTTACCAGCTGAGCCACAGGGGAAGCCCAAGATTACTGGAGTGGGTAGCCTATCCCTTCCCCAGCGGATCTTCCTGACCCAGGAATTGAACCAGGGTCCCCTGCATTGCAGGTGGATTATTTACCAACTGAGCTATCAGGGAAGCCAAATATATATATCTTAGATATCTTTCTTTATATAGGTTTCCTATGTGGGTCGGGAAGATCCCCTGGAGAAGGAAATGGCAATCCACTCCAGTATTCTTGCCTGGAGAATCCCATGGACAGAGAAACCTAGTAGGTTACAGTCCACGGGGTCGCAAAGAGTCGGACACGACTGAGCGACTTCACCTCACCTCACCTCATGTGCACTTTTTAATTGTTGCATAGAGAAGGAAGGGCCACCTAATAATCAGAGATGTCCAGCAAGAGTAGAAGTACCTTGGAAAGCAATGAGCTTCTCATCATTAGAAATGGTTAAGTGGACATAATCAGCACATTAGTCATAGTGAGGATTCCCGCACTGGGTGCGGGGGAAAGAATTTGACATTTACTGAGTAATTGCTATGTTCCAAGCACTATTCGAAATGCAATGGACCCTTGAACAGTCAATTGTGGGTGTTAATCTGTGTGTCATTTACATTCACCCTCTGCATACACAATTCCTCTGCATCTGCGAATTCAGCCAACCATGGACTGTGTAGTACTATTGTATTTACTAATTGAAAAATATCCACATCTAAGTGGACCCGGGCAGTTCAAACCTGCAGTTGTTCAAGGATCAACTGTGCTTTTGGTATGTTCTTGCACATAGTATTCACAGAACTCTAGGAAGTAGGTATTGTTATTATTCCTGTTAGTACAGATGAGAACAGGGAGCCACAGGGAAATGAAGAAACATTCCTAAGGTCACAGAGCTGATGCATGGCAGAGCCTGGACTCAAACCCGGGCAGGATGCCCGGAGGCTAGGGTCTCAACCTTAATACCATAACACCTACTTTTACAGAAGATCTCCATGCAAGCATCCTTCTATCTCTGGGTTTCAGTGACTCCCCACTTTGCCAAGAATGGCACCAGGGATGTTCCTGTGAAATTGGACCTAACTAGCTTCCCTGGTGGCTCAGCCAGTAAAGAATCTGCCAGCAATGCAGACAACCCAGGTTCAATGCCTGGGTCAGGAAGATCCCCTGGAAAAGGGAATGGCAACCCGCTCTAGTATTCTTGCCTGGAAAATCCCATGGACAGAGGAGCCTGGTGAGCTACAGTTCATGGGGTCACAAAGAGTTGGACAGGACTGAGTGACCAGCCACAAGGCTGGTCCCTTCCCTTGCTCAGCCAGGCTGTAAGGCCAACAAGAGGTGCACATTTTTGAGGAGTGAGGAGCTACCTCTGGATGGAGGAGACAGTAGGAATGTAGGAGTGTCTGCCTTGTTGTGTGGCTGGCCCAGGAGGGGCAGGGGGGCCATCAGGGTGTGTTCTGCAGTTGATACCCATGGTTATTTGCAGTCCTTTGGGGTTCCATTGGCTGCACCTTGGGCATTTTGAGTTGGCATTCCATCAGGTCTGTGTGCCTGAGACTTAGCCTCAGACCTGCAAGGAGATGAAACCAGAGTCTAGCACATCTTGACTTAGCAGTTGAGTGGAAGCCAGACTCAAAATGACCCTTTGAGGACTGGCCCTTTCAAGGACAGAATACCTTCCATAGCTCTGCAGAGACCTATTTCCCTAATGGGATTTCCTCAGAAGGGCTCCTAGGTCCCTTTTAAAGAAAGGGTAGAGACAGTAGGAAACACGTCCCCACACACAGACTCTTCAGGCTAATAACAATCCTACAAGCTACTATTTATTGAGCACCTACTATGACCCAAGCCCTTGACAAAATGCAAGTTCAACTGTTGCTTCTGGTGTTGCCTCTACTCATGGCAGGAAACATGGTTAGGGCACGTGAGTCAGGCATTGGGCTTCACAGGAAATTGGAGGCAGTGGCTAGAAGTGAATTGGTCCTGGCTTTTCCACTTTCTGACCCTGTGATCTTGGGCAAATTTCTGAGTCTTTCTGTGCTGTGTTTTTTTTTCATCTATGAAATGAGGATAACAGTAGTATGTCATTCTATATAGATGTTGAGATAGAAGATATATAAGACACTAATATACTAGAGATTGATATGACACATAGAACACTTAGCATAGCATCCAGCCCTTAAGAAACATCATCTTCCATTATTCTTAGCATTTCACTTGATATTAGCAATAATTTATTAGGTTAATGTTATCCCATTTTATTTTGGTTTTTTGGCTCTACCATGCAACTTACAGGATTTTAATTTCTCAACCAGGGATTGAAACCCAGGCCACAGCAGTGAGAGCACCAAGGCCTAACACTGGACCATCAGGGAATTCCCATATCCCAATTTTATAAATCAAAAAGGTAAGGCACAGGAAGATCCAATAAATTGCCCCCAATTACACAGCTCATGAAGGCAGAGCCAGAACTTAAACCTAAGTTTAAATTTCTGGCTCAGAAACACTCCCTCTTACCTGTCAATGGAACTGCCTCCAGAAGATCCTAGGAGGTTAGCATGAACTTTCAGAAATGTTCCTTAAATGTTTCTGGTCGTTGATGTTACGTGGAAATAGCCATTCCCACTTACAGGCTGCTCATCTGGAGGAACTGCTGAAGTTGATCACAAGGTCAGGGGTCTTCTGCAAGGAATTTAAATAGTAAGTCTTCCAAAGGAAAAGCTGTGGAAGATGTGAATTGAAAGGTAGTGCCGGAGAGACCCCTGGGGCGGTCAGGAGACCCTCAGTCCCTTTTAAATCTGCCACTAATTTGCCACATGACCCAGTACGCCATTGGCCTTCTCCGAGATCAGTTTCCTTGTTTATACACTAAGCCTTCCAAGAAGCCTTCTGATTCAAAGAATTTTTGTACTAATTGATGCAACAGATTTTATTAAGCACCTATGTCAGGAACAATTTTAGTTGCTGGAAGTGCACTAGCAAACAACCCAATGGGTATGGGCCTTGCTTTCTCAGGGCTTGGAGGGAGACAGAGGAAAGCAGACAGGGCCTCAGAGTGGTGGGCACCATGAAAGCACAGGCTGAAATCACAGGAGGTCTCCAAACCCAGCTGGAGGGCCAGGCGAGTTACCCTGGAAGAGAGGTTCCAGTTGACACTCAAAGGTCCAATAGGAGCTAACGTGGTATGGGGAGGGGAAAAGGTATCTGAGAGGTAAGTTTGTGGCAGAAGTGAAGCGTAGGGTGGTTGGGTCACAGAGGGTGAGGGGAGAGAGGCTGGCCAGAGGGTCTGGACAGGCAACAAGTCCCCGATATCGTGCCAGACCTCGGCCACCTGGTTAAGGATTTTGATTTTATCTTTAAATCCTTCAGTAGCTTCCCAAAGGTTTTAGGCCAACTTGAAGTTAAGAAACTGGAGAAGGAAATGGCACCCCACTCCAGTACTCTTGCCTGGAAAATCCCATGGATGAAGGAGCCTGGTAGGCTACAGTCCATGGGGTCTTGAAGAGTCGGACATGACCAAGCGACTTCACTTTCACTTTTCACTTTCATGCATTGGAGAAGGAAATGGCACCCACTCCAGTGTTCTTGCCTGGAGAATCCCAGGGACGGGGGAGCCTGGTGGGCTGCCGTCTATGGGGTCTCACAGAGTCGGACACGACTGAAGCGACTTAGCAGCAGCAATTAAGAAAGATCACCCTGATTGCATGGGAGAGACTGGGTCAGAGGACAGGGCGTAAGAACAGAAATGGACTGGAAAGTAACTACTGCATTGGACTCTGAAGCAGAGTCGCTGGTGCCCTGACCCAGAGGGCAGGCCATGGGGTGGAATGAAACGGGATGGAATTTAGAAGGTAGAAGTGGTAGAACTTGGTCCCTGGAGACTTGATGTGCAGCAAGCGTGGAGGTGGGAGTCCAGGAGGCAGAGTGGCAGCAGAACAATGTGAGGGGACTGGACTGCAGGTGGGCACTGATCCCTAGCTGGGCCACATCCTGGGCCCTGAGCCGGGACTCTGCACTTTGCTCTCAACATAGCCTCTCCAGATGACCGCGAGTGTCTCTGGCCTCACGGCCCCAGCCCAGACTTCTTGCACAAGTCCCAAGCTCCAGGTCTACCCATCCAGTTGCCAAGTGGACTTTCCTTCTTGGCCATCTCTGAGCACCAGAGGCCAACGTGTCAAGCCAGAACTATTCATCTCTCCCACCTTCCCCTTCCTCACTGCATTTCTACAAAGGGCCCCACTTTCTATCCAGCCCCTTTTAAACCCAAGCTGTCCACAGTCACAGGGAGTGGCGTGTGCCTAAAGATCACCATGCATCTCTGAAACCTGGGGTCCGGCTTAGCCGATGGTAGTGAGGGGTAGGGGAGAGAGGGCAATTATCAGCCTTCAGGACTCCCCTGTGCTATTGGTAGAAATGTTTCTTTCCTGGGTGTCAATACGAAGCCAGGGTCATTTTTCAGCAATTGCCAATGGCTGTAATTGCATCAGGCTGTGGGGCTCTCCGGAGAATCCCTGCGGTCCTCCATTCTCTCCGCCAGGACAGTGCTCTATAGACACTCCCCAGGCCATGGATCATGTTTTTCACATAACCCGTTAATTACTAAATAAAACAACCCAACTTTCAACCTGATTAGCCCAGATTAATGGCCAACAGCAGGTTTCACACGCCTGCACAATTTATCACTGAAAAGAACTGTGTCTTTAATGATTTAGCTACCTGGCCTAGCAGGGCCAGCTCAGGGCCGCCAGCCTCCAAGAGGAGTTAATTGCTGTTCTTCGTTTCTGACCTGGAAAGGCCCAGGTGACAGTTCCCATTAGCCAGGCTTGGCCTGCTTGATGACAAAGGATGGCAGGAAGCCCTTCCCTCCCACTTTGTTCAGAAGATGTATGGAGGTCAAATGTCCCCCAGCCCCACCACGCCAGCTGCCAGCTGGAACAGGTTGAGTCAACCTGTGAATTTACATACTTCTTCCCTTCCCCCCAACCTCCTGACTTTTCTTTCTTTCTTCTTCATTATGTTGAAAGAGTGAATCATTTTTATCTTTAATTGTTAAATTTCACCAAGAAATCTAGGACCTTTCATAAAAATGAGAAGAAAAAAAAAATGTATATCCCCTGGTTCCTTTTCTCTACATTTTACATGATTTGGCCCTATTGTGCAGGAGATAAAGTGAAAAAAATTATTTAATCATTTATCATTGAAAGATCCTTTCATTAATAGGCTCTTCAAATGTCAGAACTGATCAACAGCATCTAGCCCAACTCTCTGTTTTCCAGACAAGGGTGCTAAGGCCCAAGGCTGGGGAAGTGAGCTGTCCAAGGTAAGTAGCCAAGGTAACGTGGAGAGCGAGTGAGAGTTTGAGGACCATCTGGGTATCCAAATAGCCAAGACTGCCGAGTCCTTTTTATCCACCATAGCAATATCATCACTTACTGAACATTGGTTCTGTTCCAGACATCACTGTATTTAATAGTCACCAACAACCTGTGAGATGGAAACTATCCCAGTTTTTGAGGTGAGGAGACAGAGCCCTTTTTTCATGCTAGGGTGGTGCTGTCTAGCAGAACTTTCTACATGACAGGAATGTTATATGTCTGGAATATCCCAGAGAATGGCCACTAGTCACATGTGGCTGATGAGGGATTGAATTAAAGCAAAAGTGATTGAATTTTCAGATTGTTCAATGTTGTTAAATAGACACATTTTTTCCTTCCTTCCCAATCTATATGTTTGTATTTTCAAACACACATTTTCTTATAAATGATATCACTTGCTTTTTTATTTTCTTTTTTCTTTCTTTTCCTCATTTTAAAAAAATTAAAAATTCACTATGAATAAGTGGCAAAATAAAATCTTTAACTTCTAACATTTATTTTCATATCCTTGAACTACATTTAAAATTGTCAAAGTAGCACAAATTTGTATATAAATCTTCCACAACTAGGAACTAATTAAAGAATTCCTGTTCCAAATGGAAAATCATTTCTTCCTGAAACTCATCACTTCCTGGAAAGACTGTCCTCTTCCTCTGAATTACTTCTTTTTGAGAAGCTCCTTTAGTAACTATTCTGTTTATAACATAAGTTCTCAGTTTTTATGTGTTTGGAAATGTCTTTGTTTTGTTCTTTTTCTTAAGTAATATTTTAGTTGGGTTTACAATTCTTGATTGACTGTAATTTTCTTTTGGCACTTTATTTTTCTGTTGATTCAAAAAAACATGTATTCTGCCTTTTCCTTTAAGTCTATCTTCCAGTTCACTAATGTCTTTCTTCAATGTGCCTAATTTCATGCTTAATGTCCATCTACTTTTTTTCTCATCTCATTTAGTTTTTAATTATAATAATTACATTTTCTTGTGTTTAGAATTCTATTTAGTCTTCTTCCATAAATGCCTGGGCCTTTTTTAGAGTACAGTCAACTCTCAGAATCCTCAGGGGATTGATTTTAGCACCAACTGCAGATGCCAAAATCTGTAGATGTTCAAGTTCTCTGCTCAGCTATTAGTATCTGTGGGTTCTGCATCCCACAGTGAAAATCTGGTGATTTTCCTTACTTTCAGGTCAGCTCACTTCTGAATCTAAAAGCGTGTATATTTTATACAGAATATGTTCTATTTCAGGAGAAATTTTCAAGCTCTCTAGCTATTGCCAGAAGTATCATAGCACAAGTTTCTTTCTAAAAGAAGTCATATTTTCACTCATTGTAAAATATCACCTTTTCTTTAAAAGGATGGGTTAAATGAGTCTGGAAAAAATCTAGTAGATAGCATACTGTTGGCATACTGTCTGTCACAGAAAAAGGCAGCAAATTTGGAATAATTTGTCTTTTTGTAAGAGAAAAAAAAAAGTGCCTCATTTTTAAGTCTCTTGCCATGAGATAACCTGTGGAGTCCTATGGTTACCATCTGCTATTTAAAATAATTGCTAAATTCACCTAATTGTGCACATATGAACTGCAACAGCTGGTAATAAGCCTAAAAGGTCAAAACAAATGAGGATTTTTCTACCTGTCCAAGTTATCTGTTATCTCAGTGACATATCTTCAGTGAGGATATCATTAATGTTAATAGAATTTACTGCTATATGTTATAATCAAATAAAGATATATAGAAAAACTCATATTTTATTCCCTCATCCCAGTGGCTAATCTCACCTTCCCTCTGGGGCACAGGTACCAGTACCAACACTGAAAACATTTTTGGTTGTCAAAGTTGGGAGAAGGTACTTCTGGCATCCAGTGGGTAGAGGCCAGGAAACCTGCTAAATACCCTACAATGCACAGGATAGCCTCTGACAGCAAATACTTAGTTGCCAAAAATGTAAAAGCGCTCAGATTAAGAAACACTGAGTTAAGGACAAATTCCCCAGAAATTCTTTACCGCAATTCCAATGTTTTCATTTAATTCCACATCACTAGCCTTTCACAGTCCTCTGATTCCGATATACTGGGTGATGTATGCTTCTCTCAATCAAATAATCTATATGCTGTTCATTTCTGCACTTCCAATTTTTAACACAGTTTGTGGGTTTGGTGTGTGACTTGTCTTCCAGCTGTAGTATTTCTAATTTGATCTCTACCTTAGAATTACACAGCTTACCAGGTTTAAGAGAAAGGCACTTTTCCTAATGCTTTGTTTAAGGCAATCATTCAGGTCACACCATTGTTCTAAACCACATAGGCTTGTAGGTACTTACTTTTCCTGTAAAAGGAAACGTGGGGTTGACTATGATGCAGTATCTCATATGGTCACAGGGTCTTGAGATTTTAAAAGTCCCATATTTGGGCTGGAGGGCATATGAGTTTCAGATGCATACATGAACCTCACATTAGCTTGAATGAGCTGGTATGCAAGGTCTAGGCAAACAAGTAAGGCAGGAGGCCAAAGAGCAGGAGAAACGGAATATAGGCTCCAAACTGCTCACTGAAGATGGCTCAGAGAAATGCATGCTAGACATTAGAGGCAGCTTTTCACCTGTTTCTGTTCAAACATGACACACACCTGACTCGATCAAAGAGTGAGAGGTCTAGGAATGGAGTAAAATAAACAATTGCAGTAAAGACTCCACTGACCTGGGGCCAGGCAGTGTGTCCCTCCCTTTTCTCCCCTCATGACCTCACCCAAGTCTGAGCCCAGCCTGTCTGCACATGCTGCCTGGCCAATCAGTGACTTTCCAGTCCACAGAAGGCCCAGAAGAGGAGGCCCTGAGGCCTCATGTTTTCCAGTTTTGCCCTGTGTTTTACAGAGGAAGGGCAAATCCCATGGCAAAACCCCAACTCTTTGCAACCTCATGCACTGCAGCCCTCCGGGCTTCTCTGTCCACGGCATTTTCCAGGCAAGAATACTGGAGTGGGTTGCCGTTTCCTCCTCCAGTGGCTCTTCCCAACCCAGGGATCGAACCCACATCTCCTGGATCTCCTGCATTGCAGGTAGATTCTTTACCGCTTGAGCCATCAGAAAAGCCCCAAACAAGGGAACAGAAGTATCTGGGTCCCTTTCCAAGGCAGACTTATATTTTTGAGGGCCCTCCTCCTTGGTTGGAAGAGACCTGAGAGCAGGCACTCTCTGTGATCTCACGTGCCCAGAAAGGGAAGTGAGGAGGGTCAGAAGCATGCCTGGCCTTGCCAGGCATGTGGAGCGATTTAGCTTGTACCTGGAGTAACCGAATTCTCCACCACAGGGAACAGGTGCAGAAAAGCTCTTTAAACCAGAATTGATGTCTTTTCCCACAAAGAGAGAGAAAATAAAATCTATGTTGAATCCTCTGTTGAAAGGAGACAGGACTGCTGGGGTGGGGGCGGCAGGGAGAAAGAGAGGTATTTATCCATTGAACTTTTTCTGCTTATGCAATAGATCTTCATTATCTACACTGTCCTGCAGTTCTCCAGCTCCCCAGGGAGATGCTTAGTGACATACACTGCTTAATAAGCGGTGACCGGTGCCCCTAAACTGCTGATGGAAGGGGGAGGCTGTGCCTTCTATCTCCTAGTTCAGTGTGCTTTCTTTCTGACGACTTATCTTTGAGATACTGGCCAGAGTCAGAGAAGAAAGTCGGCTGGCCCCGCACAGCACTTGCTCTGATGGAAGCTGACTCGGGGCAAGGCTGCCATCACATTCTGTTGTGAAGGGACACCAGGCATCTGTTTTATGTGCTCTTTGTTTTATGTGCAGATTTCTTTCTTGAGCACTGCCTTAGGCTCCCCCACAGAAATCATATTTATTTTTATTTTGTTTACCAAACACTTACATAGCACTCACGGTGTGCCAGATCATATTCTCGGTGCTGTATAAGCGTTAACCTATTACAATCACAGAGTTAGGTACTATATCCAAGTTCTATAGAAAGATGAGGAAACCAAATCCCAGGGGATAAAATCTGCCAGGCACAAGAAACGTGGTTACCTCCATATGCTTCTAATCCTTGCTCTGGGTGCAGGCCTGGCCTGGACTTCCTTCTGCTTGCCATCTATTAATAGGTAGAGTCCTCCAGGCTTACTTCTTTCTCCACAAGTCCTTCCCAGGCTGCTTCCCACTTGCTGCTCTGCCCTTTCAATCTCTCTCAACCCTGGAGGGGACATCCCCATGATTCTCTCACACACTTATTTTTACACTTCCAGCTAATTCACTGTCCACGAATTTCCTCACACTTCCACCATCAAAAAGAGGTGTTTCTCTTCTAAGGAAATAACCTGAAAAAACATCAAAGATTTATACACAGAGATATTATCTCAATGCTACTTGTAAGTGAAAAATTAGGAATGCTCAGTGTTTAATAGGAGGAAATTGGTTTAAAAAAAAAAAAGAAGGAGTATCTTACAGCCATTAAAATGTCCTATTTCGGGAAGCTTTTAAAGAGGGAATATGCCAGTGGCTCGGTGGTAAAGAGTCTGCCTGCTAATGCAGCAGACTCAGGAGATGATGGGTGGGGAAGATCCCCTGGAGAAAGAAACGGCAACCCACTCCAGTATTCTTACTTGGGAAATCCCCTGGACAGAGGTGCCTGTGGGGCTACAGTCCACGGGGCTCACAAAAGAGTCAGACATGACTGAGCGACTAAACAACAACAAAAACAAACATGTTCAGATGAATGTTAAGAGGGAACATGGGCTCTTATATATATACACATTATATATACATATATATGCATATATTGCAAGGGCTTAACTATCACTGATGATAAGTGGGAGTGGTAAGAATATTTTTTCACTGATGCTGTTTCAAATTGCTGTCACATAATGGAAGGCAGACAGCTTTCAGTCAGTTTTATTATTGCTTTAAAATTTTCTACAGACAGCCCACTAGCTATGTTACTCTGGGGTGACTGTTCCCACCATGTCCACCTCCTTGGCATGTTTCTGCTATTTTGTTCATCAAATGTTACTTAATTGCTTGTTCAATGTCTATCTTCCTTACAGAACTTCAAGCACTATGAAGGCAGCTCTCTGATGACTGAAGACTTTGAACCTCCTTTCACCGGCTCATTGGCCATTGATGTATCTTTTTTTTATGAAATATCTATTCAAGTCTTTTGCCCATTTTAAAAGACAGTTGGGCTTTGCCTTTTAATACTGATTTGCAGAAGTTTTTTATGTTTTCTGTATACAAGTTCTTAGTGGGGCATTTTTAAAAATTGAAATACAATTGATAAATAACATATTAGTTTCAGCTGTACAACATAATGATTTCATATATGTATATATTGTGAAATACTCACCACAATAAGTCTAGTTACCATCTATCACCACACGTAGTTATATTTTTTTCTTGTGATGAGAACTTTTAAGATCCACTCTTTCAGCAATTTTAAAATATACATTATTATTAACTACACTCACAGAACTGTACATTACATCCCCAGGACCTACTTATTTTATATTTGGAAGTTTGTATCTTTTGGCCTCTTTCACCCATTGCAACCACCAAACAGTTCTCTGTGCGTTCATTTTTTACCTTTGTTTTTAAATTCCACATATAAGTGTGATCATACAATGTTTGTCTTTCTCTTCTTGACTTACCTGTCTTATTTCACGGTTGTAATGACCCCAAGGTTCATCCGTGTGGTTGAAAATAGCAGGATTTCCTTATGTATGATTGAACAATAATCCATTGTATATATTTATGCATATGCGTGCTTTTGTCTTTATCCATTCATCTGTCAATAGACACTTAGGTTGTTTCCGTGTCTTAGCTATTATAAATAATGTTGTCATAAACATAAAGATGCATGTATCCTTTCAAGCCAGTGCTTATGTTTTCTTTGGATTAACATGGAAAGGTGGAATTGCTGGATCACCTTGGCCACTGATGCAAAGAGCTGACTCTTTGGAAAAGACCTGAATGCTGGGAAAGACAGAGGGCAAGATGAAAAGAGGGTGACAGAGGATGAGATGGTTGGATGGCGTCACTGACTCAATGGACAGGAGCTTGAGGAAACTCAGGGAGACAGTTTAGGAGAGGTAAGCCTGGTGTGCTGCAGTTCATGGGGTCGCAGAGTCGGACATGACTTAGCAACTGAATAGCAATGGCAGTTATATGTTTAATCTTTCTGAGGAATCTCCACACTGTTTTTTGTAGAGGCTGTATCAATGTACATTCCCACCAAGAGTACACAGGTTTCCGCTTTCTCCCCTAGTGGGGCATATTTTGTCTCAGGTTACACATAGTCTGTCTATACTATACATATTTTGTCTCAGGCTGTAACTTGTTTTCCTTTTTTAAAAAATTCTTTCAATGAATAGAAATATTTAATTTTGATAAAGTCAAGTTTATTGATTTTTAAGTTTCATGATTAGTGGTTTAGTGTCAACTTAAAGAAATCTTTGCATACATCAAACTTCAAAAATATTTTCCTTTTTTCTAGGAGTTTTATAGTTTTAGCCTTTAGGTTTAGATCTAGGATCCATCTTGAATTACAATTGGCCCTCCATATTTGTGGGTTCCAAATCCATGAATTTAGACAACTATCAAAAATATCAGAAAAAAAATTCCAGAAAGTTTCAAAGAGCACATCTTGAATTTACCAAGGGCTGGCAACTATTTACATATCATTTACATTGTATTTACAGCTACATACATAGAATTTACACTATGTTAGGTATTATAAGTAATCTAGAATTGATTTAAAGCAGGCATCCCTAACCTCCAGAATCTAATGCCTGTTGATCTGAGGTAGATTTGATGTTATAATAGAAATAAAGTGCACAATAAAAGTAATGAGCTTGAATCATCCCCAAACCACGTGCCCATCCCCATTCACTTCTGACAATGGAGAAATTATCTACCTGAAACTGGTCCCTGGTGGCAAAAACATGGGGACCACTGATTTAAAGTATTCAGGAGGATATGCATAGGTTCCATGCAAATAATATACCATTTTATATATAGACTTGAGCATCCTCAGATTTTGACGGGAGTGGTGGCATCCCGAAACCAATGCCCTGCAGATACAAAGGGACAACTGTAATTAATCCTTGTGAGCTGTGTGAGGTAGGAATCAAGGTTCATTTTCCCTGAAGGATGTCAAGTGGTTCCAACATTATTTGTTGAAAAGACTTTATTTTACCAGCAATTTGCCTTGGTGCCTTTGTCAAACATCAATTGATTGTATATGTCTGGTCCTGTCAGGCCTGTTTCTTTTTCTTTGTGAAACGGGTGAGTCTGTTTTTGTTTTGAGCCTACTTTTAGGCCCTAATTCTAGGTCATGGCTTTTACTCTTAAGGTATAGACTTTTTGAGGCCTCCACCCAATCCTCAAGGTACTTTAAAAGGTGCGTCCACTCCGCGTGGGCCAGGAGCCCACAGTCTCTCAGCAATATAGGACTTCCAGTGTCTCTGCCCAGGTCTGGACCCTGCAATGTGTGACCTCTGTTAGGCCTTGTGGGTTCTTCGCTGTATGTGTGTAGCTCAGTTCTCAGCCATGGACCCACAGTCAGTCCCTACGTGGACTTCAGGAGCCTGCCTTTTAGTGGCGCTCTTTCTTTGATATCTTCCTCATGAATTCCAGCCTCTCCTGTAGTCTGCAGCTCCGATCTCTGCCTCCTCAGCTCTGAGAGGGCCCTACTCAGCTTGGGCTCATTCCTCATTGTTGCAGGGAAGTTACCCTGGGCAAAAAGCTGGGGTGACCACTCATATAGCTGGGGTGTCTCCTCATGTAGTTTACTTCTCTTCAAAATCGGTCTCCAGCTGCTTCTCGTTCAGTGTCTGAGAATATCTACCCTGCGTGTCTTGGCCCTGTTTGTAGTTGTTTAAAGCAGGGGGACAAGTTATGTACCAGTTACTCTGTCACAGCCAGAAACAGAAATCCCCGTGGGATTTAAATTCTTTGCAGCATCAGCCCTCCTGATGTTTCAGAGTGAAAGCGTCCAAGTCTTCTTAAACTATCACATATTCTTGAATAAGGCCCCTTAACTCGAAGCAAGAAGTCATGCGTCACTCAGGCTTGGCTGACTGAATGATTTAACCGAGAAGTTTTATGAGCACTAGCTAGAAACTGGCCAAAATGTACTAAAAAGAGATAAATGGTTGCTTTATTGCTTAAAAAAATCTTTTCTGATGGCAAATTCCCCAAAAGGAAAAGGTTCAGCTCTGAGCAGACTTACTCTAATTTTCTTTCCTCCACGTAGGAAATAAATATGGTGTCAAAGCACATGAAACCATTGTTTCCCTTTATACCCATCACCCTCTGCTAGAATTCACATTTTTCAGGTTAATAGAAGATTGAGATCTATCTAAAACAAATAGGCACTGAATATCCTTGTAAAAACCTATCTCAGCGTAAGATGTCACTTCCTCCTTGTCCAGTGATTAGTTGTACCTATTATGTTTGCCCTTTGCTCCCTCTTTTTTGCTTCAGAGCCCTTAAAAGAGTTTGTAATCACTCAACTTCTCCCAATTTTTTGTGTGCATATAATACAATAGATTATAAACGCCATGGGGGTAAAAACTTTGTCTGTAGCCCCAGTGTCTCATAGTGATTGGTATATAAGATCTGAGAATTGCTTGTTGAATGAATAAACAGAGGAATGACTCTACAACTGAATAGACCTCTTTGGAATTAGACCAAAAAATATACAAATAGAAAGGCTTAAAGGGTTCAAAGAGAAAGGGCTAGTTCCTAAATATCTGCAGTTTTTAATCTTTAAGACCCAAAGACCTCTTAGCCAGAGATAACTGCGAATAGCTCTTGTTTCACTTGAAATGGAAATCATTCCTGGAGAATCCATCAAAAGAGGCTGCTACTGAGAGCTGGGCGTGAGGATGTCTGTCCTTTCCATAGGGGCTTCTGAGACGCACTGGATTTTGTCCCTAGACTGTACAATGTGATGGTCCTCCCTGACAGTAGCATGTTCCAGGGTAAGGCTTCTTGTTCTCTGTGGGAGGAGGAGTCAACATGCATGGATTTTAATAACTCCCAGGGCACTGAAGTTTCCACTTGTGGCCCAGAGAACATCTTCTCTTGGTTATGGTAGCAGAAGAAACCAAGAACAAAGGCAGAACATTCTTTAACTGAAGGAGCCCTGGACACAGAACACTAAGGACTGTTTATCAAAAGATCTCATCTTGTGGGTGGTGAAACTTGATCTAGGGACCAGGATGGGACAAAATGAACCCAAGGTCACTCAGTGAGTAAAGAGCGCCATGAGGACTGGTCTCCTCTAGACAACATTAACCTCTAGCTGAGGCTGTTACTGTTGTTTATTTCAACTCTGTCCTCCTTCCCCACCCACTCCTGCCAATATACATGTCTGTGTTTCAGCTTGAGTCATTTATGCTCCCAAGTAAGAACAGGGAGGCCTGGTGTGCTGAGATTCATGGGGTCGCAACGAGTCGGACATGACTGAGTGACTGAACTGAACTGAACTGAAGGACACAATACTTTCTAATCTGCAGTGATTGGAGAAAGTCAGAGTAGAAGCCTTCTTTATTTTTGCAACACACTCCCGGATCAAAGACACCTTGGTCAAAAGTTCAGTGACTTTAGAATCAGTAAATGTTGTAGTGGTGATGGAGGAGGATGGAGAAAGAAGCAGCCCAGAAGTTTAAAGTTCTGGGCACTTGCTGCTTCTGACTTGTTGCATGAGCTATGGGCAGTCCTTCCCTCCTCTGCCTCTTAGTTTCATCACATGTGAAATGAGGGAGCTGAAATAGATCATCTCTACCATTCCATCCTACTTAAATATTATATCATTAAAATAGTACACTTGAAGGAAAAGGATATTGTCATTGTATATATTTAGAGAATCTCCATTTCTCTGTATGTTCTCAGAAACAGAAAAGATTCCTTGCTTCTGGGAAACTGTGCACACAGAAGCCTAAACTTGCAGCCCCAAGAAGTCAGGTGATGCTGGACATCTTGGATAAAATCTTCAACAACTGATACAACCACAAAAGCCGCCCCCTGTCCCAATGTGGATAGGAGTAAACCCCTCCATCATGGTTTAGAATATCAAGATTCTACTTTTAGTTTCTCCTCCACCCTGCTAGAAAGTCTAATCAGCTCTATTTCATGATAGGGTATCATCTACAAATTTAGTAAAAAACAGAAACAAACCATTCATGACTATCATGTGTATCCCAGGATAAGACTTGTGTTGGAGGAGGAAAGAAGCTAAAAAATTCTTTAAAATGCTTAGAGAAACAAAATGTTACCAGCTCAAAAATTTCATTAAAGATAGTCTTCTATAAAGTCCATTTACACTTCCACAAATCTGTTCTAGATTGATGCTTGCAACATCTCACCCATAAGGAGAAACAGCTATAATCAATAGACCCATGATGAAACTGATTAGTAGCTGTGACCATCACAGAACGGTCAGATGTGACTCTCCTAATTCATCTTACATTTTAAATAACAAGCCCCCAACACAGAGGTGTTGAATACATGTAACCTAAGATATACAGTGCATATGATTATAAAAACAGAAGACCATATGCACCCTCAAGGATGGTCCATTCTTACAGAGGAAACTTTCCTCGTGAGATGTCACCTAGAATGGGGTGAGAGGCAGAGAAGTTTTCTGGAGAGGACTGATGCCGGGAGCCACCACGGGAGACCCCACCCAAGATAAAAGTCATGCGGAGAAGACCTGACAGGCAAAGGCAGATCAGGATTCGAGGGACTCCCTCGACCTGCTTGAGCATCTACCCCCAAACCAGAATCTGTCTGTCTTACTATTTTGTGCCTTTCACCAATTCTTCTGACATTAACAGGGGGCTATCCCCGACCACCTTTCTCCAGAGAGTCCCTTGTCTGGGGCTTTATTGGCTTTCTGTGTAAACCAAGGAATATCAGCTTCTATTCTTTCCTCTCTCATTCATTCATTCATTCATTTGCCGACACCGTCTCTTCTGAGGGTACCCCTGGATTCTGTGGGGGCTGGACCCCAGTAGACTGACATGAAGGAGCTGACGAAAGGCAAGGGAAACATTCTGGGTGTAAGTAAGGAAACTGGAAACTAACAGCTTGCTGTGATTACAAGTGCAGGGTGGGGGATGGAAAAAGATAGCCTTTTTGTCATGCTTGACCATAAAAGGTATGTTTTTGTGTAACATTGAAATGTCATTCTTAGGTGGAGCTGGGCTTTTCCAAGTGTCCTAACTCTCAGAACATGTCAAGAGGTGGAGTTGTTTCCAGCAGGTTCTCTTCTCTAGCATACCTTTTAGAGTTCCTCCTATTGGACACTTGACCTCTTCTCAGAGTCTCCTGATCCTTCCTCCTCACAGCCCAGGTCTCCGTGTTTGGATCTCTTTTCTCTCTCTGTAATTGGCCCCTTGAAAATCTCATTGTTCTGACAGCTTCAAATAATACACTTTCAATTTTATATATCCAACTGTACTAGTCTCCCTTTGCTGCTGTTCAGTTCAGTTCAGTCGCTCAGTTGTGTCCAACTCTTAGCGACCCCCTGGACCACAGAGCACCAGGCTTCCCTGTCTGCCACCAACTCCCTGAGCTTGCTCAAATTCATGTCCATTGAGTCAGTGATGCCACCCAATCATCTCATCTTCTGTCATCCCCTTCTCCTCCTGCCTTCAATCTTTCCCAGCATCAAGATCTTTTCCAATGAATGAGTCAGTTCTTCACATCAGGTAGCCAAAGTATTGCAGTTTCATCTTCAGCATCAGACATTTCAATGAATATTTAGGACTGATTTCCTTTAGGATTGACTGATTTGATCTCCTTACAGTCCAAGGGACCCTCAAGAGTCTTCTCCAACACCACATTTCAAAAGCATAAATTCTTTGGTGCTCAACCTTCTTTGTAGTCCAACTCTCACATCCATACATGACTACTGGAAAAACCATAGCTTTGACTAGATGGACTTTTGTCAGCAAAATAATGTCTTTGCTTTTTAATATGCTGTCTAGGTTGGTCATAGCTTTTCTTCCAAGGAGCAAGCGTCTTTTAATTTCATGGCTGGAGTCACCATTTGCAGTGATTTTGGAGCCCAAAAAATAAAGTCTCTCACTGTTTCCACTGTTTTCCCATCTATTTGCCATGAAGCAATGGGACCAGATGCCATGATCTTAGTTTTCTGAATGCTGAATTTTAAGCCAACTTTTTCACTCTCCTCTTTCACCTTCATCAAGGGGCTCTTTAGTTCTTCATTGCTTTCTGCCATAAGGGTGGTTTCATCTGCATATCTGAGGTTATTGATATTTCTCCCGGCAATCTTGATTGCAGCTTGTGTTTCATCCAGCCCAGCTTTTCACATGATGTACTCTGCATAGAAGTTAAATAAACAGGGTGACAATATACAGCCTTGACGTACTCCTTTCCCAATTTGGAACCAGTCTGTTGTTCCGTGTCCAGTTCTAACAGTTGCTTCATGACCTACATACAAATTTCTCAGAAGGCAGGTAAGGTGGTCTGGTATTCCCATCTCTTTAAGAATCGTCTACAGTTCGTTGTGATCCACACAGTCAAAGGCTTTGGCATAGTCAATAAAGCAAAAGAAGATGTTTTCCTGGAACTTTCTTGCTTTTTCAAT
The DNA here is from genome assembly GCA_006410635.1 of Cephalophus harveyi. Classification (NCBI taxonomy): domain Eukaryota; kingdom Metazoa; phylum Chordata; class Mammalia; order Artiodactyla; family Bovidae; genus Cephalophus; species Cephalophus harveyi. The sequence goes on from SJYT01082772.1 coordinate 84,632, forward strand.
GATCCAACAGATGTTGGGAATTTGATCTCTGGTTCCTCTGCCTTTTTAAAATCCAACTTGAACACTGGAAAGTTCTCAGTTCATGTACTGTTGAAGCCTGGCTTGAAGAATTTGACTTACAATAACACAAATCTGTTTTCTGTACCTCTGGACATCAGAAGTCTGAAATGAGTCTTACTGGGCTAAAACCAAAGTATCAGTCTGAGATGGTTCCTTCTGAAAGAAACCGAACTGTTCCTTGCTTTTTCCCACTTCTAGATGCTTCCAGTATCCCTTGTTTTGTGGCCACATCACTTAAAAAAAAAACTTTAAAAAAATTTTATTTATTAAAAATTTTTTTCACTTTTGATTTTAGTTATTTACTTTTGGCTGTACTGGGTCTTCATTGCTCTGCAGGCGTTTCTCTGGCTGCAGCGAGCAGGGGCTGCTCTCTGGTTGGGCGTGCGGGCTTCTCATTGCAGTGGCTTCTCCTGTTGCAGAGCACAGGTTCTAGGTGCATGGGCTTCAGTGGTTGTGGCTCCCGGGCTCTAGAGCACAGGCTCAATAGTTGTGGCACACGGTGCATATCCTGGTGCATATCCTTTGTTGCTCCATGTCCTGTGGGATCTTTCTGGATTGGGGATCCAACCCATGTCTGCTGCATCTATAGGTGGATTCTGAGTCACCAGGGAAGCCCCTGGCCACATCACTTTGATCTCTGTTTCCATCATCACGTCACCTTCTCCTCTGACTCTTACTTCTGTGTTACTCTTATAAGAAACACTACCATCACACCTAGATTATCCAGGATGATCTCCCCATCTCAAGATCCTTCACTTAATCACATGTGAGAAGTCTCTTGTCTCTTATAAAGTAACTTTCATGGGTTATAGAGATTAGGATGTGGCCATTGTTCCACACGAGCCTAGACTTCTGTCTAACTCCACACTGCGATACCCAACTGCCTAGTTTGCAAATCTGCTGGGATGTATAATAGGCATCTTAACACCAGCATGATGGTCAACAGTCTTCCTCATCTCAGTTAATGCCAACCCCTTCCTTCTAGTTGCCCAGTTGAAAAATTCCATAGTCTCTCCTAATTCCTCTCATTTTCCCCCCTCATGTACCTCATCCCATTTCAGCATCCAATTCTCTCTCTCTTTATATTGTACCAGAATCCTTCCACTTCATAATGTCTCCAATGCTATCAGCCTGTTTCAGCTCACCATTATTATTCACCCAGACTATTGCAACACCCTCCTAACTGGCCTCTTGGCTTTTTATACTTTCCCACCCACTGCAGTTTATTCCCCACACAGTAGTCTGAGTGATCCTGCCAAAACAAAAGTTGGATCATGCTGTTCTTCTTAACACTACTTTTCAATGACTTTCTATTTTACAAATAATAGCCACCAGGTCCTAAGTGACCTACGCCCTCATTAGCTCTCTGGGCTCATCTTCCACTGCTGTCTCCTTCGCCTACTTTGCCCCAGCTACCCTGAACTCCTGGATGTGCCCTGAGAATGCCAAGCATCTTCCTACCTCAGGACCTTTGCATCTACTGTTCCCTCTGTCTCAGAGGCTCTTCTCCAGATGTCCATGTAGCTCACTCTCTCACATCTTTCAAGTAAATACATTCTCAATGACAACATCCCTGAGCTCCATAGAGAAAAGCCTGGTGCATATCCTTCCCCATCCCAACTCTCACTCTCTCCCTTTCCTGCTTTCTTTTTCTCCATCACTTATTTCTCCTCTGGTTATTACTATCTCTCAGTTTTAATACTTGCTTGTTTTGTTTGTTGATTTCCTCCTTCATATTGTTTGTTCTCCTTTTCTAAACTATAAGTTCTATGAAGACATGCATTTTTGCCTACTTTGTTTCCTTTTATAACTGAGAACGGTGCTTGAATTTTTTACAGATATGTTGAATGGAGAGCGGAGGGTTTCCCCACATAGGTATCAAGGAGATTAGTGAAATGTTGCATTTACTTCAACTGTCTTTTTATTAATTTAATCATTCAGGGTTTGTCAAAGGTCTGCTCTGAGCCTAGACCTCAAGTAGTAGTAGTAGACCTCATGGTCTTTGGCGGAGACATATGTGCTGTGATATTGTGATTTATAAAATATATATACTTGGAGCTCCTAAAGCCCTTGGAATTCCTGGTGCTGAGAGAGATAAAGCTGTCTTTTTTATGTTAATAAGATGAATCTGGAAAGCACCTGAACGGGGGGAATGGTTGCCAATGAAGTTAAAGTGAATGCCGCTCAGTTGCGTCTGACTCTTTGCGACACAATGGACTGTACAGTCCTTTGGAATTCTCCAGGCCAGAATACTGGAGTGGGTAGCCTTTCCCTTTTCCAGGGTATCTTCCCAACCCAGGGACTGAACCTAGCTCTCCCACATTGCAGGCAGATTCTTTATCAGTTGAACCACAAGGGAAGCCCAAGAATACTGGAGTGGGTAGTGTATCCTTTCTTCAGGGGATCTTCCCAACCCAGGAATAAGATCAGGGTCACCTGTGTTGCAGGCGGATTCTTAACCAACTGAACTACCAAGGAATCCTGGTCACCAGTACAACCAACCAAATGATTAGAGGCTTGGAACTTTCAGTACCATCTCCTGATTTCTGGGGAGGGGAGAGGATTTGGAGATTGAGTTCCATCACCAATGGCCAACAATTCAATCAATTGTGCCTATATAGGATGAAGCCTCCATGATACCTGAAAGGACAGGGTTCAGAGAACTTCTAGTGTAGTAAACCAGAATGCTCCTCCACGCCACTGTGCCAGCCCCCAACTCCATGGAATAGATACTTCCTTGTTGGGGACTTTGACCTATGGATCCCTTTATCTAGCTATTGATTTGCATCTTTTCATATCTTTTTGTAGCAAATTGGTGATCTAATGACTAAACTGGCTTCCTGAGTTCTGTGAACCACTCTACCAAGTTAACTGAATCCAAGGAATGAGGGTTGGTGAGAAACTCTGATTTATAGAGTCACAGACCTCTGACAAGCTGGTCAGAAGTCTGGGTAACAACCTGGACTTATGGGGGCAGCTGTGTGGCTCTGAGCCCGTAAGCTCACGCTCTCTCTGCGTAGATGGTGTCAGAACTGAGTTGAATTCTGACACCCGGTTCAGATCCCTGGGCAGGTTCCATCCCTGGGTTGGAAAGATTGCCTGGAGGAGGGCATGACAACCCACTCTCATATTCTTGCCTGGAGAATCCCGTGGACAGAAGAGCCTGGGTGGCTATAGTCCATGGAGTTGCAAAGAGTCGAGCACAACTGAAACGACTTTGCACACAGCAACCACGAAATTTTCAAGGCTCAAATGAGTGAAATCTAGAATGATCTGATAGATGGATGTGAAACAAAATCAGTACCACAGGTGAATTAACCAGCCTGCCATCCCCTCAACCCCGAGGCCTCCTCGACTCCATTCAGACTAAGCAGCTCCCCTTCTCTCTGCAAGCGCTCCGTCTGTGTGTTTGTAAACATGAAACCCAAGCCTCTGCCCTAAAGAGTTTCCCTTCTGTAGGTAAGCTCCTGTGTGCCAGAGCATGCAGGTGTTGTCCTCCACAGGATTGTAGTCCCCAGGCTTGTCACTTCTCAGGCTTAGGGCTCTTCCGGGGCAGGGGGTGTCTTATTGATCTTGGTATTCCCTGTGCCCTCAAGGTATATGGCACAAAGAGAGAACTCGGTCAATGCATGTTGGAAATAATTAAAAATACCCTCCCACCTAATCGTTCCTGATATTGCCTTTCCCAGGTATCTCCCAGCAGCTGCGTGAGTGAGGCAGAACTGGGACTACTGTCTCTCCTTTCACCAGAGTCCAAGTTTCCTTGAGCAGCAGGCCAGGCCATGGATGCAGGTCTCCATCAAGGGCACTTCCCACTGGGTCGGCCTGTCCCCTAAGACTCCACAGTGTTTTCATCCCCACAGCTGCCTTCATTTCCTGACTCCCTCCAGCCATCCCAGCACGCCCTGCTTATGACATGGAAGAGATGCTCACTCAGTGCCTGGGGGCCTCATGAGGCAGGGGCTCAGGGAGCTGGGCTGCCTTGTCCCCTGGGCCCTGAACCACAGCCTGTGCTCTCGTGGCCATCTGGGCCCAGCTGTTCCCGTGTTGCAGTGTCCAAACACCCTTCGGCAGCAGGCAGTCTGTGTAGCACGTGTCCTGATCTTACCCCCTTCTGGAATCCCCCCAACCCATTCCCAGGGTCCCAGGGAGTGGGGGGGACGACTGAACTAGATATTATTTACTAATTAAGAAGAAAACAAACAGAAAGATGTGTGCTTTTTTTTTTTCCTTTTGGCTGCATCAAAATGCTTCTGCTTTCCAAATGGCCTCATAGGTTTGCCCCACCCACCCCTCAAATGCAGCCTGCCTGTGCTTCTGGCTCCTGGGGCTGCAGAGCTGAGTCAGCAGCACCAGCTGCATGGAGAGAGGCTGCTATCGAATCGCGTGACCAGGGTCCCTAAAAAGCACTGGAAGAACAGTGCCTTGTAACTGTACTTTGCCTATCACTTTACAAGTTACTTCCTCATCCATTATTCATATGAGCCTCGCAGCTTTCTGTCTAGGTCAGCAGGCTATTACTAAGGGCAAGAATGGATTTTGTAAATCTCAGTGAACTTAGATTGGCCGTGACCCTTAACACAATCCCTCGGTGTGAAAACTGTGGCGTAGGAATCTGATACAACCTGTGGTAGAGATGAGGGAGTTAATCACCAAACCAAAAAGTAACCTGGTGCAAAGCCAGCACACCTAGCTTCAAGCCTCGCTTGCCAAGTGAACTGGGGCAACATGCAACCCCCTCTGGGCCTCAGTTTTCCTATCTGTAAAATGGGATGTATGATCTGCAAGGTCTTGCCTAGTTATTTGGATGAGGACATATTAAGAGATAGGGCTATTATAGACCTATGGTTGAATGCCCAACACACACACCTACACGCTCTGAAGTGGGGTAAATGTCTGTTGAAATCAACCAGTCCATGAACTTGTCCCCAGTTATTACCCAATCAGCAGGCAATGCATCAATACATGTCTTAAGCATTAGATCCTAACTTCACTGTGTGATTTTCCTTTTAAATTGATGGTTTCTGTGCTCATGAGGATTTCCTGGAACTTCAGAAGTGTTGTAAGAAGATGCAGAGGTGGGAGATACATCATGACATCTTTGATGTGACCTCAAAAAGTGATGGTCCCTCTGTTTCCTCTTGGCAGCGGAGGGAGATGGCAATAGGACCCAGAACCCCGTCTTCACTTGTAGGCCTGAGGAATAAGCAGTAGATGTCTGGTGCTTTCCGGGTCATCTGCTTCTTAGGAGAGTGGTAATTCTGAGGGTGCCCTATTCCAAGGTCAAACTCTACTCAGGGCAGCAACCATGGGAGGGCATGGTGAGTACACAGCAAGTCTCATCTGTGCTATGAATTAAGTCTTAATGCAAAATATCCTTAGGAGCAAACAAAAAAAAAGAAAGAAAAGCAGGAGCTCAATCAATTATTTTGTCAAGTTCAGTCCTGTACAGCTGAGGTTGTAACGCACTAAACCCCATGGAAACAATTGTCATCATTTCAGTGAACAAAACCCAAGATTGAAAAACAGCTTTCAACATGTGTTTATCCTGAATGGACCTTAGTCACATGGTCAAGTATCTCTTTCAGCTGGGCTGAAACTGACTCCTGACCTAGTGAAAAGGAAGAAAAGTTCGATTTAGTTTTAAAATGTAGAGCAAATACAGAGCAAAATCAGAGCAAAATATTATAATTATTTTGTAAAATGTAGTAGCAGTCATTTAAAACAAATATAGTTTACTAAAGCATTTATATTGGGATAACGTTGGACAGAGAATTAAAATAAGATGAAAATTTATGGAGAAAGCAAAATTATATTCATTGCTTTTGAACTTAATAGTGCTGTTCTTTTAAATTTAATTAATTGTTTTAAGTCGTTTTTTAGGCTTTTTTTGGGCACATGGATCTTGACCATAAATGAATTTTGTTGAAGAATGAATGAATGAGTGAATGTTTAAAGCTAGCTTGTTCCAAATTAGGAGTTTGCAGAAATATTTTTTCCTTTCAATCTTCACAACCCCTTTGGGCTTCCCTGGTGGCTCAGATGATAAAGCATCTGTCCTGTCTCTTATACACATCTAGTCCTAGAAAAAAGAATAACTTTAATGATCTAATTTGTATGTGTTTAAGAGCATCTCACTTAATAGAAGGGGAAAAAAGTTTATACTATGGTTCCTGAAAATTAGAACAATTATGGTACAAATTCTTGTCACTGCCTAAAAGAAGTTAAGTATTTGGAAAGAATGAGCAGAAAGGAAAGAAAAGGAAAAAGCAAGAGTCAACCATAATCCATTCTCCACTGACAAGGTTTCTTAAAGTAAGGCTGTTCAAAGTCCTGGAATCCAAACACTGGGGTCACAGGGGGCAACCCCCACATGCCCTCCACCTGACACCTCACCTATTACAGCTAATGTCTTTCACGTGTTGAGTAGAATGGGTGCTGGATAGAAACTCTGCATGCGCAACGGAATATTTCATCTGACACTCCACAAGCACTTGTTTTATGAAAGGAGCTCAAGAGGCAAGCAAGGTTAATGACTTGCCTAAGGTCACAGGGAAAGTAAGTGGGGAAAATGGAAACGGAACAGTCTGCCCTGACCACCCTCTAGACCTTGGTCTTCATTTCTTCTCCATTCTTTTCTGTGATGAAACATGTGATGTACATGAAGCAACTCATTAGAAAGCAAGATGAAGTGGGATTTTTTTCCTTAGCTTATTCTTTTCAATAGTTAGAAAAACTCCTTTGCTGAGATGCTGCCTGATTTCTTTCTAAAACACTCAATACATAAGACTCCCTGAAAGTGCCTATAAATGGAATTCTCATTGCTCCATCATTATCATCATCACTGCTATTCTTATTGTGAAGATGGTGGTGGTTGTTCTCAGTAGTAGCAATTTAGGCTTTCCACCATCACAGCCCTTTGGAGCCACAGAGTCTATAAGACTTCCTACCCTGAGGTCGTGAAGTCCACTCCTTCCACAAATCCTGAGTTGCGAAGGCTCAGAGGAAGGTCACGGAGTGCACTGGTTAGAGGTGTGCGCCAGCCTTCTGCTAGGCTTAGTATCCTGTTCAGGGCCTCGGGGTGGCTACTCTGTTTTTACCATCCCTCACTCCCTGTCCCAGGGAGTGGGCTCAGTGGGTAAAGAATCTGCTTGCAGTGCAGCAGACACGATGATCCCTGGATCGGGAAGATCCCCTGAAGGAGGAAATGGCAACCCACTCCAGTATTCTTGCCTGGAAAAGTCTATGGACAGAGGAGCCTGGTGGGCTACAGTCCATGGGGTTACAAACAGTCGGACATGACCGAGTATGAGCATGGACGGATGGACTCCTTGTCCAAGATGCAACCATAGAATAAGGTCCTCGTGAAGTGCTTCAGATTGAGAGTTTCCAGGAAAGAGAATGCTAACCTTGTTGACAAATTCCAGGGTTTAGAAGCCCCAGGTCTTAATTCTTTGTGCAAACTCTTGTCCTGTGTTTGCATGCCCCCTTGTGCTCCTTATTAGTCTTGTCACGGGCTCCTACGCTATTGTTTTAAACATCATCTTGTGTCCCAGGAGCCAAGGGGTCCTTCAGGGTGAGTATTTGTGTGTATTTGTGTATATTTTTAAAAAATGGTCTTCACTCTTCTCGCCATGGCGGCCATCAGTCTTCAGCGGAGGTGTTGCCATAGAGATGTTGTCTGATCCATCTCTATTGATCGCCCCCTTTAAAGGGGGCCCTGAATAGGCGCTGAGGTAGGTAAATGTATGCAGTGACATTGAGCGGATGATTCTATTCTGAAAAATTCCTGCACCGTTTGTTTCTGCGCTTGTCTGAGGGCTGGGACACGGTGTTGGGTTTTGTCGCGCGTGCTCTCCTCACAGGCCCGGAGTTAATGCAAGCCTTGTTTGGAACCACTGAAGCAGAAATTTCTCTGCTGCCAAGGACAAAAGCTTCACAGGCCACCTCAGAGGCTGCTTTGGGAAGGCTGTGTCTCCTGGGCTCCCAAAGGAAATGAGAGATAACGCAGAACACGGAGGCGTGCCCTCAGAATTCTCCCAGCCCTCCTGGCCCCACTGGACACATCTGGCCCCACAGAGACTCCTCTGGCCAAGTGCGGGCTTCTCCAATCAAGGGTTTAATTTGATTTGCCTTTTTCCAGGCTGTTGAGATAAATCATCTTGAAGATGTGTGTGCTTTTCTGTTTACGTGATAAGTGTGTATTTGCACAGCTCTCTGCTCTTGTTTCCCTCTTGGGTGTAGGAGTGAGAAGCTTTCTTAGGAGAAACAATGATCGTTTCATCAGTCCATGCCTTTATGTTTAAACCAAATAATACGCAAGTCTTCTTCCCTCTCTGAGAAGAGAAAGGGAGGGAAGGAGGAAGGGAGGAAGGATTTATCGAGAGCCTTGTGTCCTGGAATAGTGTATGCTTGGAAAATCACCATAAATGAATTTTGTTGAAGAATGAATGAATGAGTGAATGTTTAAAGCTAGCTTGTTCCAAATTAGGAGTTTGCAGAAATATTTTTTCCTTTCAATCTTCACAACCCCTTTGGGCTTCCCTGGTGGCTCAGATGATAAAGCATCTGTCTACAATGCGGGAGACCTGGGTTCGATCCCTGAGTCGGGAAGATCCCCTGGACAAGGAAATGGCAATCCACTCCAGTACTATTGCCTGGAAAATCCCATGGACAGAGGAGCCTGGTAGGCTACAGTCCATGGGGTCGCAAAGAATCTGGCATGACTGAGCGACTTCACTTTCACTTCTCACTTTCATGCATTGGAGAAGGAAATGGCAACCCACTCCAGTGTTCTTGCCTGGAGAATCCCAGGGACGGGGGAGCCTGGTGGGCTACCGTCTATGGGGTCGCACAGAGTCGGACACGACTGAAGTGACTTAGCAGCAGCAGCAGCCTCTTTTTACAAAAGCGTTAAGTGACTTGCCCAAGGCCACGTGGAAAATGAATGGTGGCCTTGGGAATTGAATCTGGGTCTTTTGATTCCTAGTCCAGTGCTCTTTTTCTGCAGCCCTGTTTCTTGCCTCTGTGTTCGGAGGCTTCTGTCTGTGGGCCAGAGCTGCATGAGCAAGGTTAGCTCTCTCCCTTCAGGCACTAACATAGCCTGGGTGAAGCCACCCACTTCCTCCTGTTCCTTGCCCTGATCCGTGTCCTTGGCCATTTGGCCATGGCCAGTCTCAGCCTGATGTTAGCAGCATTGAAGAGGGGAAGGGCATGAGACACAAGTGGAAACTGCAAAGCTGCACACATTCCTTGAAATTCAGGGATCGGTCCAGGGTGGGTTGTGCGATGGTGCTTCTGGCCCCCAGATGTTTGCTTGTCTGTTAAGTTGCTGCATGTGTGGGTCATGTCAGCTGAAGGCTGGAAGGCAGGAGAGGAAAAATCTTTGTCACACGGCCTTGCAGAGCTTTGGAGTATGGATTTGGAGACACAGAACTCCAGTGTTCATCCATCCATTGGTTCATCCTTTCACTCATTTTCTCTCTCACTCTTAACCTCACTCACTCATTCATTCACATGCGCAGTACACTCTGAGGAGGACAGGAGCCGTGGACAGGAGTCTGGTGCAAAGCATGCAGAAATGAAGATGTACCCTGTTTGCCATCAACTCAGAAATGTATAATTATAGCACCGAAATAACAACAATTAACATCTGCCCTTTATATTTATGGGATGCTTTCACATCTCCTATCCAAATTTCACCATATTCTATGTGGTAGGAATTATTGCTAAATCCATTTTGCAGATGAGGAAAACAACACTCAGAAAAGCTACCCAAAGCCCTTTGAGCACACGTCCCATGCGGTTTTGAATAGTTCCAGTCTGGAGGGGCTTTTCTTAATCCCTCTGCCTGCCTTTTTATGACCAAGGAGTCAGCTGGTTTGGGATAATGAGAAGTCACTTGTGCCAAGCTCTATTTGACTCCTTCAAATAGCAGAGGCGGGTAGTGATATTTTATAGAATTCTCCAGGAAAGACTGCTTTGGCTGTGTTTTTAAGAGTTCAAAAGTGGGTTGCAAGATTTTCACTATTTTGGATCACAGTAGTACTTCCTAATTTTGAATGCACATCCGGAGCTTAAAAACATTCAGGCCTGCACCCCAGTCGGAGACTGTGACTAACTGGTCTGAGATGAGATCCAGCATTGAGTTTTTGCTTTTTTAAACAAGCACTGTTTAAAAATGTATTTTATGTATTTACTTATTTTTGGTCTCACTGGGTCTTTCTTGCTGCGCGTGGACTTTCTCTTGTTGTGGAGAGCTGTGGCTATATCTCTAGTTGCAGTGTTCAGGGTTCTCATTGCAGTGACTTCTCTCATTGCAGAGCACAGGCTCTAGGAGCACGGGCTTCAGCAGTTGCAGAAAACGGGTTCAGTAGTTCTGATTCCTGGGCTCTAGAGCACAGGCTCAGTAGCCCACATGCTATGGGCTTAGCTGCTCCATAGCATGTGGAATCTTCTCGGACCAGGGATTGAACCCATGGCCCCTACACTGGCATTGTGTAGTGCCCCATGCACTACATCTTATCCACTGTAACACTGGACCATTGTGTTCTTATTCGTGTCCATTTTAAGTGAGGGTGTTCCTCGACTCTTAGTTTTAGCCTGTCTTGCAGGTGTCCTCCGACCAGGAGCTTGGGGGAGGGATTGTGTGTTACAGTGGCCTGAGCGTGAGGGGTCCCATACTCTGCTGGGCTCCATGCTGCAAGGTTGGGACTCTCATGGACAGTTGTCACACTAGAAATTAACATCTAATAACCAGTCCATTCTGAAGGAGATCAGTCCTGGGATTTCTTTGGAAGGAATGATGCTAAAGCTGAAACTCCAGTACTTTGGCCACTTCATGGGAAGAGTTGACTCATTGGAAAAGACTCTGATGCTGGGAGGGATTGGGGGCAGGAGGAGAAGGGGACGACCGAGGATGAGATGGCTGGATGGCATCACGGACTCGATGGACGTGAGTCTGAGTGAACTCCGGAGTTGGTGATGAACAGGGAGGCTTGGCATGCTGCGATTCATGGGGTCGCAAAGAGTCGGACACGACTGAGCGACTGAACTGAACTGAACTGAAGCAGTGATCTGGGAAGTAGGACTAGTGACCAAGGTTGAAGATTAGCTTCAGTGATCCAGAAAATTCCTGTGAAATAGTCAAACATGATTTCTCCACTTTCATGTACAATACTTACAGAGGTGATATAAGTTTTGTATATGAAATGTGCACAGGAGAGGGGGCACAGAGATGAATGAGACCTACCCCTCCTTTCACGGAACTCACGGTCTGGAAAAGAAATACACAGAGAGTACATTTCAATAGAATGGAGTGCCAAGTGACCTGCCTGCAGAGCCTCAGGAAGGCTGCACCGCAGAGGAGACACTTGATTTGGTTGTGAAGGGCGACCTGGAGTTTTGCAGGCCCAGCAGTGGGAAGTGCTTTGCAAGTAGAAGGCACAACAGGAAGAGAGGGAGGCAGTGAACAGGAAGAGTAAGAAATCCAGTAGGATAACTAGAGGTGAAACTGGGGAAAGATGAGGTCTGGGCCAAGAGATTGCAGCATTGCACTTTATTCTGGAAGCAACAGAGAACCAGGAAAGGATTTCAAGCCTAGGAGTGACGCAGTCTGTGTCTTGAGAAGGTTATTTGCGCTGTGGCCTGGGGGATGCATTGGGCTGGCAGTGATTCCAGCGAGCAGTAGAGACTGGAGGAGAGACCCGTTAGAGCTGTCCTAGGACCAGAATGGGCAGTGCCTGGAGGTGGAAGAGAAGGGGCCCAGAGAGGTATCCTCTAGCCAAGACCTTGTGGGGAGAGGAAAGTTTCTTCCCAATGAGTGAGGGACCAGCAGCAGCTGCTGCAACTGCTATTAGAAAACAGAACTTCCCGGGCAGGCCTCACCCTCCCTCACCCTCCTTAACTGCCTCCCTTGAGAGTTGTCTCAGGAGATGCTCCCCATGAACCTGGTCCTGCTGAGTTGTCTCCAGCCCCTCAACTCCCTAAGGATGCTAAGCTGCCTTGAATGTCTGTCTGATGCAGGCATGTCCACATGTGGAGCCTTAAACATTAGGGTCTGTCTTGTTGACCAAGTGCTGTGGATTCCCTAGGGCTGAGAGCTATTAGGGAAACAAAAGACTACCCTTTTAATTAGACTCTGCCTGCCCTTGCAGGGTCCTTGCAGGGCGGAGCGAGAGGAGCCGAGTCCCAGTGGTTTTGATGATTAGATGCAACAGGGAAAAAGTTTAAAACATCTGGGTGTGTTTATACCTCCAAAGCCATGACCGAAACACACGAGGATTTAAACAAGCTGAACCTTCCTCTTGGCTTTTGTTTAAACTTATTTGCAGCCGCCTGGGAGGATCTAGTGATGATGGGAAGCCTCAGGGGAAGCCCTCCCTCTGCTCCCTGGGGATGCTTACCTGCCTTCTAGCAAAGCCAAGACCTAGGAAGGAGAAGAGGGGGCATTAGCAATGTGAAAAAAATGTTACCTTTTTACTGTTGCTTAAGGCATCTTTTGTTACATAATCAAGTATCTCACTTTATAGTCAGTGGGTGCAGGAGGACACTGAAGCTGGGGTAGCAGATCCCCTGAAGTTTTAAGACTTTCAGCTGAGCACTGTGTAAAGCCCCACATCTAACTTTCTGTAATGTGTAAATACATATCCTGAAAAGGAAGGGGGAGAAAGGAGCAGTGAATGGTTAAGAGATTTGTCCTCAAAAGTCACTAGAAAAGTCAAACAAAAGATTGACTTTCCTTCATCCTGAAAGTGTCTGTTTTGCAGTATATGGCCAGATTCATTGAGATCCTTCAGAGTGATAGACTTTTAGTGCAAATAACAGGGAAGAATGTTCTTTTCTAAAAGTTGCTCCCACTATGAGACATAATGTGTGCGTGTGTGTGCTTAGTCACTCAGTCGTGTCCAACTCCTTGCGATCCCATGGACTGCAGCCCACCAAGTTCCTCTGTCCTTGGAGATTCTCCAGGCAAGAATACTGGAGTGGGTTGCCATGCCCTTCTCCAGGGGATCTTCCCAACCCAGGGATCGAACCCAGGTCTCTCACATCGCAGGTGGATTCTTTACCAATTGAGCTACCAGGGAAGCTCATACGAGACATAGATCTCATACTAAATCTAAGAGGAAAAATAAGTAAATGAACTGGCCAGTTACTTTCTCTTGACAAAATGTCCATGGCTCATCTTCTAGAATAGTCAGCTCTAAGCAAAGTCCATCATCCTGAGAGAGAGGATAAGAAAGCCACTCTCCTGGCTGATGCCGCTATTTTTTTTTCCTTAAGAGAGACTGCTTTGCAAGAGCGTTTTGAACAAATTGAGCCATTTGAAAGAAGGCAGGGTTAGAACAGAAGCCGTCAAGCTTTAATTTCTGGGCTAATTAATGGTTGATCATCTATCCTTTTATGATTCTTGACCCCAGAAGGAAAATTTATTAGTACTTTTAGATTTTGCACAGTCGTGTTAAATGAGGCATGTAATGCACTAATTTAGTGTCTCATTAGCATAAGCAGGGCTCCCCAGCCCCTCCGCTCCCCATGGAAGGCTTAATCTGGAGCCGTGTGGAATTTTCCTGGGACACGCATGGTTTCTCTAGGCTCAAATACCTGAGAAGCCATAGCAGAGATGTGGGCTTACCCCGCCCACCCTGGGGTTTCAAGCATGGACTCTGTCCTTCATTTTAAGGAGAATATTTAAGCCCTCAAATCTTTAAGCTGTTTCACAACAGTGTTCCTGCAAAACTCGATTTTACAGCCTGTGTGGCTATTATTCATGATTTCAACTCCACCCCCTCCAATGAAAAACCGAATCTAAGCTCTGGGAGAGGATTTCTGTTTGTTGAGACGATGGACAGTTGGTCATGTTTATAGTTAATATAGACATCTAGCCTAGATGTTTTTCTGGTGTAAATGCCAGCTCAGTAAATGGCCAGTTTTGTTGCATATATGTTTGAAACCCTGAGAAGCCTGCATCGAGCTGATGGACTTCAGAGTCCAGGTTATAAGGGAGGCAGGGAAATGCGAAGAAGCTCGCTGGGTAGGGAGCCAACTGTATCCATACTGCCACCAGCTTCCTTTGGGAACTGCAGAAAGGCACTTGCCCTGTGTGAATCTCTGCTTTCCCACCTGTTAAATGATCTGTAAATCTTCATGCCTAAGGTTTCTTCCGCTTTTGATACCCTATCATTCAGCAAGTAAGAAATGCCAGAGGCAGACTGGGTGACTCAGCCTTGGGAAGGGGATCAACTCAGAAGAAGAGTTTTGAAATATCAGAAATCTTCAGAAATTCCATATACTTTGGCCCACCAATTCTATTTTACAGAATATAACTCAAGAAGAAAATCAGACAAATGCATGGGGGAAAAACAAGGGTGTTTATGAGACCATCATAGATTGGTTAAATAAAATATAGTATAGCTATATGATGGGATACTATGAAACCATTAAAAATAACACCACAGAATATTGTAGGCACGGAAAAATGCTCACAGTATTTTGTTATGCAAAAAATCTAAGGTTTCTAAACAGGATTTTTCATATAATACCAGTTTTGCAAAAATATGTCTATAGATATGTTTAGACAAAGATCTGGAAGAATCTATACCAATAGGTTCATAGAGATCCTTGGGGGGTAGGATTCTAGGGAATTTTCTTCTTTACACTTTCCTATATTTTCAATATTTATTCACAATGAATTTAAATTACTCTTAGAGTTTAAAAACATTACAGAAGTTATTTAAGGGAAATAAAATCTTGGCTCTGAATATATGTATTCTTTTTCCATCTCAGCTTTCACACATACACAATGACAACCATCAATTATCTCAAAAGATCAGGAAATAAATGATTTATTAGCTGGAGGCTCTTCATGAAAACTTTGGATGACCAAAACTATTTGATATCAGCACAACTCTGGCACCACTTCATTAGAAAAAAAAATTATTTGGCCCCGCTGAGCAGCACGTGGGATCTTAGTTCCCCAACCAGAGATCAAACCAAATTCATGCCTCCTGCAGTGGAAACTTGGAGTCTGAACAACTGGACCACCGGGGAGGTCCTATGCGACTTCTAACCGTAGAGACAAAGTGTGTGAAGGTTTCTGAATGCAGGACCTCTTGTCTGGTACATGTCCTTATGATTTCTGAGTGTCAGTCTTGCAAAGGCATTAAAGATAATCCCGGCTGGCCCCCATGTTTTATAGACGGGGAGGAACTTGCCTCAGGTCAGAGATCTGGTTACATCAAAGCCAGGCTAGTACCTGCCTCCCAACTCCCATCTCTAGACCTGGGCTGTTAAAACACCGTTTCTCTCCAGGCGCCTATGGAGGATGCAGAAGGCTGACTGATGCACGCAGACTTCCTTCTGGTATGAATCTTTGCTTTCTTCTCCAGGTATAAATTCTGAGAGCTCAGGTAACTTCCTGCTCAGTGGAGGTCCTTGGCTCTGGAATGAGGCTTGCCTGCAGATCTTGAGTCTGGAGCAGGCTTACCAAGGGCTGGGGCACCCAGTACAGCTGCTGTCTGCCCACCAGGGCTTTGGGCCATCCTCTCTTCTGAGATGGATAATAGTGGTAAGAAGTTTGTTTCCTCTGAAGTACATTGCTCCTTCGGGCTAACGTGTCCTTTGGGGAGGGGAAGGAGAGGTTGGAAAAATCAAAATATTGATGTAATTTATAACTTTCCCCAAGAACATCCTCACTTCTGGGAACAGCACTGGGTTGTAGGGAGTGGAGGAAGGAGTGGGGAGGGGCATGCAGAAGAACAGATGCTGCTCCTGCCCTCAAGATGTTCAAAATCTAAGAAGAAGAGTAATTATGTGGATGAAGGACAGCAGAATAAAGCAGCCTACAAGAACCTGAAAAGGTACAAACCCAATACCTACTGGGAGACCCAAATGACATTCTGCCTACTTTGGAGGGAGGAGACCCTTGAAGACTTCTAGGAGAAAGAGACCTTTGATAGACTTTCAGAAAACAGAAAAGATTTCAGCACTTGGAGGTAGAGGAAAGGGCATGAGGTTGAAGGGAGCAAGGGGTGACAGTGGGGCTGGTGTAGTTGCAGGACAGCATGGTGGGGGCGGGACCAGAAACAGGGAAGGGACCCTGACGAGGCTGGAGCTCAGCGCACACATGGAAACACCACAAGAGAGCCATGTGTTGGAGGGAAGTCGGGGTCATGTCTTGAACAGTTCGAAGACCCTGTCTGTAAAGGTGTTTGGACTTATCCTATGGGCAAAAAAGAGGCATGGCCTGCAGGATTTTGAGCTGAGCTGTGTTTTAGGAAGGTTTTGCTCATGGTGGAGCAACTAAAGTCAGAGGCCGTGGTTTTGGAGAGAATATAGGAAGACTACATATCCCCCCCACCCCCCGCTCCTTCCAGGTGATGTGAGCATAGGAACGAACCCCTTCAGTTCTCTGGGCCTGTTGGCGGATCTTACAATCTGCAGAGGGAACCTTCTGATACGATTGTTTCGGCAGCATTAGCTGGGAGCCAAGAAAAGTAAGGAGTGTCTGTGGTAGCCCCTCAGGGGTGACGGAGGGCTAGTGTCCTTCCCACCACCGTTCAGGGGAGATTCTGCTCCCACTTGAAAGCTGTGACCTCAGTCTGGTTCTGAGTCTGAACTGGAAAGCCATGTTTTCCAATGAAGGGATGCCGCAGGAAATAATAAATCTCTCAAGATTCATGGGCCAGGAAATTCCTTCAGGAACAGAAATAGAGAAGAGGTGAGGCAAAGGTGGGCAAGGCAGAAGCAGCTGCCTGGGATCCTCTGGGCACACACAGTGGGCTGGGGATTTGTCCAGAACTCAGAGTGAAGGAGGATTTGGTGCATTAAGTTGTTTCAATGGTGTTCAACTCTTTGTGAACCCACGGACCATAGCCCACCAGGCTCCTCTGTCCATGGGATTCTCCAGGCAAGAATACTGGAGTGGGTTGCCATGTCCTCCAGGGAATCTTCCTGACCTAGGGATTGAACCCACGTCTATTAAGTCTCCTGCACTGGGCGCCACCTGGGAAGCCTGAGAGGGATTTTAAAGGTAATCTAATGCGATATCTCTTGCTTTTCTGTCATTTAATTCATGGCTCTTACTCTGCAAAATGGTGAGGCTGAACTAAATGACCTGCAGGGTCTTTATTGCCGGGTCATTTGATGTTTGCTGTAAAGACCTGTGTTCTTGCTCTGGGCGCTGATCACACTGCGTGTGTTTCACTCTCCCCAACTGAAAATGCAATCAACAGAGTCTCACACATCACCCACGTTTGGGCTGGAGATTAATGAGAGGACATCTGGAAACTTCCCTTGGAGGGGTACATCTGGGCCTGATTACCTTCTTATTTACTGTCTTTTTACTCTGGAGACAGACTCGTAGACTCACCCTAGGGGACAATAACAGAAGCATGCACACCATCCCAACACACTTTCCAAATTACCCCCAGCCCAGCTGCAGGGAGAGATGATGGAGGAATCCACGCACACAAACTGGGCACACACACATGTACCCTTTTTCCCCCTTGCTCTGTCCAGTGTCTGTGGGACAGTGAATTACCTTCACTGTCAGCGATGCGAGACCAGGCTTCTCCCTGTCGCTGGTCAAGTCCCGCTGGCCCCCGCCTCCCAATCCAAGCTGCCTACTGGTTTCCACCAGCAGATGGCGCCCGGAGCTCTCAGACCACAGGGCCACACATCCTAGGCCTGAACTCCTGGCCTCCCCCACCCGCAGCCTTGGAAAGGGATAATTCAGGAGTCATCAGTGGGAGGGCTGCCAAGGACTTCAATTTACTATTTGGAACTTGGATAAGTTTCCCCAGATGGGGCATTGGAGGAGAAAGAGGAAAAGGGGAGGGGGGCAGCGTCTCCTAGGGGCCGGGGGCGGATCTGGTCCATCTCTGGCAGCCAGACGGTCCTTCCTGCAAGACCCCACCCAAAGGGGTGTCTGAAGCCAGGGCAGGTCACACCCTGGAAGGAAAATGCTTTCACTGGTGTGAAAACCAATAGAACAAAAGGATTCACAGACCAAAAATGAAGCCAACGAGAGCTTCGAAATCATGGGCATTCTTCCCACTCCCAGTCTCTGACTCATCCCTGAACCCCAGTTTCAACCTCACCTACTGCTTGAAGCTGTCACTGAACCATGCGCCTGGGGTCAGAATTAATCACCAGCTGCCTCCCTGGGCCTCCGACACTCCAGCCTTGCGGTATGGATCATCCCTCTCCCAGGGTGAGAGCTCCTTGCATAAGTATGTATCGCCCCTGTTTGACTGTGGTTACCTTGGGCCAGGGGCCAGACCCCACTTACCCCAGAATCCCCATGAGCCCAGAACAGCGCTGGCTCACAAGTCCTGGAGAGTCAGAGAAGAGAGAAGAAAATTGTCTCTAGAGCCTGGAGAAAATCCTACCAGCTGGAATGATGAAGGAAAGAATCCCTCTTAGGTGGGGTCACAGGGCTCCTGATGTAGATGTAGGTGAAACATACACACACACACACACACACTCACACACACACACACCCCTCCTCCTGGAGCAGTGGAGGAGGAGGGAATGCAAAAAATGTGGTGGTGCCAGCCACAGAGAAGTCTGGAAATGCCTTCTTAATTGAACCTTTCTGGGAGCAGGCTGGCTGGAGGAGGGTAAGGAGCAGAGGGGAGCTGGCAAGGAAGGGGCCAGGGGGCTCTGATCCCCCTCCTTTCGGAAGCATGAGTGTGTGCTTTCATGTCTGACTCTTTGCACCCCTATGCGACTGCAGCCCACCAGCTCCTCTGTCCATGGACTTTTTCCAGGCAAGAATACTGGAGTGAGTTGCCATTCCTCCTCCAGGGGATCTTCCCCACCCAGGGATCAAACTTAAGCCTCTCATGTCTCCTGCACTGGCACACAGGTTGTTTACCCCTAGCGCCGCCTGGGCAGTCCTCTGGGAGCACAGAGGCAGTAAAGGCAAGCCTCTGGTTTCTTCCTAGGAAGCACCACATGGCAAGCCGCTCACTCATGGAACAGTTTTGCAAGATTTGCTCACTCATGGAACAGTTTTGTCTATAGGAAAGTCTTTGGTATTAGGAGCCCAAGTCCATTTTCTTGCAGCTTTGGCCCACTGGAGCCCACGATAGATCTACTTGCCTGGATGGGTGATTCATGTGGTAGAGACAAGGTGTAGGGGCCTCTGCAGAGTTCTTACTGAGTGCTAGACATCCTGCATACGTTATGTCCTGATCAGGAAAACCCCAAGAGTACTGCTGTTATAGGTGTTATTGTCTTCCTATTGTGGATGGGGAAGACAGCTCCGAGAGGCACGCAGCTTGCCCAGGACACACATCTGTGTCAGCTTTCCTCTTGCCTGGCTTCGAGTTTCCCTTCACACAGCTGGAGACGGGGTCCTGGCTCCACACACCCTCTTGTTCCCAGTTACCAGGCTGCATGCTGATGTCTTCAACCTTCCCTCCTGGCACATGCATCCCAGTCCATCCAGGCCGGCTTCTGGGATGTCCTCTGCTGGGTCTGCATTCTTCACAGCCGGGTCCCCAGACAAGGACGTAAGCATTCTTGTTTTTGGCTTGAAAAGCTTTACATGCCAGCCAACAACTGAGGAGTTTCTGCTTTTACTTGAAGAAATAGCATGAGCCTTGAACACTGGCCTTGCCTCCCAGGAGGGTACTGGGTAGCAAGAGGTGCCCAGACTGAGGTCCAGGGACATCACAACCGTCAGCCAGGCTGGCTGAGACAGTGCCTGTTCCCTCCCTCCAGGCCTTTGAGCCACTGACCCTGCCACTTGGAATACAGGTAGCATTAGGTTTTTAACTCAATGTGATTTAGCCTTTTGTAAATAATACATTCTCATGGTTTAAAATTCAAAAGGTACAATAGGTAGGAAGTGGAAATTCTTGCTCCTACCCTTTATTCCCACCATCTGTTACCTCTCCTCTAGTAACTAATGTTACCAGCTATATCCATTACACTTATAATATAAGTAAATATGTGTGTGTATATTCATATTCATTTTCCCTTTTTTTTTTTTTTAGGACCATAGCCCACCAGGCTCCTCTGTCCATGGGATTCTCCAGGCAAGAATACTGGAGTGGGTTGCCATGTCCTCCAGGGAATCTTCCTGACCTAGGGATTGAACCCACGTCTATTAAGTCTCCTGCACTGGGCGCCACCTGGGAAGCCTGAGAGGGATTTTAAAGGTAATCTAATGCGATATCTCTTGCTTTTCTGTCATTTAATTCATGGCTCTTACTCTGCAAAATGGTGAGGCTGAACTAAATGACCTGCAGGGTCTTTATTGCCGGGTCATTTGATGTTTGCTGTAAAGACCTGTGTTCTTGCTCTGGGCGCTGATCACACTGCGTGTGTTTCACTCTCCCCAACTGAAAATGCAATCAACAGAGTCTCACACATCACCCACGTTTGGGCTGGAGATTAATGAGAGGACATCTGGATACTTCCCTTGGAGGGGTACATCTGGGCCTGATTACCTTCTTATTTACTGTCTTTTTACTCTGGAGACAGACTCGTAGACTCACCCTAGGGGACAATAACAGAAGCATGCACACCATCCCAACACACTTTCCAAATTACCCCCAGCCCAGCTGCAGGGAGAGATGATGGAGGAATCCACGCACACAAACTGGGCACACACACATGTACCCTTTTTCCCCCTTGCTCTGTCCAGTGTCTGTGGGACAGTGAATTACCTTCACTGTCAGCGATGCGAGACCAGGCTTCTCCCTGTCGCTGGTAAAGTCCCGCTGGCCCCCGCCTCCCAATCCAAGCTGCCTACTGGTTTCCACCAGCAGATGGCGCCCGGAGCTCTCAGACCACAGGGCCACACATCCTAGGCCTGAACTCCTGGCCTCCCCCACCCGCAGCCTTGGAAAGGGATAATTCAGGAGTCATCAGTGGGAGGGCTGCCAAGGACTTCAATTTACTATTTGGAACTTGGATAAGTTTCCCCAGATGGGGCATTGGAGGAGAAAGAGGAAAAGGGGAGGGGGGCAGCGTCTCCTAGGGGCCGGGGGCGGATCTGGTCCATCTCTGGCAGCCAGACGGTCCTTCCTGCAAGACCCCACCCAAAGGGGTGTCTGAAGCCAGGGCAGGTCATACCCTGGAAGGAAAATGCTTTCACTGGTGTGAAAACCAATAGAACAAAAGGATTCACAGACCAAAAATGAAGCCAACGAGAGCTTCGAAATCATGGGCATTCTTCCCACTCCCAGTCTCTGACTCATCCCTGAACCCCAGTTTCAACCTCACCTACTGCTTGAAGCTGTCACTGAACCATGCGCCTGGGGTCAGAATTAATCACCAGCTGCCTCCCTGGGCCTCCGACACTCCAGCCTTGCGGTATGGATCATCCCTCTCCCAGGGTGAGAGCTCCTTGCATAAGTATGTATCGCCCCTGTTTGACTGTGGTTACCTTGGGCCAGGGGCCAGACCCCACTTACCCCAGAATCCCCATGAGCCCAGAACAGCGCTGGCTCACAAGTCCTGGAGAGTCAGAGAAGAGAGAAGAAAATTGTCTCTAGAGCCTGGAGAAAATCCTACCAGCTGGAATGATGAAGGAAAGAATCCCTCTTAGGTGGGGTCACAGGGCTCCTGATGTAGATGTAGGTGAAACATACACACACACACACACACACACACACACACACACACCCCTCCTCCTGGAGCAGTGGAGGAGGAGGGAATGCAAAAAATGTGGTGGTGCCAGCCACAGAGAAGTCTGGAAATGCCTTCTTAATTGAACCTTTCTGGGAGCAGGCTGGCTGGAGGAGGGTAAGGAGCAGAGGGGAGCTGGCAAGGAAGGGGCCAGGGGGCTCTGATCCCCCTCCTTTCGGAAGCATGAGTGTGTGCTTTCATGTCCGACTCTTTGCACCCCTATGCGACTGCAGCCCACCAGCTCCTCTGTCCATGGACTTTTTCCAGGCAAGAATACTGGAGTGAGTTGCCATTCCTCCTCCAGGGGATCTTCCCCACCCAGGGATCAAACTTAAGCCTCTCATGTCTCCTGCACTGGCACACAGGTTGTTTACCCCTAGCGCCGCCTGGGCAGTCCTCTGGGAGCACAGAGGCAGTAAAGGCAAGCCTCTGGTTTCTTCCTAGGAAGCACCACATGGCAAGCCGCTCACTCATGGAACAGTTTTGCAAGATTTGCTCACTCATGGAACAGTTTTGTCTATAGGAAAGTCTTTGGTATTAGGAGCCCAAGTCCATTTTCTTGCAGCTTTGGCCCACTGGAGCCCACGATAGATCTACTTGCCTGGATGGGTGATTCATGTGGTAGAGACAAGGTGTAGGGGCCTCTGCAGAGTTCTTACTGAGTGCTAGACATCCTGCATACGTTATGTCCTGATCAGGAAAACCCCAAGAGTACTGCTGTTATAGGTGTTATTGTCTTCCTATTGTGGATGGGGAAGACAGCTCCGAGAGGCACGCAGCTTGCCCAGGACACACATCTGTGTCAGCTTTCCTCTTGCCTGGCTTCGAGTTTCCCTTCACACAGCTGGAGACGGGGTCCTGGCTCCACACACCCTCTTGTTCCCAGTTACCAGGCTGCATGCTGATGTCTTCAACCTTCCCTCCTGGCACATGCATCCCAGTCCATCCAGGCCGGCTTCTGGGATGTCCTCTGCTGGGTCTGCATTCTTCACAGCCGGGTCCCCAGACAAGGACGTAAGCATTCTTGTTTTTGGCTTGAAAAGCTTTACATGCCAGCCAACAACTGAGGAGTTTCTGCTTTTACTTGAAGAAATAGCATGAGCCTTGAACACTGGCCTTGCCTCCCAGGAGGGTACTGGGTAGCAAGAGGTGCCCAGACTGAGGTCCAGGGACATCACAACCGTCAGCCAGGCTGGCTGAGACAGTGCCTGTTCCCTCCCTCCAGGCCTTTGAGCCACTGACCCTGCCACTTGGAATACAGGTAGCATTAGGTTTTTAACTCAATGTGATTTAGCCTTTTGTAAATAATACATTCTCATGGTTTAAAATTCAAAAGGTACAATAGGTAGGAAGTGGAAATTCTTGCTCCTACCCTTTATTCCCACCATCTGTTACCTCTCCTCTAGTAACTAATGTTACCAGCTATATCCATTACACTTATAATATAAGTAAATATGTGTGTGTATATTCATATTCATTTTCCCTTTTTTTTTTTTTTACAAAAAAAAAAAAAAAAAAACAAGTGTGGCTCAGACAATAAAGAGTCTGCCTGCAATGCAGGTGACCTGGGTTTGATCCCCGGGTTGGGAAGCTTTCCTGGAAAAGGAAATGGCAATATACCCACTCCAGTATTCTTGCTGTCCATAGGAAATCCTATGGACAGAGGAGCCTGGCGGGCTGCAGTCCATGGCGTCACAAAGAGTCGGACATGACTGAGTGAGTAACACTTACACTTTCAGGATACTATATCCTGTCTTCCACACCTTTCCTTTTCCCTGAACATTTGTATTTTCCAGTTTCAGGACTGGAGCTTAAATCCACCCTCCTCTGCTCCATGACACCAGGAGTCAGTCCTGGGACCCTTGTCTTGTGTACCTAAAATACAACACAGGTGAAGGCGTCAGTCAACGCTTATTAAACAAATTAGTGCCACGTAAATGTTAAGAGGTTTCTACTGCAGATGCACTCATGTTTACACTTTCCAGGTACATTGTCCAGGAATTCAAGAGACTTTGCACTGACCTTTGGGGGATGTGACCCCTACTTTATAAGGAAAATCATCTAAGGATTGAAATGATTTATTCAAACCAAGTTGCTGCTCCATTTCAGCTACTCCGATTTAGGGCTTTGGAGGTCTTACAGTTGAGGTCCAGAGAAGGGAGAGACTTGGCAGAGTTTTCTTAATAATAACTTCAATATATACAGACAGGCAAGGATGGAGTCAAGCTGTCAGTATGACGCAGTCATGGGACTCTACTTTCTGCTTCCACCTTGAGCTGAAGACAGAGCATGCACCTTACCATTTCTTTTAACCTGTCTTCTAGCTTCCCTGGCTGCAAAGCAGTGACAATTTGACCTGCTGTTAGAATTTTAAGTGCTCCAAGGTATTAAGTCACTAGCATGAAACAGCACAAAAATATATTTTTTTAAAAAAAAACAACTAGCAAAGTGCTAACAATGACACTCTGTCTTTGCTTCAGTCTATTCTAAGAAATGGAAAAGCTGGCCTCTGGGGGGCTGTCTGCCGAGCCTGGGAGTCTAGGAACCTTTCCATGATATATGTGCAATAACTTCGTTAGACTTGAGAAAAGATCTAAAACAGGCATAGTTTTAGAGCATTCGTGATAAATGGTTCTTCACAAATTGAAGCTGATTATTTCTCTCCCTTGCCTTCCCAGAGAGGTGGTCCTGGCTTTTAAACAAGGTTCATTCCTGGAAATGCCATCTTAAAGGCAAACCCCACTTTAATTGTACGATTAAAGGCCTCTCTCTTCACAAGAGAACTGAATGGAAGAAGGTGACAGGAAGACGGAAGAGGCATTCTTAGGCTATGTCTACCAAAGATAGCCACAACTGAAGCCTGCTTCAGATGATGCTCCATGAAGAGGATGCAGTTTATTGTCACAAGCAGGCAGTGTAGTTACTGGGTTACATAGATGGCTGCTGAAATAAAAAAGGAATAATGATTGAGGCCATAGTGAAGAGCTGGAGCCCCCCACCCAGGAGATTTAGAAAGTGGGTCCCTAAAGAAGCTTGCTCCCAAATTTTCAACTTCCTTCACATCTTGGTCCAATGTAAACGACAACCTTTCCATCACTGGAAAGTGGCCTTGTGGAGGTCCAAGGTGGAGAGAAAGGCCTGTGGGTCTCCTGATGTGGAGGAAATCACATCCACCACATGAAGCAGAGCCTGGAGACCAGCCACAGGCTAAGCCTCCTCTCCAAGCCTTCAGCAGCCTCTGAGACCAGAAAACTAGACAGAAGCTAGTTAAGCAGTTAGCTGCAGAGCCAAATCGGTCTCGGCTGGCTATACACTCTGTATACCATTTTAAATACCAAATTTAAACATGTAAGGGTTTGAGTTTTGAGCTGATGTGTGGCTTTGGCTCCCAGCAGCACAAATCTGGGGAGAAAGCAGTGAACTCTCTTCCTGGAATAGAGGGCATATCCAAATATGGGCTGGGGCTCTTCCCTCTCCTTTCCTGGGTGGAGTGGAAGACCAAGAGAAAGCCACTAGAGCCTGCAGGGAAGCAACGGGCACCGAGGGAGGTGCATCTGAAGCTGGGCTTAGGTCCTCCTTGAGCTGGCAAAGTTCTCCCTAGGGAAAATACCAGAGAAGCCTGGCTCAGAGGAAGTTGCCTGGCATCATCTTCCGGAGATAGTTATTGGGCAGATTCCATCTCTCTCCACCAGCTTGGCAGGAGCCTGGTCTTATGTGGAGAGGTGGGGCGCTCTCTGGGATCAGCTGAGCACTTGCAGAGCACCTGTCCTCTCTGCAGGCAGAGGAAATCAGCGTAGGAAAGAGACAACTGTGCGGCCAATCCTGGCTTCTCCCAGCGCAGATGGGCCGTACGTCCAAGCTCCACACTTTCTCCTCCCTGGGCAAACACAGCCAAGTTTTATGCGATTTGGCCATGGGACTGTTTTCCCAGCCATCCCTACTGGAGTGGCCCAGGAGATGCCAGAGTGTGGGTCATTAAATGGGTCTTCAAGGGGACCGACCAAGTAAGGAGGAACCCAGAAACCCTTAGGCTCCTCTTCTTCTCTGGATGCAGAGGTGAGGGCTAGAACTTGAGTGGTCATCTTGGCCCATAAGGCCCGTGAGGGAGTCACGCTGTAGGAACGGCTAAGGAACAAGCTGGAAGGAGCTCTGGTTCCCCATGAGTCTGTGGACTGCAGCTATCTGCGGATGCCTTTTTGATGAGGAAATAAGCCTCCAATTTCACAAAGTCACATCCGTGATTGTGGGCTCTGTTACTAGCTGTACAAAATCCCTACCAGGTACAGGCTGACTCAGAAAGTAGTGAGCAGTGGTAGCAGGAGATATGCAAGCATCTGCTGTGGGGTTAGGGAGGGGGGTGGCGGAGGGTGGAAGAGTAGGAGCTGAGTGTGAACCGAAAGCGTTCCGTATTTTGTACTCGATGACCCCGGCCACTGTGCCTACACCATAGGAGCTCCACGGGGTGTTCAACCCCAGACTGTTGTGGCTATTAGTTCAACGGCTTTACTCTGAGCCTTAAAGCAACACGCTACAAAGAGAGAGAAATTCCGCACAACTTAGGGGCCAGTTTGAACCGCCTGCTTCTAAAACCCGAGGCTTTGCAGTAGAAGCCTGGGAGGCTGGAGTGCAGGTGGCTCCCGGGAAAACCACCGTTTCAGCGCCACTGCCCATTGGGCCTATAGGGGGCGCTAACGAACTGCGGGAGTCCTGTCTCCTCTCTGCCTGAGTCTCCAGCTACCCTTACCCTAGGCCAAGAAAAGGGGGAAAATGGGGCTGAAGCTGGGCCTGGGGACAATGGACGGGGACGAAATCCTCACCCTTTACCCCATTCTTCTTAAAGATCTAAAAATGCCAAGCATCTGGTTTTACAGTTCAGAAAAAATTCCCGCCCCCACCAAGCTCTGCAAAGAGAGCTCAACACTTCTGTCCCTGAATCTGGGGTTGGGGAGGGGCCTTGGAGACCAGCCAGTAGTCCTCACCACGCGTTTAGCAAATGAGGAAAGTGCGCAGGAGAAGGGAAGCGACGGGTCCAAAGCCACACAGGGCAGGGCGTTAGTGGCGGTGCAGGGATGTGAATCCGGGCCTTCCAATTTCCAGTCTGGAGTTCTTTCCACCACACCCACTGCTGTGGCCACATTTGTTTTCTTTTCCGGCCCTTGGGGGACTTTGGCAGGGCTGGGGGTCTGATGTGAACTGGAATCTGTTTAATTTCACCTCTCATTGCTTCTGCCAGCTCGCCAGCGCTGGCTGACGGAGGCAATTAGAACCAGACATCCCAGAAGGGCATTCCTGGGAGATCTCTTAAAATTCCACAGCAGCTGGGGACTTGCCTTTTCCTGCAGGGATCATCTGGTGTGTAAATACCCAGTTGTGTAAGTCACGGGGTGAAGGGGGATTCACACACACACAGGCTATCTCTTGATACTCACAGACAGAAAAACAGAGAAATATTCAGTAGCAATCTCTTTCCTTCCTGGCTCCCAAAGAGAGAGGTTAGCAGTTTACAGGCCACCCTGGGAACATCTGATTACTTGTTTCTGAGGGGTGAGCACAGTTTGCTCTGGGCATGGGTGACAGAGGGGTGGGGGGACATTCCTGTTTTTCTTCCACACACACACCCCGCCCCCCCGCCCCCCGATGGCTGCTTACACCTGGGCTCTGGGAGATGGCCAAGGGGTATTGGTGGCCAGCTCAGCGAATATGCAACCGTGCAGGACCCTGGCTCAGAGGTGTTATCTCAGTTTCTCTGTGGGCAGCTGAGCCTCCAAAAGAAAAGACTGCAGAGCCAAGAACCCCAGTGAGGGACCCCTGACTTGGACTTTGCTGCCTATGATATCCTGGGACGGCGACATCCAAAACTGAAGAAGGTGGGCCCTCAGTTGAGAGTTGACGGCGGACCTCTCTGTTTCTCAGGGGCTCCCATTCCACACTCATTATCACGAAATCCTGCGTGGGCCAACAGTGCGCTTACTACTGGGAACCTGGTGAAAGTTTGAGTAAACCCAAAGGGCCTTTTGTTAAAAGTCAGTGAAAAGTGGCCAAAGTCATTGGGGGCAAGTGGGAAACCTGTACACCTTCCTCAATCTGAGGGTCACATAGGAGCACCTGTCTAACTGTGATTTACAGGAGGACAGAAAGACAGGAACCAAGAGGACATCCTCCTGACATATCTACATACCCAATTAGTCTCAGAGCTTAGACTAAAACTTCCGTTCCCAGACTGATAAAGAGAAACAATATCCCAAAGCTAGTGTTTGGAGACAGACCCTCCCCCATCTTGTGTGGTTGGCCTGGGTGCCGCCACCCCTACGTTGCCACTCCCAGCTCCTCCCTTTGCAGGTGGATATTTGCTTGAATATCCTGGAAGAATAGGTGTAAAACAGTAAAAAATTAAATCTGTTCATGATTACTATGATTTGTATTAGACATGCCTTATAACTCTGACTACCTTTTAAAAATATGCCCTGGACTTTGTGGTTACTCGGTGATTAATCGTCAACCCATGTGTTACGTGGTTTCATGTTACCAATTGACTGTCCATCTCTGTGGGACACACTTCCTTGTGATCCCCACTTGCTGAGTCCCCTAAGATCTTCTGTCTGTGTTCCAGATGCAACATTCTTTATCAAACCCACACTCAGGGAGAGAAGAAGTCCATTCTGCTGTTGAGTTTTGTGTTTGGAAGAAGGGCATTCATTCATTTGTTCCTTCAACACCAAGCCCTTGCTGGTGCTGGGAACTGTGCAAGGTGCTGGAGTTAGGAGTGAAGGATGGTGGACAGAAAACATGGTCTTGAGGAATTCCAACTTTGGTAAAGGGAGAGGGAATGCACCTACAATTTGTTCTAATAGAAAATAGACCCTATGAGAAAAGGACAATGACATGAGTTCAGAGGAGAGGAAACCACTTCCGTTGAGGGTGGGTGGGAGTATAATCAGGGAAGACTTCCTGGAAGTGGTGGCCTGAAAATTGTGCCTGGAAGCATGAGTAGGCCTCTGATGTGTAGAGTCTGTGGAGGTCAGAGAGGAAGGGTGGGGCATTTCTAGGTTGGGAAAGGTGGACAGAAGGAAAACTCGTTGGGTCACCATGATAGGGTCAGTTTGGCGGGTTAGGCTGCTCAGTGGTTTCACTCCTTGGAAGATAGCAGATGTTGGTATTGGAGCTTGGGCAGCAGGTGTGGGTAGCTGTAATGGCTTGCTTTGTGGACAGGCAGTGTGGGCATAGCTACTTTTGAGAAAGGTGAGCCAGCAGCAGTTTGTGCATATATGTGACCAGGCTCATCCACATGAGCTTTCCAGCAGATCCCTGGAGTAAAAGCTTGGTCTTATTAAATTGTATGTAAGCAGTACTTTACAGTTTGCAAAGAGCTTCCACAGCCTCCCCTCTTCTGATGCCCACAGTGCTACTGTGGACAATCATATGACATTTCCACTTTATGGGCCCCAGGTTGAACAGTGAGTCAAGGTTAAGGCCAGAATCCTGGTTCCATTTCTCCTGACCCCAAATCCTGGACTTGACTCAGCACCACCCTGGCCAACCAATCAAGAAGGGGGAGGGTCTGCCCCCAAACAACTAGCCTGAGGATGCCGTTTCCCTTTATTAAAAAATGCATCATGGGCATAAAATTAGTTTAATCAGTATAGTGTGTGTGTATGTGTGCATGGGGGAGGGGCACTTGATGTTAGGCTTCGGTTCAGTTCACTCAGTCATGTCTGACTCTTTGCGACCCCATGGACTACAGCCAGGCTTCCTTGTCCATTACCAACTCCCAGAGCATTCTCAAACTGATGTCCATAGAGTCAGTAATGCCATCCAATCATCTCATCCTCTATCATACCCTTCCCCTCCTGCCTTCAATCTTTCCCAGTAGCAGAGTCTTTTCTGATGAGTCAGTTCATCACGTTAGGTGGCCAAAGTATTGGAGCTTCAGATATTAGGCTTGACTATGGCTAATGTCTGACTCTTTGTGACCCCCATGGACTGTAGCCTGCCAGCCAGGCTCCTTTGTCCATGGAATTCTCCAGGCAAGAATACTGGAACGGGTTTCCATGCCCTCTTCCATGAGATCTTCCAAACCCAAGGATTGAATCTCGGTTTCCTATACCGCAGGTAGATTTTTTTTTAACCATCTGAGTCACCATGGAAGCCCAATATTTGGCTTATCAAGGGCTAAGGCTAACATCTTATCTCTTATCTTGGGGAAGTCAGTCTGCAAGTGGTGGAGACTTAGTACTCTCATCAGAGTCATGTTTTTGAGCAACTGAGCTATTGTCCCATTAGAGGCAGGACATCTACAAGCCTTGTCATTGATAACAGAATCCTGTTGTCAGGATTAATAAGTCATGAGAGGCCATTTTCCCAGTGGGTCTTTGCCAGTCTATCCTATGAGAGAGAAAGGAATGTGTGTGCTAAGTCGCTTCAGTTGTGTCCAACTCTTTGTGACCCTATGGACTATAGCCCACCAGACTTCTCTGTCCATGGGATTCTCCAGGCAAGAATACTGGAGTGGGTTGCTATTTCTTCCCCGTGGGATTTTCCTGACCGAGGAATCAAACCCATGTCTCCTAAGTCTCCTGCGTTTTCAGGCAGCTTCTCTACCACTAGCACTTCTTTTGTTAGAGCAAGAAAGGAATGCGTTCAGTAAAATACCTCTGCCATCCATCCCCCTCAAAAAGGCCTGTCATTTACCATCCTTCATGTTCTTGGTTGTGATTCTCTATCTAGGGGGTTAGGGGTCTTGGTTTCCTCGTGTGTAGAAGAGGCATAGGTGTTGGAGGTAACATGAACCATTTGTCTTAAAAGGACCATCCCAGTTCTGATAGGGAGAATATATAATTTCACTTGTTCCAAAATTGACCCGAGTGACTCAAGTGTAGTGATGAAGGGATGAATTCATTCGTGTCCAGTTTCCAAGGATGGAGAACCACAGGCAGGCCAGCAGCAGCAGGTAGGTGCTCATTAACCCTGATGCTGTGTGTCTCTCTGGGAGTTTGTGGTTCTGGCGTTGAGAGATATTTGAGCTCTGGGCCAGAGTCAGGAGGCTGAAAACAGCCCTCTTGGGTTCTGGGAATGTCTGAGAAGCTGAAAGTCCTGAAGTTGTTTGTGGAGAGGAGTGCTCTGGCCCCTAGGCTGAGGGAGGTCTCAGCAAAGCACGGGCAGCCTTGAGAGAGGGAGGAGGGAGAGGAAAGGACGTTCTCCAGAGGATCCATGTCCAAGGTGCTAGGGTCACCAAGCTAAATGCTTCCACTAACCAATGGGAACCCCAACTGGGGATATGACTGACCCAACACCACCCAGCTAATTGGTGATACAGTTGACTTTTAGGGGTAGGGCAGGCCCTTTGCAGAATAAAGAAAGTATTAGGAAGGAGGAGAGGAGAGGACCAGTCGGAGTGGGTAAGTTTCCAGTGGGGAGGTGACCAAGACCTTCACAATGAGAAGGACTAAAATGCCCTTGGGTGATGGTGAGCAAAACACAGCTACATCAGTATCTTAGATGTAGTTTTTTCAGTTGTAAAATGGAAAGATTGCTTTCTACCTTACAGGGTTGTTGGAGAGAGTTAAACGCCGTAGGATGTGTTCAAAGGTTTAATAGATTTTGCTCCTACCTGAGCTGGTTCACTTATTCATACATTCAGCAAGCATGTGTTATGTACCTACTGTGTGCCTGGAAAATAGTAGGCTCTCAATCAGTGTATTAAAAAAAATTCAGTGGGGATGGAAAAGGAATTTGATTTGTCTGCCTTTGAAGTCTAGCGTAATCACAAGTATTAGGGAAGCTGGGCTATGGATGGAACCATCAAAAAGGTAAATGAGCTGCTTGGTATTCCTCATTCTGGAGAGCTGATGGAGACTAATCGTGAATATGGCAACTGGCAAGATGAAATGAAGGGACTTTAGATGTCATCCAGAGACACATAGTTGTTCTCCTTCAACAGAGAAGAAAGACAGAGATCTGTCTAGGATTACCCAGCTATGGGCTATTTAAGTCAGTTCTTAACTTTTTCCTTTGTATAATAACTTAGGGTTCTATCTCCTCAGGCCTGAGCTTCAGGACACTGGACACAGCTCGCTTCTCTAAAGATGTTTTACCCTATTTGTTCCTCCATTTGGGATCCTTAGGATTTTTAGAGGTCTATGAATGTTGCAGTAGAGATTTGCAACCTATTTTCAAAAATTAAACATCCTATAAGTAACTACATGTCCTTACAATAAGGTTTTATTTGTCTAGAATGTTATCAATTAGCCATGTTGATCACAGGCTCCAGTGTGCGCTTTGATGAATAAAAAAGAGAAATAAACTAAAACGTGTTTAATAAATTCAGAGTGTTTAGAAGTCGAAAGAAACCTTTCAAATATGGGGGCCTAGAGCAGTAAGGATATAACACCAAAAAAAAAAAAAAAAGATCAAATATAAAAAATGAAAACATTGCTAATGTGATTCAACTATTCTGTCTTCCAGATGAGACTCCAAAAGCCAGAGATGCAAGGATACTCATCCAAGGTCACAGAGCTGCTCACTGGCAATGCCAGACTCAGAACCCAGGTACTTGGACCCTGGGCTTCTTAACACACCTCAGTGTCCTTGAGCCTGGTTTAAAAATCTACTTAAACTGGTGCATGGGTATTAGTAAACACAAGTCACCTTCCTAAAATCACTGCCTGCTTATTCAAAGGAAAAGGATTCTGCAAAAGGGTTTTCCCCGGTCTTCTCCTCATCTGTGTCTGTCACCTGAGTGGTTAGCCCAGGTCATGTTTGCCTGATGGAATTTCTCAAGGCAGGGGGAAGGCTGAAGACAGGAACGCCCTGGGAGGTTCTTGGGGAAAATGAACATCCTCTCTTTATTTTCAAAGCAAATGTTCAGGAAAGGAAATGGCAACACTTCCCAGAATTCAGACTGAAGCAAAACACAGATGATGTATCAGACTAGCATCTCATTCATGAGACGGAGGGGCACGGTTGCCAGGGGTCGCCAAGGAGACTGCTAGTCTATAAATAAAAGAGTGAGAGAGGTGAGAGACAGCTTCTACCTGAAAAAAGGAGCATCTGGGTAAATCTAGGTTTTCCAAACTGGGAATTATGCATAAGGACTTGAAGTTGTGAACTGTTGAAGAAAGGGATTTAGTTGAAATGTGTTCCCCATAGTTCTCAGTAAACAGCAGGACACATTTAAACTTTTCATCAGGGCACATGAATTCTGGGAAAATTAGGCAAGATGAATTTAAGTTTGCCGTGGCCAAGTGGCCATATATTTTCCTTTGGTAAGGCTAGTGATGCCTGGTTTGGTGACATTTCATGATTATGTTTGGAACATGCAATTTGTTTTTCTGTTTGGGCAGGACTTTCAAAATTTAACAAAATATTATTGTTTAGATCCCTTCAAACTGTTGGTCTCTCTAGTCTCCACAGATTTGAGATCCCCATCCTGGCCATGCTTTCCTCCAGTGGAGTAGACACACTCAGATTCCATCTGTATATCCTCAGTTGTCATACAGAACTTGTGTTCCATTTTGCCTCCTCTGCCTGACAACCACCTGGATCTTTCAGAGAAGTGAATTTGATGATGCCACCAGTCCGTGCTTTATATCCTGCGGTGGATTCCTATTGTTCTCAGCAGTTAAATCCTCCTAGTGTGTCTTATGGATCCTGACAGGGCTGATGGCACCTGCCTCTCTATCCCCTAACCCTTCTTGCTATAGACATATTGCTTTTCTTCTATCCCCTTGTAATCACCAGCATCCCTCCTTCCACAAGACCTTTACATAAGCTGCTCCTTCCACCAAATACCTTTGCTCCCTCCACCAAATACCTCTTTACCTGATTAACATCTCCTATCCCTTAGAAGGAGGCTTCCCCGGTGGATCAACAGTAAAGAATCTGCCTGAAGTGCAGGAGATGCAGGTTTGATCCCTGGGTCAGGAAGATCCCCTGGAGGATGAAGTGGCAACCCACTCCAGTATTCTTGCCTGGAAAAACCCATGGACAGAGGAACCCGCCAGGCTACAATCCAAAGGATCACAAAAGAGTTAGACACAACTGAGTCATTAAATGACAGCAGTCCCTTAGATAACCATGCCTACACATCAATCCTGCAAGGGAAACTTCTTCCACACCCTTGTCTACAGTAAATTCCCCATTTACATGCACTGAGAGCACCATGCACCTCTCCCTTAATAGTCCTGAAGACTTGAATTTTCTGTGCAGTTAATTCATAATGTCTAATTCCTCCATTAGGCCTCTAGTGGGCACTTATGAAGACAGATAAATAACTGTTGTCACTCATGACTGTGTCCCCAGTGATGGGGATGGTGCCTGAAGTGCTTGACCAAGTGAAGGGATGAGTTCACGTTGGTCCACAGTGGGTGCTCATTAGAGGAGCTGAACAGGAGTGGAAGGAGGAGAGGTGTCAGGAGTGAAGGGAGCTGCTCGTGTTCCGCTAACTTGCAGTAGGCAAGGCCTGTCCTCTAGGCAACAGGGCCTCCTCCAAGGGGAGGGCTTGGGTCACTGTTCTATGCTTCATGGGGTCTGAGGATCCTGAATCAACCACCTCTCTAGCTGTGTGACTCTGAGGCCGCTACTTCACTTTTTGGAAATATTATGTTTAAAGTTCTAAAAGTTTAAAAAGCCATGAGGATCCAAAGCCAGTGGCAGTAAGAACAGAGAGGAGATGGAGAAAAGGGTTCAAACTGTTATGAAGTACGTCAGTGGGTTTTAGAGCATGGTCCCAGGACCAGCAGCATCTACATCACCTGGGGGCTTGATAAAAATGGAAGTCTCCAGCCCCGTACTAGATCTAGTGAGCTAGAGTCTATGCAAAGTGTGTGTGTGTGTGTGTTCCAGGGATCTGTGCTTTAAGAAGCCTTCCTGGAGGTTTTGATGAATGTTCAAGTTTGACAACCACTAGATTAGAGGCTGAGGGTGAGGGAGAGGGAAATGTTGAGGGCAGAGGAGGTGCCAAAAAGCACAGGAAGACAGTCAGGACTATGTGAGAGGTTTGTCTGTCTGTCTCTATCAAAAGTGATGCCTGACTAGTAGGGACTTTCCACGGGGCACAGTGGGTGGAGGGGAGAGATGCAGGGTAAGTCATCTGCAGATACAAACCCTACTTTTATGAGGGACCATAAGGAAATTCTGGGCTTCCCAGGTGGCGCAGTGGTAAAGAATCCGCCTGCCAATGCAGGAAATGTAAGAGACGGGGATTCGATCCCTGGATTGGGAAGATCCCTTGGAGTAGGAAATGGAAACTCACTCCAGTGTTCTTGCCTGTAAAATTCCATGAACAGAGAAGCCTGGCAGGCTATAGTCCTTGGGGTGGCAAAGAGTGGGACATGACTGAGTGACTGAGCATGCGTACCGAGGAAGTTCTAATCAGGGAGCAATTCACATCTTGATTTCCTGAGATGTCCCAGCACAGCTTGAAATACAACAAGGCCCTGGGAAATGGGACCATCCCTGCACCTGTGTGCTGGAGCATCTGGCAACGCCAGGCACAGGGAGAGTCAAACAGCACTGAAGAGACTTAGCTGTTTCCTTTCCCCGGAAACACCCTGGGCCTGAGCGATCCATTTGTCCTGGAGTAATCGCTCACCTAATGAGGAGTCCAAGTAGGTGCTGTGCAGTTCACAGGAATGCTTTCTATTCTTGCCAAGGAGTCAGAAGCTTTACTAGGTAAGACCTTGAGGGGATCCGAACACAGCTCCACCTATATCACCACAAAGTATTGAACAATAAACCCAACATCTGGTTTCTTGCCTGTGACATGACCATAGGGATGCTGTTGAGACCAGGGAGCCATTGCTGTCATAAATCCACAGGCCTTGGAATCTAGTGAACTCTTTTTTTTTACTCTGTGCTGATGTATTTTGCACATGTTTTGGCTATATTCTTTTTGTGTTTGCTTGTTTTAATCAATATGTCATACACACATATGTTGACAACAGTTCTCTCTTTATTTTACACTTTTGTCTGTAGCAAAGTTTTTTCAAGAAACATTTATTATCATCATCATTGTTATTTACAAGCTAGTGTTGGGGCTTCCCTGGTGGCTCAGTGGAAAAGAATCTGCCTGCCAATCCAGGAGATGTGGATTCGATCC
Source organism: Cephalophus harveyi (assembly GCA_006410635.1). Taxonomy (NCBI): domain Eukaryota; kingdom Metazoa; phylum Chordata; class Mammalia; order Artiodactyla; family Bovidae; genus Cephalophus; species Cephalophus harveyi. Next base: position 120,429 of record SJYT01082772.1, read on the forward strand.
CTGATCCAGGAAGATCCCACATGTCACAGAACTAAGCTGGTGTGCCACAATTGTGGAGTCTGTGCTCCAGAGCCCCAGAGCTGCAGCTGCTGAGCCCACGTGCCCTAGATCCCATGTTCCATGACAAGAGAAGTCACGGCAGTGAGAAACCTGTGCATTGCAACTAGAGAGCAGCCCCTGCTTGCAGCGACTGGAGAAAAGCCCAAGCGGTAACAAAGACACAGCACAGCCACAAATAATAAATAAATAACATATATATTTTTTAAAGAGCTAGGGTTCAGTGGGAGGAATCTCTAGAAGATGAGGGTAGAGAAGCATATTCATTTATTCAATCATTTGATAAATATTTATTGAGCATCTATTATGTACTAGGCACTGGAGGCCTTCCCTGGTGGCTCAGGCAGTAAGAAATCTGCCTACAATATGGGAGGCCTGGGTTCGATCCCTGGGTTGGGAATATCCCCTGGAGGAGGTTATGGCAACCCACTCTGGTATTCTTGCCTGGAAAATCCCATGGACAGAGGAGCCTGGTGGGCTACAATCCATGGCATCGCAAAGACGCACTGGAAATACAGCAGTGAATAAAATAAACAAAGTCAGACCTAATAGAGATTGTATTCCATTTGGGAATGTAGACTATATAGATAATAATAAATTGATTTAAAAAAGTATATTAGTACATCAGAAAGTTATGTGTGTTCTGTTAAAAAAAAATAAAGGAAGTAGAAAAGAAAGATAGGCAGGGTGAGAGAAGAGAGGGTACTACTGTAGGGTAGTCATGGAAGAAAGTGGGCCATGCAGACAGCTGGGGGAAGAGACTTCCAGGTAGAGAGAGTGGCCGCACCAAGGTTCTGAGGTAGGATCTTGCCTAAAGCATGGATGGAGCCAGGGTGGCTCGGACAGGGGGAGCGCAGGAAAAAAGAGTAGAGGTGGGTTTTGGAAACTTGTGAAGTGATGACTAGGACTTTTTAGGCCACTGTAATGAAATTAGCCTTTATGCTGAGGAAGGTGGCAGTTATAGAGTTTGCACCCTAGAGTCCCATGACCTGGCTTCTGCCCTCTGGCTGCTTTTTGAAAATAATAATGGTGGGACAAGGGAGGAGGCCGAGAGACCACTAAGGAGGCTCCTGAGATACTCCTGGTGAGAGATCAGGGAGATTTGGATCAAGGTGGGAGTATAGGCGATGAGCAGTGCGGATTTCGGATCTCTTTGGAAGACAGAGACAACAAGATTTGCTGATAGTATTGGACATAGGGTAGAGAGAGAAGGTAGAGTCAGCTATGACCCCCTGTTTTTGGTCTGTGCAGCTAGACGAAATAAATGGTCTTTAGTTGAGATGGGGAATGCTGAGAAGGAGGAGGTGAGGCGGGACCTTTGGGAATTCAGTTTAGAGAGTTTAAAATGGGAAATTAATTATATAAACTGAAGCTAGACTTATGAAAGAGCTACTAATGAAATTTTGGTTTAACACAAAGACAACACAGAAATACAGCTTCTAGTGAGCCTGTGAAAAACAGACGGGAGGCAAGGAGATTCAAGGCAAGGAGCACGCTTGGAAGCCACGGCCTTGGAGCTGATGAGGAGACCCCTGAACAAGGACAGAGGGCAGTGAGGGGGGACACAGAGCTGAGAGATATTTAGGAGGCAGACTCAACTAGAAAACTTGGCAAGATTAGACGTCAAGGTGGCGAGATGAATGAAGACCAGCCCTGAGCATGTTTCCCAGCGTGTCTAGGCCGTGGCGACGCACCACCCAGTACGGCATAGTCTGTGAAATCAGTTCCCACGTTGCAGCCAACAGCCCACTTCTACCCAGGACATCAATACCACAGGGTCACAGGGGAACTCAGGTGATTATTTCAAGTTCTGATAATGAGTCAAATACCAGCTGCTTTACTCATGTGAATGCTCATTAATAGCATTCAAGCTTCAATTTAAATAGTCCTGGACGCCCCGCGTGAGGAAGAACTGAAGGGAGTTTTGCTACGGCTGCTGCTGTTTTGTTGCTATCTTCTGGCAGTGACTTGCTTTGCTGTTAAAACTTTTAAGCATTCCTTCTGTGCTGTATCTGTTACCCAAAGCAATTCATAATGAACTAGACAGGATTATTGGCCCAAATGACAAAACCAGATGCACTATGGAAGAGCTTTCTTTTTTTTTCCCCTATAACCACACATAGATCTTTGGCCTCACACAGCTGTTCATTGTAAGTAGGAAGATTCACACCAGGGACTCCAAAGTGGGCAGTAAGGGATGCAAAGTCGCCCATCTACATTCCTGGAGGAGCAGGAAGTAGTGAAGGGAGGTCCTCAGGTCTCAGCTTCTGCTGGAGGTAACTTTAAATTGCTGCCTACCAGTATGATTTGCAGATTGTAAAGGGGCTGCTTTCTAGGCAGCAGCATAGTAAAGACAGTCTGGGACTGGAAACCTGGGCTGCTCTGCCTCTTCCAGATTCTAAGATTTGGGAAAGCTGTGTAACTTTTATTAGCCTCAATATATTATCATATATTTCTTATAAAATGATCATATATTATACCATATGTTATATATCACATATTATCCTTACTCCACTCATCCTTTTCTTACACGTATTTGTCAGGCTTTTCTATCAAGATTAGGTTAGTCCCACAGAATGGAAAAATGGAGCCTTCCCATCTATTTTTCTAAGAGAGTTTGTTTAAAAATTGTCCTATTAATTCCATAAATGTTTGATGAAACTCACTAGTGAAACCATCTAGGCCTGGAGTTACCTTTTTGGAAGTGTTTTTGATTAAGATTATGAATTGAATATTTTTAGTAGAATGTGAGCTATTTAGATTTTCTCTTTCATCTTGAATCAGCTTTGGTAAGTTAGATTTTCAAAGGATTTGTCCACTTAATCTAAATTGCTGACTTTATTAACACAGAGTTCATCATATTCCCTTATTAGCTTTTGATGTCTGCGGGATCTTTAGGATAGCCCCTCTTTCATTCTTGAAATTGGTCATTGGTGTTTACTATTTTTTTTCTTGGTTAATCTTAATAAAAATTTGCAAATTTAATAAATTTTTTCAAAGAACTATCTCTGGCTTTGTCAATTTTCTTCACTTGGGGTATGTGCTAGATTTTGATGTCAGGGAACTTTATTTTATTTTATTTTAGGCTGTGTCATGCAGCATGTAGGATCTTGGTTCCCTGATCAGAGATGGAACCCGTGCTCCCTGCATTGGGAGAGCAAAGTCTTAACCACTGGACTGCCAGGGAAGTCCTTTGTTTCATTGATTTATCTTTTTATGCTTATTATCCCTTTTCTTTAATATCAGATTTAATGCAGTCTTCTTTTTTTAACTTTTTAAGATAGAAACCTAGATCATTGATTTTAAAGCTTTCTTCCTCTTTAGTATAGGTATTTAAACTATATTTCATCTTAAGCATTGCTTTTGTTGCATGCCATACATTTTGATATATTGTGTCTTCATTATCAACCAGTTCAGAATTTTTCTTTCTTCAGAATTTCTTTTTTGACCCATGTGTTTGTGTGTGTGCATGCTCAATTCCTCAGTTGTGTCCTACTCTTTGTGACCCTGTGGACTATAGCCTGCCAGACTCCTCTGTTCATTGAATTCTCCAAGCAAGAGTACTTCAGTGGGTTGCCATTTTCTACTCCAGGGGATCTTCTTGACCCAGAGATTGAACCTGCATCTTCTGCATTGGCAGGCATATTCTTTACCATTGCATCACCTGGGAAGTCCATGTGTTTAAAAGTATGCCATTTAATTTCTAAATATTTGGGGGATTTTCTAGATATTTTATTGCAATTGATTTTTAATTTAGTTTCATTGGTTTAGTGAAGACATTCTACAAGATTTCAACTCTTTGAAAGTGTTGAGATTTATTTTATGGCACAGCAAATGTTTGATCCTAGATACTATTCTATTTGTACCTGGAAAGGATATATATTTTGCTCTTATTTGGTGTAGGATGTTCTGTAAACATCAAGTTAACTTGTTTTTGGATCTGTATCTTTACTGTTTGCTTTTTTGTATGCTTATTATAGGAATCACTGAAAGATTAAGAAGAATCTTTTAAAGCATAAATCAGAATATATCCATCCCAATATAAAGTCCTCAAAGATTCTTAGTGTGCTTAGAATAAGATGCAAACATTTTTGGATCTGTAAGAGACTACATGATCCAGTCTATGCCTTTTTCTCAGATCTCCTCTTTCAGTTCTTCACAAGCCCCTCTACTCACCCCCACTAATTACCCTCCAGTCACTCTGGCATTTTCCTGTTCTCTGATCCCATTGAATTTATTTCTCTCTCAGGACTTTTGCACTTGCTATTCCATTTGTCTGGGATTATGTCTTCACCCAGATAATCCCATGCTGACTTCTTCATACCTTTTTAGTCTCAGCTCAAATGTCATGGCCTAGAAAGACCTTCCATAACCTCTCTATCTAGAGCACTCTTTATCACATCACCTTGATTTAGTCTTTTTGTAGACCTGTTCACTATAAGAATTAATTCTGTTTATTAATTTTTGGTTTATGGTTTATATGCTATTTTTTTTTCAGTGAAGCTGAGAATAGAGCCAGTTGTAGTGGACATCTGATAAACGGATAGTAGATGGAAGGATGAGTAGATGGACTATCAGCATTCTAAGATTATCTATCTAATGTCACAACCCTTTATATCTGGGTGTTAAGATTGGATGGTGCTCATCTACTTTAACAGAGCTCATTCTACGTTAATTCTGTGTCTCTGAGACAGCATAGTAACTGCTAATAAATAATTGCTGGACTAAAGCATGGATGACTCAAGAGCTTTGAAAGTACTCTGTATGTACCAGTCAGCAGTCACCTTACTACACCTCTCTTCTGAATCAACTAAACCAGAGTTTGGTGCATGACATTTGACATAATATGTACTCAGTATATGTTAGAAGAAAGAATTGAAGAAAGACCAGACAGGAGGAAGGAAGAAAGAAAAAGGAAGGTTGGAAGGGATGTGTCACAGCACTGATGGACACAGTGGCTGCAAGTTTCAAGCCTGATCCCCAGAGCCAGAATGTCAGAAGGGTCTCCTTGCTTCTTTGTTGTCCAGAGATGTCAGAAGAACCTCACCTCTTCAGTGGATGGTCCATTTCACCTGCAATCACAGGCACAGGAAGCAGGGGACATGAAAATGAGCTTAGAAAGGCACGGCTCTTTCCCTGTAGTGCAGTAGTATGGAACAGATGTCGTGGCAGCAGCCTGGGAAAATGATGACCAAAGCATTTCCATACACTTCTGATTAGCCGTGAAGGCTTAATTGTTTCTTCAATGTTTGTGGGAAATGAATCCTTACTAGTGAAGAAGACAGGATGAGAAATGCGCAGCACACACCATGAAATCATTTCCGCCCCGACTGTTGAACATCCAGTGTTCTTTTCCTTTGAAGGATTCAAATCAAACTGGAAACTTTTAAATTTTATCATTGTTCTGAGTACTCCTGAGTTCATTAGAACTCCCAGAACATCTTCCCCTCTGAACCATAAGCCCCTTGTCTGTAACAGCTTCTTCACTCACCTCCTCCTGAGACTAGCCACCTGCTTGACCCCAGGTTGCACTCAGCAACGGGGCCTTCCATTGGAAAGATGCAGACTTGGAAGCTGTGTTATTTGCACCTGAGGCACTTGAATATTAACATGATCCATCAGCCTGTGTAGCCCAAGTATCCCTCCAGCCACGTGCCTCCTCTGTGGCTGTGGAGATCCCATGGTAGAGGCTGCCCATGTTGCTCCGAAACTTCACTTTGTTCTCTTTGTCTAGAATAGGATTGAAAGCAGGAGGTAGATGAGGTTCTGACATATGGTATTTCTGTTTCCATCCAGGAACCAGCCAAACCATTACAGAATTTAGGTATTTTAAAGAGTGGAAAGTCTACTGCAATTTGGCTTACTTAGACAGAGATCTATAATTTGCAGAAGTGTGAACATTAGGACTAACTTAGTTTGGACTAAAAACCTGTAAATATATTCCAATCGTAAAAATCAATAAATGGTCTAGGTAGAAATTCAGGATGCTCAAAAGCCAGGGTGGAAACTGACTATGATTGCTAAGCTAAATCAAGACACAAATGGCATATAATTTACACATCAGATCCTAATGTAACGCTACTGTAGGATTCATAAAACCAAAACCTCTGATATTGCATTATAAAAAAACATGAGGTTTAGAATTTCAAATGTTAAGATTAAGAAACTGATGTTATTTCCTATCATATGTGACTTTTGAAAGGCATTCTAGGAGTATAATATGTAGATCCATGATTCATATTAAAAACATTTAGGTTCACCAGCTTATTTTCAAATTAGAGAAAAAGAATAATGGATCAGAAAATCAGAGCTGGAAGAGATCTTCACAATAAAACCATCCAGCACTGTAAAATAGCAGGTTGGCCTACTAAAGGGGGTTTGAACTCCAGTTCTTGGACTAGAGCCAGGTTCTGCAGTGTATTATATCACCTTGCAAGCGTATTAAACAGACAGATTGCCAGGCCCCATCCCTGGAGGCTCTGAGTCAGCCAACTAAGTCTGAGAACCACTGGATTCAAGGTACTCTCCCAGACATGACGTTCAAGGAGCCTGTGACACCAGGCTTAGCCCTGCTCTTCATCACTAGGATGGTCAGAATGAGGATGGAAATGGCATTAGGGTCCATCTGTGCTGGGACTGGGCCTCTGTGTTTTAAAGGACTTTGGGCTCCAATAAGTTGTTCAAACTCCTCAGTTCATAGATGACACCATTGTGATCACCAACTGCAAGCCTATAGCTCCTGCCACCCTGATCTCATTCAGTCATATCACAGATAATTACTGACAGACCAATAATGATTTGACAGACAAATGATTTTATGATCCACTGGTATGGAGAATGAGTATGCTGCTAAAGAACATCTTGGAGGACCACCTCATCAGATCTAGGGGAGTTAGCTGATGCTGATGGATGAGAAGTCAGTCAAAGTGAGAGGGAGAGACCATCCTTGATCCATCTTCTGGAGGTGGACACATTTCTATTCCAGCTAATAAAAGGGGAAGAAAGATTCTGGGGAGGCACTTGACAACTAGGAGTACCTGTCACAGAAACCATCAAAATCATTCAGTTCAGTTCATTTGCTCAGTCATGTCTGACTCTTTGCGACCCCATGGACTGCAGCACGCCAGTTTTCCCTGTCCATTACCAACTCCTGGAACTTGCTCAAGCTCATGTCCATTGAGTTGGTGATGCCATCCAACCATCTCATCCTCTGCTGTCCCTTTCTCCTCCTGCCTTCAATCGTTCCCAGCATCAGGGTCTTTTCCAATGAATCAGTTCTTTGCATCAGGTGGCCAAAGAATTGGAGCTTCAGCTTCAGCATCAGTACTTCCAATGAATATTCAGGACTGATTTCCTTTAGGATGGACTGGTTGGATCTCTTTACAGTCCAAGGGACTCTCAAGGGTCTTCTCCAACATCACAGTTCAAAAGCATCAATTCTTTGGCGTTCAGCTTTCTTTATAGTTCAACTCTCACATCCATACTTGACTTCTGGAAAAACCATAGCTTTGAGAAGGTGGGCCTTTGTCAGCAAAGTCGTGTCTCTGCTTTTTAATATTCTCTCTAGGTTTGTCTTAGCTTTTTTTCCAAGGAGCAAGCATCTTTTAATTTCATGCTGCAGTCACCATCTGCAGTGATCTTGGAGCCCAAGAAAATAAAATCCATCACTATTTCCATTGTTTCCCCATCTATTTGCCATAAGGTGGTAGGTCTAGAAAAATAATTCAGCATGCAATGTTAATTTCTTCATCTTGATAACTGTACTATGATAATGCAAGGAAGCTGGGTGAGGAGTATATAAGGACTCTACTACCTTGGACTCTACTACCTTGAGGAGTATACAAGGACTCAACTCTTCTATAAATTTAAATTATTTCAAAATAAAAATGTCTCTAAGAAGCAATCATTCAGGTAGACAAGATAGGGGACAGACCTAAGGTTGTGAGAAACATTTAGAAGGTAAAATGAAGAAAATTTAGGAATAAACCAAATGAAGGAGGATAAAGAAGAAGAATACTTTGGCCAATGGGAGGAGGTGGAGATATGGAATGCCATTCCCTGGGATGGAGAACAGAGGAGGTGGAGTCTGGCAGGGCAGGGCGGAGCGGGGAGATAGACTAGTTATGCACATTGTGACTTTGAGGTGTTTGTGGGAGTTTCATGTGGAAATGATTGCAAGAGCACCAGGTGTCTAGGTCTGGAGCTCAGAAAAGGGATCAGCATTAGATGTAAAGATTTGGGAATCAACAAGAAACAAATGAGGAAAACATGGCCAAGAAAGTAGTTGAAATCACTGGAGTAGATGGGATTTTCCTGGAGATGGTACATAGCTTGATAAATAAAAAATGAATAGAGGGAAGACCCTTAAAGAAGGAGTTAGAAAAAGAGGAAATTGAAAAGAATACCCAAAGAGGAAGAAAGAACACCAGCTGAGCATGGTGTTGTGGAAGGAAATGGGAGAAATTTCTAGAAGGCAGCAAGATTAACCCTCAGGAAGTTCAAGCAACATAAGGAGGTCAACCATGATTGGGCTGTAGGCAACCTTGGTGAGTGTCATCTTGATCTCCCCACTAAATGTTTTTGATAGTGCAGAAACAATATGGAAAAGTCAGTGAATATTTTCAGTGCCTACTTTGATGAACAAACCCTGGGCATCAGGCAGCCTGCTATTACGGAGAAACCATGTGGGATCTTAGGTGTCAGGCAGACCTAAGTTCAAGCTGTGGTTCTGTCACTTCCTGAATGAGGGACTTTGAATGAGTTACTTAACCTCTTGACGTTCAATTTCTTCATCTGTAAAATGAAGATGGTAACATGCATCTTGCTCTTTGAGTATTAGAGGTCACACATATAAAACCCTTTACCATGGTGTCTGGCACTTAGTAGGTGCTCAATAAATGCAGCCATTGTTATGGGCCAAGTGCACCTCTTCTGGACTCTAAAGTACCCCATGCATCGATCTACTGGGTCACTAACCTTGATGGACTAAAACAACTTGGTCTGTATGACTCTCTCCCAAGCCTAGCTTCCACCAGACTGCTAGCTTCTTAAGGGCATCTTCTTCAAATTAGTTTCTGCATCAGCCACACCAGAGCAGACATTCTAGACGAGACCTTAATTGTGCAGGCTCAGAAAGAAGCCTGGGAGGTGGGCCCCGCCCTAGAGATGTCATGGGAAGATTTGCTCTACTGAAATGGCATTGGAAATACAGGTCTGCAAACTAGATAACCACATGGGACTCCATGTGAGTCTGCAAGTACCTGAAGGTCATTTTTCAAACTTCACAAGCAACTGAATTCTGGAAATTTCAAGGAAAGCAGGGTGAATCAGGAAAACTGGCAAGAACATTTGGCATTAACAAATTGGCTGATTCACCCAAACTCACACAATATGACGCTATAATTCTGAAGAGTCTGTCTTTCTGAATAAAAAAAGAAAAAAAAAAAAAAAAACAAGAAAATCAGGATACATAGTCTAATTAAAGATTGTTTGCAGGTACCAGGTATAAGAAGGAACACAAAAGAGTAAAGCTTGAATATCTGGGCATGGGAATTTTCAAGCCCTTTGAATGGACCCACAAGAAGCACCTCTGAAGTCGACAACAGCATAGGTTACCGACAAGTGGAAACTCAGATTAGCTCATATGCCCACTGCATCAGTTTCCTAGGGCTGCCATAACAAACTACCACAAACTGAGCTGCTTAATTTATCGTCTCGCATTTCTGGAAGCTACTTCCGGAGGCCAGAGGGCTGATAGTGAGCTGCTGGCAGAGTTTTCTTCCTGGAGATTCAGAGGAAGAGTCTATTCCACGCTCCCCTCCCAGTTTCTAGTGAAGTGAAGTGAAAGTCACTCAGTCATGTCTGACTCTTTGCGACCCCATGGACTATACAGTCCATGGAATTCTCCTGGCTGCTGGCAATCCTCCACGTTTCTTGATTCATAGATGCGTCACACCCATTGACCTTATCTTTGCATGATATTGTCTCCGTGTCAAAGTTTCCCTCTTTTTATAAGGACACCAGTCCTGGAATTAGGGTCCCTCCCCCCAGTGACCTCATCTTAACCCAATTACATCTGCAAAGACCCTATTTCCCATGTTCATAAGTACCAGAAGTTAGGACTTCAACATACTTTTCGAGGGGATGCAATTCACCCTGTGAAACTTCCAGGCCTTCCCGCTGCCCTTCCACCCTTGTCCACTGTTCACAAGGCTCTGAGAGCTATTTGCAGTTCTGCAAACTGGCCATATTAGCACATCTCTGTGTTTGCACACGTGCTGGGTCTTCAGTCAGAAATACTACCATCCATCCCTTCTCTTCCACCTGGTAACTCTCAAATAGCTTTCAAAACTCAAGGATGTTTCCCCTTTTCTGTGATTCTTTGCCTCCCTTCCTCCAACTATGAATCAGTCTCCTGATTTTCAGTGCTCCCCAAACCCATTGTGAATGTGTCATTTATCAAGGCGGATGGTAACAGACTGTTGGCATACCTGCCCTTCCTCCTAGGCTGCCAGTTCGTGTGAACAGAGCCCATATATGTCTAACATCATATGCCCTGGGCCTGCCCCACAGTGGACATCCCACGACCCCAGACTCAGCCCTTGGTAGGAGGTTTAACTCCATGCTTGTGGCTTTCTGTGGTCCAATTGAACAAGACAACCTGGCCAAGCCAAACTGTGCCATTCCTTCTAGCCCAGACCAGCACTTTCCATGGGGTCAAGTGTGGGTTGCCAGTGAATTTCCAACCTGATTTCCTCTTCTCAAGTCTCCTTGGGAGGTCTCCCTGCTGGAGTCAGTCAGGTCCAGCCCAATGCGAGCTGACAAGCTGGGTCTTCCTCTAGTCTGCTTTCATGGAGACTGCAAATAGGGGCTCTTGGCCCATAGGTCCCAGTGCCACAATGCGGCATTCAGTGGCTGCTGTGGGCTGCCCCTGTGTGTGTGTGGGCAGCTCGTGGTCCAAGGCCAGCAGAGCCCCATAAAAATGTCAGGCCTGTGCCAAGGCCAGTGCTCTTTGGGCTTTTTTCCTCTCCTCACTAGTGGTTTTCTTCTTAGTCATCTGTCTCCTTAAAATAGGTCCTTCCTTCTCTCCATCTGGGATTTCTGTTCCCTGATGCTCTTAAAGAAGCCCAGTGAAGCCGAGGTCAGAAGAGACGCTCCAGATAGTCAAGGCATTTCGGAGCTTGAAGTGCTCTAAAAAGAGCATGTCTTGCCCAGTCTTTCTTCACGTAGGTAGGGGAACAGAGGCTTGGACTGGAAGAGGAGCTTGCCTACGATTATGCAGAAAAGTGCTGAGACAGACAAAAGGTAGAGTTTGAGTCTCTGACCCAGACCAAACCTCTTTCCCTTCAACCACACCACCTCCGCCTGTCTCTTTCAGGATTAAGAGAGTTAAGGTTTAATTGCCTTTAATAGCAGAACAAACTATGTCAAAAGTTTGTTTGAAGCCCTCCATTGCCTCTGTCCACTTAAAAAGGTCCCAACTGTTCAAAGAGGTCCTGTCCCCATTTGAAGGGACTCCTGCCCAGGACAGAGCGCAGACAGTGTTTGCTGTCCCGGGCGGCGGCGTCCGCACATCACTGTGAGCGCAGACCACCTTCCTTGGGGTATTAGCACGATAAAAACAGAGCTGGATGTTGACTCTAAATCCAAAATGACCCCATTTAAGCCTCTCATTAAAATAAAAACCGGTTCCTCCTTCATCATTTATTTATAAGGCCCAAGTGTTCACTTCAATTAAGTGCCTTAAAAATAAAGGGGGAGAACAGGGATATGTGATTCCTTCAAAACTCAAGTCAAGAAGAGCCAAGTGAAACAGAAGCTCTCTCAGCCTGTGGGAACTGAGCCTGTCACCACTCTTTTTCAGCGCTTCCTTTGCCTGCCTTTCCCCAGCATAAGCCCTGATGCGTGATACACAGCAGCTCTCCCCCGCAGTCTGCCTTTGAGACCCCCACCGGGGTTGGCCCTTACCTGCCCTTGTCCACTCTGCTTCCATTCTCACACCTCACCTTGATGGGCCTCTCTTCACTCTACCTGTACTGCCCCCTTTTTTTCTTTACTAGGAATTCCCTCTCCTTCCTTCCTCCCCAGTCGCCCCCTTCCACTTGCTTCTATCTCTGCCGGTCTAAACACTGCCCTTGTCCACTCCGCTTCCATTCTCACACCTCACCTTGATGGGCCTCTCTTCACTCTACCTGTACTGCCCCCTTTTTTTCTTTACTAGGAATTCCCTCTCCTTCCTTCCTCCCCAGTCGCCCCCTTCCACTTGCTTCTATCTCTGCCGGTCTAAACCCTAAACGTCCTCTCCAGTCCAGAAAAAATTCTCCATCTCTCTGGCCCAGCATCTCCTCCATGGAACGTCCAGGGCACTGGATTTGCCTCTTTATGGAACCCCCGGCCTCCTGCCTGTTGATGGGTCCTCTCCACTCATGTGCCCTTTGACTCTTTATCTGACTGCTCATCAGAAACCTTCCACGTGCCAGTCCCCGTTCCTGCCTCAAGGAGCCTTCTGTCCCAACATGAAAGAGTTGTCACAGAGCAGCCACGGCACAAGAGTTCAAATGTATTGGGAAGGCAATGGGAGGTCACCGAAGGACTTTAAAGAGGCAAAGTGGTGGCAGGAACAGGTCTGCATTTTGGGGGTGTTCTTGGAATGACGTGGAGGACAGATTTGGTGAGGGTGGGAGTGTGGGCATGAGGGAAATGCTAGTGCCAGTGTGCAGGTTGAAAGGTTAATTAGAAGGTTATTGCAATCATTCCAGCAAAATACGAAGGTATGTCCCAAGGGAGTAACAGAAGGACTTGGAGGAGGAAGTACGTGGGCTAGAACTGACAGGAAGTGGTGGTCGTAGGCAGGGATGATGTAGGTCCAGGTTTCAGGCTGGGGCTACCGTGTGGAGGGTGATGTCAGTTCCCAGCATGGGAACAGTGAGACCAGGACTGAGTCTGAGGGAAGAGCTGCAGGGCTCACTCCTGCCCATGTGGTGACTGAGGAGCCTGGGGGCAGGAAGACAGAGAAATAGGCAGTGACATCTGTGGGTGTGGAGCTGAGATCCCTGGCCGGCTGAACAGACTCACAGACACACTTTGTGATTGGCCCTTGAGGTCGGGAACAAAGGCTGAGCAGCACTCCTGTTTATTTTCCTTCTCTCTCAAATATAATAGGTCGTCATTTGCTTTATAAACCAACAAAGGATTTAAACTCTAAGACAGATGAGTGGAAAGAAGGCAGGCACATCAATAAGGCAGAGTAACTAGTGGGAGCATAATCACTCTGCTTTGCCATTCACTACAGTTCTCTGCTTCTTCACCTACACAGGACACAGGACCACCATGAGGCCATGATGTCACGACAGCACGTGTTCTCATTGGTCAGCCCTGCGAGTTCGTGGAAGAAGCGTGGGCATCAGACTTGAGAGTTCTGGCTGTGCCTTTGGATAAGCCATTTTCCTTTACTGGATGTTCGTTTCCTCCTTTATTAACTGAGAAGATTAGATGGCAGGATCTGGAAGATGACCTTCAATTTGAAGATGTTACATCCCAGAGAAAATGTTGATATAGAGAAATTGTACTGTTTCACTTTGCTGTGCTGCAGAAATTAACACCACCTTGTAAATCAACTATAATACTTCAACCTTTAAAATTCCCAACAGAACACCCCCTCCCCCTCAAAAGAATTAATTACACCTGAAAAACCTCCAGGCTCATGAAATGAGGAAAAGGATGGCAAGACCACTATCAAACGTTTCTTACTGAAGACAGTCAAGCCTTGGAGAACTACTCATTGAAGTCAGCTCCTCCCTAGGAGAACAGTGGTTTGTATTTTCTTGCCTCCACAAACAGGAGATTGAGATTTCTTAGCATTGGGGATGTCTAGACTGTGATGATGACAATTGAATTGTACCCACATTTCCTTCAAATAACAATTCACCTGTGCAAAGAATGCAGAGATCTGGTCACTGTTGATGTCAGAGGAAGAGGATAGGGCTGTGGAAGGACGGAAGCTTTGGGTAGGGGAGGAGCCTTGGTGGCGACACTGAGTTGATGGTGGATTCTGCCGTGATTGCCAATGTTGTGGTGAAAAGGCCATAGGATCAAACGTGGGATGATGGGGCTGGAATCTGCCTCCGCTGCCTCCTGGCAGCAGGGCCTTGGATAGTTACTCAACCCGTCAGCCTCTGTCTCCTCTGGAGGATGAGAATAGTAATACAACCTGGGAACAATGGTGAGAATGAAACGTGAAAATGTAGTACTGGTACAGAGGACACGGTGAAGCTTAGCAGCCTCTGTAGTTTTAGAAATGGTCTTCAATCACCTTACTCTTTCCCAACCAAATCCAGGCTGGGAGTGGGTGGGCAGGGCCTGGCCAGCTCAGGGTCATCAGACTGGTAGGGGAGAGGGTCCCCTTCCTTCGTACATGCAACAGAGTGGATTTTCTTCCTGCAGCCTCGGGGAGCCAGGTGTCTGCCAGGCTAGTGGGTTAGGCAAATGCAGGTCACATGTTTTGAAGTAGACTGTTGAATGAAACTTTTATGGGGTCCTCATTAGCTGGTGATACTGCATTCTCTGACGTGGATACCTCTCCATCAACCTATGGACAAGGATTAATCCTGTCTGCCTGCTCCTTCTTAGCCTCCCAGAGGCAGGGCACAACTTCAGATGAGCTGGCATCTGAATGAAATCCAGGGTTTTGTTTTCTGCTGTGGAACAGAGCAGGAAGGAATGTGTTTATATCAAGGCCCCAAGCACTACCTCAGAACTCTTCCAGCGCCACCCGCAGACTGGGGTGGAGGTGTCAGAATGTGTGTGGGCGGAGGTGTGAGGTCAGAGGGTACAGTGGGGTTCTCAGGTTGACATCACCGACTTATCACCTAGTTTGGGTGCTAGACACAGATGGAGCTGATGGAGTGCCCATGGGGGTGCTGTGGGGTTTTGGTTCGAGGCATGGGGGCTGCAGAGGAAGAGATGAGCTCTGCATAGGTACACAGCAGAGTGAAACACAAGCACCCGAAGCGGAGTTCAGAAAAGGGCTTTTGTCCTGGCCATGGCAGGCTGCATTCCAGGGCCACTGGCCCTCATACTTCTGATCTCGGGCTTTTAAAGACATCCTGGCTACTCTTCTGAAAGTCCATAGGCTACCCACCTTAGTCTGGAAGAGAAAACAAAACCAGCACCTGCCTGAGGGAAGTAGAACATTATTCATGCCTCCGTTCTCTCAGTAGCGATTTATGGAGCTTCTGTAGACCCGACTATGTTTGCTGCATCTTTGTCCTTGGCTTTCGTGGTGACCTGGCATGCGGGAGACCTCAACTGAAAGCTGACAAATGAAGAATAAACAAATGAATGAAGGAATGAATGAATGATAAAGATGAGCCGACCAGCTGCAAAGTCCACTGCACAGAGACAGCAGGGGGCAATATCCAGAGTCTCAATCACCAGTCAGCCACCTGCTGGAGGAGTGTCAGGTGGACACCTATGGTCTGAGCTCACAATGGCTCCTATTCTGAGCCAGTTCCAACCAGGAAGAAGTCCAGCTCCTACATGGGTCAGAATAGAACTCAGATTTTTGAGCTTGCACTTACATGCACGTTCAGTCGCTGAGTCATGTCCGACTCTTTGCGACCCCATGAATCGCAGCACACTAGGCCTCCCTGTCCATCACCAACGCCCGGAGTTCGCTCAGATTCACGTTCATCGAGTCAGTGATGCCATCCAGCCATCTCATCCTCTGATAAGCTGCTTCAATTATGTCCGACTCTTTGTGACTCTATAGGCTGTAGCCTGCCAGGCTCCTCTGTCCATGGGATTCTCCAGGCAAAATACTGGAGTGGGTTGCCATGCCCTCCTCCGGGGAAATCTTCCTGATCCAGAGATCAAACCCACGTCTCTTATGTCTTTTGCACTGGCAGGTGGGTTCTTTATCACTAGGACCACCTGGGAAGCCCACTTATCTGCTGGCCAAAGTGACCAACAGCACAAACACATCTGTCTCTTAGATCTCCATGGAGAGTCCAGCTGAAAACTGAAGTGTGAAGACCAGAGCTATCATCTGAGCTGCTTATCATGGCGTCCATCTGCTTCCTCTTCCTGCTTCTTCCTTAGAACCCACCTCTCCCACTCACACTGTTCATCTGCTCTTTTCACACCTTCTACCTAATCTCAGTACACTCTTCTCAACCATGCCCACCTGCTTGACTTGGCTCATGGATGACTTTCCATTATGCCTGCTGGCTCAACCTTTAGCCATTTACAAAAGCTCTCACCAAGGATGGCCTTCCCAGTCCCTCCACTCAAGATCAGTCTTTCTGAGTCTGCTGATTATACTCTGAGAATGAGACTCTTTGATGTGGAGAGGGGTCAACAGATACTTAGGCAGTGTCTGGCAGGGTATCAGGAGACTTGGGGAGCCAGTGGGCTCCAGGTGTCCATGTGGGCTAGCTGTTGTGTGGGGACATGGTCCCTGGGTGCTTCAGTTCCCAGGCAAGTAGCTGATATACGGACCAGCTGGTGCTAGTTCAGGAGGCTGCTCCCTGTGGAGGGAAGCTGCAGGCCACAAGAGTGCAAGGCACCTTAATGGACTGACAGTGTTCCACTGAGCATCTCCTGATCTTGTCCCCACACTGTTCCTGAGTTTGATTTGCTTCCAAAACAGTCAGGTGAGGCTAGGCAGGGTTTGCCTCAGCTGTACGCTCTGCTGGGAGTTTCACTTGTTCAGAGGAAAGGACTTCTTTTTGTAATCTGCTCAAAGGAAAAAAGTATGGGCTTCATGCCTGCTCCAGACATTCACAGAACCCAGAGCGAGATGCAAATAGAGGGTTATACACTTAATACCGATTATTCAAAAGTTGTAAAATCAGGTTAAAACTATTAATGAAGAGATACTCTAATCTCGCACTGTGACAATTATAGCTTTATTGTGACCTGAAGGCCAAGTCTTAATCTGGAATTCTCAATTTCTGGGAGTTTTGCAGAACTCAGTAGTACAGGGTGAGCTTACCTGTGACCTATGCCCTGCCCTTTAACCTCCTTACCCCAGGAATAGCCCTGTCTACATGGGATAGACAGGGTGTCCCCAGATCTGGACACCTGGTCCAAATGGCAAGTTCTCTTCTAAATCCTTGGCTGCACCTAGCCCTGGTTACACCTGGCCAAGGGATGCCTCTGTTGTTAATTAAGTTGTTAAGTCGTGTACGACTCGTTGTGACCCCATGGACTGCAGCACTCCAGGCTACTCTATCCTTCACTATCTCCCAGGGCTTGCTCAAACTCATGTGCATTGGGTTGATGATGCCCTCCAACCTTCTCATCCTCTGTCACCCGCTTCCCCTCCTGCCCTCAATCTTTCCCAACATCAGGTTCTGTTTCAGTAAATGGGTTCTTCTCATCAGGTGGGTCAAGTATTGGAGCTTGAGCTTCAGCATCAGTCCTTTCAATGAATATTCAGGGTTGATTTCCTTTAGGATTGACTGGTTTGATCTCCTTGCTGTCTAAGACTCATCAAGAAGCTCTTTAGTTCCTCCTCACTTTCTGCAATTAGAGTGGCATCATCTGCATATCTGAGGTTGTTGATTTTTCTCCCAGCAATCTACTCTGCATATAAGTTACATAAGCAGGGTGACAGTATATAGTCTTAAAGTACTCCTTTCCCAATTTTGAACCAGTCCATTGTTTGATCTCCAGTTCTAACTGTTGCTTCTTGACCTACATACAGGTTTCTCAGGAAGCAGGTAAGGTGGTCTGGTATTTCTGTCTCTTGAAGAATTTTCCACAGTTTGTTGTGATCCACACAGGCAAAGTTTTTAGCATAGTCAATGAAGCAGAAGCAGATATTTTTCTGGAATTCCCTTGGATCTCTATGATCCAACGGTTGGTGCACATCCTGGCAGTGTATTCCTTGGTGGCCCCTGGGCCAAGGATGTGAAGACTTGTGACAAGACACTGGCCCTGGAAGTGGCTAGTGGTGTTTTGGCAGGGGGTGGAGAGATCCTGGGTACCCAGCACAGGCCTGAAACAGGGAACACAGACAGGCTTCTGGTGGCATGTGCCCTTGACCTCTTGGACTCCCCACCCTCTGGAGATGAGTGTGGCCTGTAAAGTATAGGAGTCCTCTTGCACAGCCCTAAGAAGGAAAATGCTGGACTGAGGCAGCCTAAGGGGCTGAGTGCCACAGCTGAGCAGGTGAGACCAAAGAGCCAGCAAATTAAGCCCTTCATCTAACATCCCTCATCCAAGGTCAGATGGACTTACCAGGTGGTGCTAGTGGTAAAGAACCCACCTGCCAATGCAGGAGATGCAAGAGATGCGGGTTCAATCCCTGGGTCGGTAAGGTCCCCTGGAGGAGGCAACCCACTCCAGTGTTCTTGCCTGGCGAACTCCATAGACAGAGGAACCTGCTGGCCTACAGTCCATAATGTCACAAAGAGTCAGACACAACTGAAGCGACTTAGCAAGCATGTACACATGCCCAAGGCCAGATGGTGACAGAGTGTACATGTTTGCCCCTTCACCTCTATCTTTGAGAACAGGCAGCTTATCTCATCCTTTTTAAATGCTTGCTTGTTTTGGGTGGCAAGAAGCACTGTCTTTCAGGGGCCCAAGTGTTTGAGGGGGACTTTAAGCCTTGCTCTGGTTCATGCAGAGAAAACAACACTGGGCCTGCAAGCAGGACCCCTGGCTTCTCTCCTAGCTCTGTCACCACTTAGTCCAGAGGCTAGACTCATCATGTTCCCACCCGGCCATTATGTTCCTCCATCTATAAAACAAGGGTGTTGTGCTAAACGATTTCCAAAGTCCCATTTGGATCTGAAGGTCTGTGGTTTATGACTCGAGAGTTACGTTTTTTCTTTATCTGTCCATCGTTCTCAACCTTGGGTACTCATTAAAATCATCCAGGAAGCTTTCCAAAAGAAAAAAAACATACCAGTATTCAGGCTCTCCCATTAGAGATTCTGATTCAGTCATTCTGGGGTGGGGCACAAGCTAAAGCTCCCCAGAAGACTCCACTGTGCAGCTGAGGTTGAGAACTACTCTTAGGCTTGGACAGGCGTCTCCCCTGCCCACAACCCACACACAGACGAGGGGAAGTGCAGCAGGATGGACGCTGATGCACAAGCAGAGCAGCCGTAGGCAAGACCAGCTGCTGCGATCCTGGGGTGGCCGGGGTCCCCTGGTTCCTCTCCGGGAAGATGTGGATAAATGGAGGCAACTTCCTGGCCTCCTGCTCCTCACCTCCCATTCGTCTTCCCATCCTCCAGCTGAGGCGGAGAGAGAGCTGGCAGCTGCCTAATCTGGGGAGATTTTCTCATGGTTGCGGGGAGGCTGGCTTTTGGCTCCAGCCTTCCTCCTCCCTCACAGCTGGAGCTGGAGCTGCCAGAGCATGAGCGCCGGGGCCGGGCTCCCAGCTGCTGGCAGTTGTTCGCATGTTATCTCCCTGACAGCTGCAAACCTCCTGACGTGTGTTCTGTATGCGCGCGCGTGTCCATGTGTGAGCGTGTACTCTCCAGCAGAAAACACAAGATGGAGAGACAGGACACAGAGCTCACACGTTTGCCTATTCTTCCTAGACCTCAGTTCAGTTCAGTTGCTCAGTTGTGTCTGACTCTTTGTGAACCCCTTAAGCCTTGCCTGACCCACACCCGCCTTTAGCCTGTCTTATACCCCCTGCTCACTGCTCCCCTAAGACCATAGTGCCTGACCTCATTAAGATTCCATGTCAGGGGCCGCTTCAACAATTATAATAACTAACACTTGTTGAGTGCCTACTATGTGCCCGACATTCTCCTAAGTGTTCTAGGCCAATGATTCCATTTAACCCTCAGAATAACCCTGGGAAGCAAGCACTAATGATATTTTATAGACAAGCAAACCAAGGAGCAGAGAAGTTAATGTTTATTCCAAGATCACACAGCTGCCAAGATTCAAAGTCAAGAATTCTGATGCCAAATCTTGAGTTCTTAGCCACATGGCTGTTTTGCCTCCAGTTGGTAATCGTTTATGGATGAAGTTCTAATTGAATAAATGAGGTCTCTTTCAGCTCTGACACTCTACCAGTAGTATTGCTCATGGTGACATACATCTTACACTTTGACTTCCTTTAAGATCAGGGTTCTTTTTAGACAACGTTGGCTGAATTCATGAGCTACAGAGTCAGAAGCTCTTGCCTTCATGCCTGTAGAGCTCTTCTTGGAGGAGTGCAGGGAAGATCCTCTAAAGGAGATGGGCGAGGGCAGCCCTGCCCATGCTGGGCTCCAGCGACCAAAACACTGTTGGAAAAAAAAAGCACTGAAAAAAAGAACCTCTGATGGTGCCAAATGGATCATCTGGACCCTTCCACTTGCACAGACTTCTGCTCACTGGAAGTCTGGGTCTTTTTCCCAGCAAGGGGATTAGGTTATGCTGAAATTCACATGCCCTTATTCTTGGTGATGACTCATGGTCAGCATTTCCAAGATGGCAGGCCAGGGCCTGAATGCAACTTGTGACCTGGTGCCCACAAAACTTTTTGGTTTTGGTGTGTTTTTGGCTAAGCTTATATGCATGACTCTGGGGATGAGGTTTGCGGAGAAGGGAGTGACAATGAAAGCAGCCAAGATCATCACCTCAGCAGACCATGTTCTTAAGTAGAGAGTTCCATTCAGAGGAAAAACAGTAACCTATTTATTCATGGCCTGATTTAACTGGTACTTCCCCCAAAACTCACTTTAGCTCCCAAATGGCTTTTTTATGAACTGAATTTTCTTTCTTCTTTCTCTTTAACAAGATTGTATTTTCACTGGGTTACCTACTAGTTGTATGGGCAAGCTCTTCCTCTTTCCCTTGTGTGTGTGTGTGTGTGTGCTAAGTGGCTTCAGCCTTGTCTAACTCTGAGACCCCATGAACTGCAGCTCGCCAGCCTGTCCATGGGATTCTCCAGGCAAGCATACTGGAGTGGGTTGCCATGGCCTCCTCCAGGGGATCTTCCTGACCTAGGGATTGAACCTGCATCTCTTATGTCTCCTGCATTCACAGGTGGGTTCTTTACCATTTTTCATTCATTGACATACATACACAAAATTAAAGTTCTTTACCAGAGGGAATTGAACCTTACTTTAGGAAGATGCCTTTTATGGTATACTAGTGCTTCTTAAACTTTTTGGTACATAAGAATCACCTGGACATCTTGTGAAAAAAGCAGATTCTGCTTCCATAGGTCTTGGATGTGGCCTGGGATGCTTCATTTTTAACAAGCTTTGAGGTGATGCCAAAGCTGCTGAATCCCAGAACACACTTTTTTGGGGATAATATATGTAAAGCATTAATTTTTTCCAGGTTAATTGGAAATGTATGTATGTATAATTGACATAAAACTATAAATTTAGGGACTGTAATGTGATGATTTGACATATGTATTACTGTGAAATGAATGAGTATGGCTATAAGGTTAGTGAAGATATTCATCAGCTCACATAGTCACCATGTTTGTTTGTTGCTTGTTTTTTGCCTGGTGAGAACATTTGAAATCTGCAATTGGTTTATAATAACACCCAAACTGGAAACAACACAAATGTCCATCAGCTGGTATATGGATAAACAAAGTATAATACATCATTAATATTGAAGAATACTACCCACCAGAGAAAAGGATGAATTACAAATATTTGCAACAGCACAGAGAAGTCTCAAAAACAGGCCAAGGGAAATAAACCAGGCACAGAAGACTCTATGACTCTATTCCTGTGAAATTTCTAGAAATGGCAAAATTGTGATGACAAAAGCTTATCTGTGGTTGTCAGGGGCTGGCAGTGGGATCAGGGATTGCTCATTTTCGCAGTAATGAAAACGTTTTAAAGCTTGAGTGTGGTTGTGGTTGCACAACTGTATAAATCCATTAAAACTCATTGAACCATACACTTAAAATGAGTGAATTTTATGGTATGTAATTTATACTGCAATAAAGTTGTAAAAAAATCTTTAATATATAAAACCTACCTACTTGAAAAACAAACAAACCCCCACCCCCAAACACACACACACACATACACACACACACACACAGCTCTCTGCTAGGGACATCTGTGGTTCTGGCTTTCTTCAAATCTCTCTGATGGTGTCCAGCCTGCTCCATATGTAGACCACCCTCCTCTGCTCACCCAGGATCAACTACGGACCCTGAACGCTGAAGCCCATCTCTGGACCTTTCTGCTCATGCACTTGCTTTAACTACCCCCATAAGCAAGTGATTCCCAAAGATATATCTCCATCCTGACCTCTTCCTCCAGCTTCAGACTCACTGATTCTGGTGTTCTTTGGCAGGATATCACCTGCTAGTGCCCATGAGACTGGACACCACATGCTCCACATATACACAGTTGAACTCATCTTCTTCTCCTTTACTTGCTCTCTCTCATATCTACCTCATGGTCACTACCATCCATTCTAACTTCAAGCCAGAAGTGTGAGGGTTGACGATAAAGCAATCGGCAGATCTGTTTGGTTTTTTAAGATAAAGTTCACATCCAAAAAACTTCAGATTTTAAATGTCCAATTTGATGACATTGGACAGCTATATACACCTGTGTAATCATCAGAAAAATAAGATAAATAACATTTTTATCCTTTGTGAGCATTTCCCTCAGCCTCTTACTAGACAATTTTTCCCACCCCAAAACAAATTACACCTGCTGTCTGGTTTCTAACATGATAGATTAATTTCATCTGCATTCAGATTTCACTTAAATGGAATCACGCAGTATGTTCTACTTTGCACCTGGTTTCTTTCACTTAACATATTCATCTATGTCACTGCACATATTATTAGCATGTTCATCCATGTTATTGCATGTATTGTTAACATGTTCCTTTTTTATTGCTTACTAGTATTCCATCATATAGATATACCATAGTTTGCTTCTCTCTGCCTTTGTTGATTGACATTTGGGTTGCTTCCAGTTTTGCAGTATTTGAATAAGATTGCTATAAAGTTTGTTCATAATTTTATTGGGAACATATTTTTCTTGTACATGTTTTTGAGAATATTATTTTTATTGGGCACTTGCCCAATAAAAATCTAGAAGTGGAATTACTTTGTCATAAAATAGATGTACATTTAACTCTGTAAAAAACTGTCAAAGAATTTTCCAAAGCATCTGTATCATTGAACTCTCTACCATCAGCGTTGGAAAGTGTGTTCCTCCACGTTTCAGCCAGCGCTGATATGGTCAGTCATTTTGATTACAGCCATTCTAGAGGGTGTGAAATGATAGCTCATTGTAGTTTTATTTTGCATTTTCCTGGTCACTAATAGCATTGGGCATGCTTTCATCTGCTTATTGGGCATTCATCTCTTCTTTTGTGAGGTGTCTGTTCAACTCTTTGGCTCATGGTTTTATTGGATCATTTGTCTTTCTTTGTAGCTTTCATGTGTTGGACAGTCTTTTTGATTTTTAAATTCAAAACTTTCTCCTTTTGGTCTCTTCCTTTCCACTCTATCGACACTGTACTCGTTCAGGCTCTTCCCATGTCTTCACCAGAGAATTACAGGAGAATTCTGACTAGTGTACTAAATACTAGTTCTGCTCCCCTATATGTTACACGTTTGATGAAGGCAGAAAAATTTCTGTGAATTAGCCCAAGTCACTCCTCTGTCCCATGAAGCTTACAGGAAATCATCAGGCACCTTAGAATGACAATAAGGCCCTTAGTGTGTGTCCAGACTGACCCCTTAGACTTGTCTCCCTCCACTCCCAGTCTCCTAGTTTGCAGACCAGTAGTGCTAATCAATAGCGCTAATGCAGCTTCCCACTGCCAGGCTTTTGCTGTGTGCTCGCTTCTCTTTCTCTGACCCTGTTTTCTTCCTTTAAGAGCTTTAAGAGTCAGGTGAAATAGCATCTCTCCTGGGAAGTCTTCTGTAAACCTCCAGGCTGAGTTGGGTCTGTCCTCTAAGCTCCCAAAGCAACAGGCTTTCCAATTATCAAGGGCCTGGTTGTGTTGACACTCCCTTGGGTTCTGCCACCCCTCTTCTCTGCTCCTCGGTGGCTGGGAGGTTGTCTTCTTTATCTCTGAACTTACAACCTCAACCTGTGACAGGAGCTCAGCAAATGCCTGCTGACTGAGTGAATCTGTGGCAGTTCATTTATTTCTTAGGCAGTGATGTCAGGAAAAAGCTACTCACATTTTTTAGCCAAAAAAATTAAAAAAATAAAAAGATGTGTGTGGAGGGATAGGCAGGGTGGGATGGGGCGGATGAGTACAATTCCCTTGATCTGAATAGCAGACACCCCCTCTGCGGGGAAAAGCTGGGGTGTGGAAAGCAGCCATTTTGCCATGCCCTCCTTCAGTGGTACCCTCCTCACTCACACTGCCCTGGGTGACCAAGTCCCAGAATCACCATCACCTGGAGTCAGTGATGATGTGAGGAGCCCAAGGTGACTTGTCGCCCAAGCTCTCTGTTCGCTGCCCTCTGGGTCTCTTGCTTGTCACCGTGTAAAGACACCGCCAAGGGACTTCCCCTCCTGCTGAAGGGTGGTGTGTCAGCTTCCAGAGACCCTGGCACTGGGAAAGCAAAGACCCAGAATCCCACCTTCAGGCCTGCAAATGCTTCTGCTTTCCTCCTCCTCTTCTCATTCTAATAACCCCTGCGGGAGTTTACTATTAATTTCCCCACCTGTGGTGCCAGGCCTCCCGCTTCACACCTCTGTGTGGCTGAGTAAGAACCCAGGTGTTGGTGTTAGCAGCTCGTTAAAGTTAGAATTGGAGGAGGGAGGGAATCCAAGGCTCTCAGAGGGAGCAAAGCTTACAGGATCAAGCCCTCTCCCGGCCTCCCCTTGCTCAATTATTCTCCACAGGACATCCTATTTCACAGCTCTGACTTGAGAGGACTACAGTTCCCAACTACAGTCAGCCCCCCTGGATGCATCCCTCACAGCTCAGGCTCTGCTCCTGGGGGTCCTCCCCGTGGCGCTCTCTCAGGTGTGTGGACACAGCTCTCTTGTCCCCGAGTCTGTTCTTCTCTGGGCCAAAGGCCTTCCAGCCTACAAATCTTCTCCTGTGACATGGCTTCAGGTTCCCTCAGCAACCGCCCCACTGTTACCATGCCATCTGCAAACTTTCCTTGGCTCCCCGGGGATTCGGAGCTTGGCCACTACCTTACCCTCCCAAGTCCAGTCATCGCATCAAATCAGCTTTTTTCTTGTTTTGTTTTGTTTTCATTGAGCTGGCTATGCTCTTGGCAAATAGACACAGGCTATAAGCTTACTCAGCTGCAGTAAGAACTGTGTCCCGTTCACCTCTGTCTACCCATGGCACTCACGACAGTCCTGGGGAATGGGTGGGTGTTAAGGAATTGTTTGTGAAAGTGAATTGCATTAAGAGAACTGGCTGGAACCATGGAAAAGATTGTAATTGCATGGATTATAGCCTATGTAATTGACCAGATGGATTTTTCTAAGTTTTCAGATTTCATCACCAACATGATCTTTCCTATTAAAAGGAAGATAAGAGGTCCTTTCAGCTAAGGCAGAGCTATGAAGTGCCTGCTATGAGCCGGTTTCTGTGCCAAATTGTACCCTAGAAGCATAGTTTTTCAACTTTACTTTCTCAAGGACAGAGCTAGAGCCACATTTTGCCTTCTCACATGAAGAAATCAGTCTGGAGAGCCCATTCTTGGATTTGGGATTCACATGTATGTTAACAGCCCTGAGGAAAGGCAAGACATTGACATCTGCCTCCCCAAGAGGCTGGATGCTTTTCCAGAGACCTGTGGCTTGTCTAATGTAGCCCACAAGAGTTCGCCTACTCTGGGCTCCAGGCCTCGACTTCCTCTTCAAAATAAACTGCCGGAAAGATTAGCAGTCCAGGGCAGTTCCTCGTAACTTATGGAGGGGAGAGGCTGTCCTAGTACAAGTCCCAAGACCAAGGTCAGCCAGGAGGGCTGCACTTCCTGAGCTTGCCATCAATTTCCCTGGCGATCTTAAGCCTGCCCCTTGGGAACCCAGGCTCCACATTTGCAGTGAACCCTTGAGACTCTTAGGAATTAGAAGCAGTCCCCTGAGACTGATGTAGGGTACTTGAGTTTCTGGAAGCATGCCAGCAGAAAGAAAACTCATTGCCAAGATGCAAATTTCAGAGTCAGATGTACTCTTTTGCGAATTTACTTTTTAGCCTTAAAGGCTGTGGCAGAGATGACCTTCTGTATGAAGTACAAAACCTCAGAGGCCCGAGATCCTTGCTTTGAAAGGCTTTTTTTTTTTTTTCCATTCTATTTTTCTCTTTTAGCTTTATGAAGGACACTAAGGGAAATTACTGAGTTTGCACACTGAGTTGTGCATCAGAGCACAGAAAAGATCTGCAAGAAACCTAATTAAAACAGAACACAGTTCTAAGACAAAAAGCGTGTGCAATGTCACACGAGGACTTCAGTGCGGACGTCAGATTCCAGTCCAGGCTCTCAGCAGAATGCAACCCTTCTTCCTCTCTCAGATCCGTGGGAGTGAGGGACCTGAGGGGTCTGGGCCAACCAGGATCACTCAGAGGAGAACAATGCTCTTGGTGACATTCGGGTCACATTTGTATGAGGTTCCCACACATACCCATGGAATATGGAAGATTAACAGTGAAAAATGACCTATTTTAACAGGTGCATACTTGTGTCTAAGTGGAATTTAGCCAAGCGTGGAATTATTTTAACATGGAAATAAGTTGCGGACCTTCAAAAATATCACTCTTCTGACCACACAGGAATCAGACACATGGTCAACACTGGAGAGTTTCTCAGGACTTGAAACGGATGTGTTGGTTGGATTTTTCCAGAGGAAGCGACCATATGACAGAGAAATAAACACTAATGTCTACACAACATGACCGTTCATGTTTAAATTCCTTCTTCAAAGCGTGCCCCTGTTCTCAGAGGAACAGAGAGCAAAACTTCAAGTTAGGAAAGCTGTTTAGGGAAGACCATCTCAATCATACCAAATAAAAACAGGTGAAGTAAATCCAGTGCCCAGTGCTTTTGAAAGGCACAGTGGTCCGGAGGAAAGAGCCCTGGTCAGGTCAGGAGGGGCTTCCCAGGTGGCTCACGTGGTGAGGTAGCCGCCTGCAGAGCAGGAGTCACGGGTCAATCTGTCAGGCAGGTGGAACAGGGAAAAGGAGCCCAAGATGGCGGAGGCTAAAAGACAAGGAAGGGAAAAGCCCGCGAAAACAGAACAAAGGAAGGTCCGAGGACCGGAGTGAGGACCTCAGGTAAAACAAACAACACTCCTGGCTGGCCCAATTTACACAGGACAGGCCCAGGGAGAGAGAAACAGATAAACAGAGGAGCCAAAGCCAGCTCGCTCTCTCCCGCGCGCTGGGGCGCTCTTCTCCTTGTCTTTGGATTGATGTGCCCTCACCCCTCGAAGACGGATTTTCCTGCTATCTTCTAAATAAAATAGAGCTGTAACACTGGTTTGCCTAAGAGCTATAACGTGGTCCATTCGAGACCTGAGAGCTATAACATGGTCTATCCAAGACCTGAGAGCTGTGACACGCCGAGGGGGCTTTACTGTCCGTCACTCCAAATCTCCGTTGTGACGAGACAAAGAATCGAGGAACATACACTCGCGTGACAAATCTTTGGGTGAGGAAGATCCCCTGGAGGAGGGCATGGCAACCCACTCCAGTATTCTTGCCTGGAGAATTTCGTGGACCGAGGAGCCTGGAGGGCTGCGGTCCACAGGGTCGCAAAGCGTGGGACAGGACTGAAGCGACTCAGCACACACGCGTACATGCAGGCCAGAGCTGTGCTTCAGGCACTTCCCTGGTGGCCCAGTGGTTAGGGCTCTTTCCCTGCCGTGGGCCCGGGGTTCAGTCCCTGGTCAGAGAACTGCTTGGGGCCTCAAGCATCTCTCCTGTGAAACAGGGATCCTGAGCCCACTTGCAGCCGACCTCACAGGGCTTGGAGAAGAGCAGATTTGCCAATGAGCGAGTGACACTCTGCGAGTGTAAAACACTCTCCCCGCGGTGGTGAGGGCCTCACGGCCAGTGGCTCTGTCACTGCCTGGTTTGAAGCTGCACGTGTCATAGCGCAGAACAGTGTGGGAGGAACGGTTGAGGGCCAGTGGTGTCTCCAGAAGAAGATAATTTTCTTGTTTCAGGTGACAGCTGTTTTTCTCTGTGACTTGACTTTCCCAGGAGTCTGTTCAGGGAATTTGGAGATGGCATCAAAGAAGTCCCAGGGTGAGTGGAAGCACATTTTCTTAAAGAATGGAAACTTACCTTTTCAAAATGGCTAGATGATACCTTTTAAGAACAATTTACATGGGCCTAAAGGTATGATCTCAGCGTTTTTTCATCAGGCTTTGTGTGTGTAGAGAAATACCTTAATGAAATGTTGACTCCTGATCATTCCTTTTGAAGAACTGCATCTGCTGTGTGACTTTCTCAGGTCATTTCATCCATCTGAGGTGAGCATTCTCACCTTTAGAAGGAGGAAGGTTTAACTGTGCATGGTCCATGCTACAGGGCTGAGTGTGTGTCTGTATTTGTGTATGTGTCTGTATTTGTGTGTGTGTGTGTATACATACACATACATGTATTTTAGGATAGGGAAGATGAGCTCACTATCCTGAAAGGACGTTTTTTTCTTTGTCTCTTTTCTGCAGACACACACCCACCCGCACACACATGCACCCACACACCATCTGAGGCTATGGATAAGATGAAGTCATTCAGAGGACAGAGCACGTGCATGGAAAGGTGGTTTCTGAGGGAAAGCTTTAACAGTGAGCAATACTTGGTGAAGGATGGTAATTGTGACTCTGCATTTAAGGCCTACACTGTGCCAGGCATATGACCACTGTGTCATCATTTAACCTTGACAACATCCTGCTGCTGCCGCTGCTGCTAAGTCGCTTCAGTCGTGTCCAACTCTGTGCGACCCCGTAGACGGCAGCCCATCAGGCTCCCCCGTCCCTGGGATTCTCCAGGCAAGAACACTGGAGTGGGTTGCCATTTCCTTCTCCAATGCATGCAAGTGAAAAGTGAAAGTGAAGTCACTCAGTCGCGTCCCACTCTTCGTGATCCCATGGACTGCAGCCTACCAGGCTCCTCCGCCCATGGGATTTTCCAGGCAGAGTGCTGGAGTGGGTTGCCACTGCCTTCTCCGGACAACATCTTGGGGAGGTAGATATGTCTCCTTTTTGCAAATGAGGAATCTGAAGCTCAGAGACTTCCATTGACTCGCCTGAGGTCACACCGCCTACAAGTGGCAATGCTAAAGCTGGCTTAGTGCTCTGCTCTGCGTACCACAGAAGCAGCCTCTCCCAGGCCTCTGTGATACAGAGAACAGGGGACAGTGCAGGAATTCCCATATGTTCACCAACGACAACAAACTGGATTCTGAGCCCTTGTAACTTCATTGTTTGTTTTGAACGTATGTACTGCTTGTCTGCCTGTGTTCCCTGGATCACTTTTGTCTCTTCTAGTCCATTTTCCAGTCATCAATCCCGCAGCTCAGTCACGACTCGGCCTGTCAGACTCTCGCTTCCTGCAGCAGGGGGCTCTGGGGCCCTGCCTCTGGCCACCCAAGAGATGGGGCCTGCCCAGGCAGAGCAGCGGCTCCGAGGGGTCCCCGACTGCCTTGTTTGCTGTTGTCAAGACTCCCTGGGCCTGCCCATGGCCCCCAGGAAGTGACAGGGAGGGGGTGGTTTCAGGCGTTGATGAAAGCCGCCGAAACCAGAACCAGGCACACATGAAAAGAAGGCAAGGAGAAGAGGCCCAGGCCAACCGCTGGGTCGCAGGCATGACTGGGCTTGTCTCCCACTCGGGGAGATGGAGACAGAGGTGGCGTCATCCTCAGAGAGAGTGGCGGTGCCTCCCCGGCTGCCTGTGGGCAGAGGGCCTGTGCCTGAAACTTAAGAAGGATGCCCTCGGCTTACTGAGTTCCCCACCCCAGCAATGTCCCCTGGCAGAGTGGGCCATCCACATCAATGTTTAGGAGTCCCGGAGATTGAGAAACCTCGAATGGTGCATGCTGAGAGGCTGCGCCATCAATTCCTGTCTAGACTAGATTTTTGGAATCCAGGTTCCCAAGATGAAAGCGTACATTATGAAGACAGGGCATAAATCCACTGTGCCAACAAGACCCACATTCACCGAGGATTATTTACACCTTTCTGCCTCCCTCTGCTCATTACCTGTCCCACTGCCATCCACCTTCAAGTTTTGACAGATTCACTTCATACATCATACCTGTAAGGAGCCAATTACCTGGATTTCCATTTTGTGGGACCCCTCACTCCAAGCCAGTTTGCCCCCTTCCAACTCCTGCAGAGTTCTACCTTTTCAGCTGGGACCTTAAGGACATCATAAATGCTAAGGAAAGGATAGCATTCATCATAAGTGTGCAGCGAAACCCAGCTAGGGAGGGCACCCAGTGTGTATTACTAACTCAGCCTCCGCCGCACCCTTGGCCCCAAGCCAAGCACCTTAATGCACAGGTTACTCAAGGATGTGGGAAGCCTCTGGAGGGAGGCACTGACACGGCCCTTTTCAGAACTGCCAACCCTGCTCCTTGGCAACCAGAGTTCACCATCTGCCCAGTCACCCAGGGACCACATAGGTCAGCGAACTTCTGCCAGCGCAGATGGTTCTGGGTGTTGAAAACCAGCTGTGGGGTTCCACTCCATCCCAGGAAGCCAGTTCTGCCTCTCGCCCAGGCCTGGTCCAGTATCCCCACCTATGTGTGGGACATCTCGACTGGGATGATCCCTCAATGCTTACAGCTTAAGAGTTGCTTTATCCTTGGTGGTCTCCATTTCCCGTGTTTATCATGAGATTGGACTGGGCGAGTCTTTCAGGCCCCCCCTAGCACAGAGCAATGGGGAGACAGCATGTGTGGGCCTTGAAACAGGAAATGTCAGTGTTTGTATCCTGGCTTTGCAGTGTGACTGCAGGCAGGCACCCAAACCTCTCCTACTCTGAGTTTCCAGTCTGTAAAATGGAGGCAAATAATACCAGTTAGCCCTTAGGTCTTATTATCCCTGGTGTACAGCAGTGCTAATAACAGCTAGCGTTCGTTGTCTGCCTTCTAGGAGCCAGGCTCTGCTCTAAGTGTGCATTTGCAAGAGGGCTTCTGCCAACTCTAAGGCTGAGTGGAGCAGCACCCGTCCCAGGGCCATGCAGCCATCAGGTACTGTAGCTGGGATGTGAAGCACCAGTCAGACCTTGACCGTTATTCTCTCTTCAGAAGGAACCTTACAAATGTCATTTCTTTTCCTTTTTGTTCCCTATTTGCCCTCTGTACATTCTTTAGTTTGGTGTTTAAAAGTCGTATCCAGCTGCTCTTCATGTTTCTACAGCTACCCCTCTCATCTCACACAGCCCCCAGGGGCTCCTGCCGTTCCTCCCCATCTCCTCTACTTCCCTGTTTAGCGTGTTGCAAGCAGCGGGAATCACCTGTGCAAATATCCTGTGGCAGGGAGCGTGGAGGGAAGACTAAGAGAGGGAAGAGCCCAGGGGCTGCCTCAGGGCAGGCTGAGCTTCGCACTGATGGTGTCCAGGCACTCTGGGCTTTGAGAACCACACAAAAGTGCTTTTTTCTGTATGCTGACAAAAATGGGAAGCTTCTGAAGACTCGTAAGCCAAGAGGTGACATGACCCAGGCTATTCTTTTGAAATGCAATTTTCCTCCCACCAGAAACCTTTCCAAGAGCCATCGGTGTCTCCCTACGCCTCTGAGCCAGATTCTCTGTCTCATAGCAAGGCCTCAGTGCAGCATCCAGGCAAGGCATGTGTCTGGGTTGGGGATGAAGTGAAGGGCTTCCTGGACAAGTAATATTGAGGGGTCCAGTAGGACCCTCCATCCAGGAGAGGGCAGGTGACTCTTCAACTCCTTCTGCAAGTCTCCAAACTTAATTTCTTTCCAGTTCTCCATCTGAAATACTTACAGTCCTTTCTAAGAAGCTCTGGCCTCCATGCTTTCAGAGACCTGTACATCCAAGCCTCTGGTGCTAACAGAGACATTTCCTGAACAGCTGTGAGTACCAGCGGTTATGCTAGACCCTGAGAAGCCTGGCCTTCAAGAGGCTCACACCTAGCATTGGGGGAAGCTGAATTGCATCAGCAGATGACTGTGACGACACAGAGATAAGGACACACAGTGTGCTAGGCAACCAAGGAGAGGAGCGCTCCCTTATCCTCTGGATGGGGTGGAGGATGAAGGTCAGCCCGTTTGGGTTACACTGGGGGTGGCATTTGAGTCAGGCCTCGTGGGCAGATCTGGACATTCACCCATGGGAGGAAGGCTACTCCAGATGTGGGCAGAGCAGAGCCAAGGCCAGAAGGCAGGGCTAGTGTTGCTCAGGCCCGGGGAGCCTGGACTGGGCTCCAGAGAGACAGGCCTTTGGGGGCAGGCAGCGTCCTGCAGGGAGCGACAGCGCTCCTGTTTCACCAGGAGCTCTCCTCTTTGATTGAAGCTTTTTAGCTGTTGGAAGGTAGGGTTGAGCCACTCCTCCTCCTCTTAGAAACAGTGTGAGACCTGGAAGTGTGGTCTGAA
This sequence comes from Cephalophus harveyi, assembly GCA_006410635.1. NCBI lineage: Eukaryota > Metazoa > Chordata > Mammalia > Artiodactyla > Bovidae > Cephalophus > Cephalophus harveyi. The sequence continues at coordinate 152,989 of SJYT01082772.1, forward strand.
CATCACAGATGCTCGGAGAGGCTGGGAGATGCTCCTGGGCTCTGCCTCATGGGCCCCGGAGAAGGCGGAATGAAGTGGTGACTGGGCACTGGGATGCCTTCCCCAGGCCATTTCCTTACCACCATCACTGCCCAATCTGCACCCCCAAGTTCCAGCTCAAATGCTACCCTGCCCTCTGCCTTCCCAGGACCCACAGCTAGACGGTACTGCTTCCTCTGTGGAACTGGGGAGCTTCATTAGAACTGTCCCTGCCTCTCCTGCACTCCCAAACACTCCTACCCCCCGCCCCATTAGTATTTGTCTGGGTACTGACCATCCCTGCCTTTCAGGATGAAAGGCACTCGCAGCCTCTCTCTTCCCCCCGGACATGCTCCAAAACCCTAATGCAACAACCTACGTTACTTGCACAAGAAGCACGTGCTGCTGAAATAGTAGCTTTAAAAAGCAGCCAGCACCCTCCCCTAGCCTCAGAGCCGTGCACTGGGGGAGGAGGTGTGTGTGGAGTCCTGGGCAGGGCGTAGGACAGCCTCTGGTGTTACCTGGAGCTGCACTTATCTGACTCTGAACCTACTTGGCAGCTGCCTCCTGAGCTGCTGTCCAGAAATGCCTGTGACTTGATGGCAGAGGATGATAAGGGGGGCGGGGGGTGGGGCGCCAGGGCGTTCTCTGTTCACCTGCCCCCTCAGATAATCACGCCCGCAATCTCTGCCCTGAGTCACGGGGACGGCTCTCTCCCACCTGTGTTTTTTTAACTTCTCCCCACGTGCATTAAAAGCAGCAGAAGCCAAAGTATCTGTCTAGCTGCCAGAGAGCTGGGAGAACTCAGCGGGGCTGTGGGAATAAGGTGAGCCTTCTCCTTAGGATTTGGGGGTATATGCTATTTTCCCTTCCAGGCAAAACCTCCTCCTTCCCAAAGGGGTAACGTGAGTCATGTGGAACTGTCTCTCTCTACTGATTTACAAACCCCTCAACTCCTTCATCTCTTGAAATCAGGGCAAGTTATCAAATGACTTTATGAGGCATTTATTGCCCGTCTCTATGTGCCCAGTGGTGTTTCTGAGTTTACAAGCACATTAGCGAGCAAGCCTCAATTCCAAGTGTGTCCCGAAGGCCCCCTGCTCTGCGGGTGGAGCCAGCCCAGCTGGCTGTCGCTTCCCTCACTCCACCCACACTTCCACACCGCCAGCCAGGTTTGGGCTCACACTGTTCCCTCCTCCTGGAATCTCCTTCCACTCACATGGTCTTATTCATTTCTACGTAGCCATTTAAGGCCTGGCTCTAGGTGAACGGTCACCAAGAGACCGTAAACTGTCCCCCCACTTCTCATCAGAATTCCTGCCCCCTCACCTCCATTGAAGATTTCTGTGCCCTTTATAAAACATCATGTGCTCTCTTCAGCCAGTGCTCACTCCCTCACTCACAGAGGACATGTCAGTGCTTGCTGTGAAGAGACAGACAAATACCCAGAGGACAAGAGACCCGGATTCTGGCTCGGGCTGAACCTGGAGAAGGATGGATGACCTTGAGCCTAGAGTGCTCTTCTTCAAGTGGGTAGAATTGTCCAGAGCAGGGTTCCCTGTCCTGGCTTTATATTACCCTGTCTCCTGGGGGTCTTGTCCAAAATACAGATTGCTGGATTCCCTCCTCAGACTGAAGAAATTAGACTCTGATGAAAAAGTGTATGATCTAGAGTCTATATTTTTAGAAATTTCACAAGCAACTTAAACACAGCCTGCACGGTGCCTGCCTCGGGGCTGCCCTGGAGGACCCCGGAGGACACCTACAGCTCTGCGCTCTCTTGAATGGTCTTTCCCCCCCTTAATCTGATGCTGCCCAGAATAAACTACACCAAAACCACCACCATGAGAACGAGTCTGGTGCTAGAACGGGAAAGCCCTGGGTCATGACCCTGCTTTCATGTCTCTCTTGAGTCTACTAGTTTTTGTAGATATTTCAGGTAGTTGAAAACGCATAGCCACAACCAACCCATCTGTCTTTAGTCAGCTCGGGCTGCCATAATGAAGTACCATAGACTGGTTGGCTTAAATGACAGACATTTGTTTCTCACAGTTCTGAAGACTGGGAAGTCTGAGATCAAGGTGTCAGCAGATTCAATTCCTGATGAGGACTCTTCCTGGTTTGCAAACGGCTGTCTTCTTTCCGTGCTCTCCCACAGGAGAAGAGGGCTTGGGGAGAGTGCTCTGGTGTCTCTTCCTCTTCTTCAGGTCACCAACCTTATCATAGCAGGGACCCACCCGTACAACCTCATTTAGCCTTTATCACCTCCTCACAAGCTTGTCTCCAAATACAGTCACGTGAGTGCACGCATGTTGAGTTGCTTCAGTCACGTGCAACTCTTTGCGACCCCATAGACTATAGCCCACCAGGCTCCTCTATCCATGGGATTCTCCAGGCAAGAATACTGGAGTGGTTTGCCATGCTCTCCTCTAGGGGATCTTCCAGACCCAAGGATCTGTGTCTTCTGCATTGGCAGGCAGATTCTTTACCACTAGCACCATCTGCTACTACTGCTAAGTTGCTTCAGTCGTGTCTGACTCTGTGTGACCCCATAGACGGCAGCCCACCAGGCTCCCCTGTCCCTAGGATTCTCCAGGCAAGAACACTGGAGTGGGTTGCCATTTCCTTCTCCAATGCAAGAAAGTGAAAAGTGAAAGTGAAGTTGCTCAGTCATGTCCGACTCCTAGCGACTCCATGGACTGCAGCCTACCAGGCTCCTCCATCCATGGGATTTGCCAGGCAAGAGTACTGGAGTGGGGTGCCATTGCCTTCTCCAAGCACCATCTAGGAAGCCCCCAAATATAGTCACACTGGGGGCTAAAGCTTTAACATGTGAATTTGGCGAGATGCAAGCATTTATCATTAACACTATCTATGCCTGATGCTCTAGAGAAAGCCAGGCTGACCTAACATGGCAAATTGATGTCTAAGAAAATTCCACAATCTATTTTTCCCAGTAAGTTCTTGAGAACTAGCTGCTGCTCTCTCCGTTGCGTGGGTAATTCAGCATCCACAGTTCACAGTGCCCAGAGTTGCTCCCTCCTTTGTGGTGGTGTGGGTTCCATTTGGCATCTCCTGTGTGCTCTTGGGATGCTTTGGACAAGTTTCAAGGCAGTTGGTTTCTACCAGTTCTGTGAACTTCTCCATTTCCTCTTAACAGCACTGTCTTTTAAGTCAGCTAGCACAGGCTTCTGCTACTTGGCCACAGGGAACTTTGATACATTCATCATGTAAGGAACAACTAAAGGAGTTGTCAGTGTATGGTCTGAAGCAGGGAGCCTCCTGCTTTCCAGGTAGTGCTTAGTGGTAAGGAATCCACCCGCCAATGTAGAAGATGTATCCCTGGACCAGGAAGATCCCCTGGAGAAGGAAATGGTAACCCACTCCAGTATTCTTGCCTGGAGAATCTGATTGCTAGAGGAGCCCAGTGGGCTACAGTTCATTGGGTTGCAGAGTCAGACACCACTGAAGCGACTGAGCATGCAACATGGGGAGGACTCAGAGAGTTGCTGTTTATCTACAGAGAGCTGAAGGGCTGTCACGTGAAAGAGAAACAGCCTGTTTCTATGTGGCTTTGAAAGGCAAAACTAGACCAAGGAGGAATGCTTTGGGGAGAAATACTTGGATTCAACACAAGGCATTATCAGTCACAGTTCTTAGCTGCAAGCAGCAGAAGCCCATATTCGGCATATTTTCTATGTACAAGTCATCAGATAACATGATTTGCAAAAATTTTCTCCCATTCTTTTGGTTGTCTTTTCACTTTCTTGATGTTGTCCTTTGAAGTACAAAATGCTTTTAATGAGGTCCAGTTTACACACTTTTTGTTGTTGTTATTTATGGTTTTGGTGTCATATCTAAGAAACTATTGCTTAATCCAGGCTCATGGAGATTTACCCCTATGTTTTCTTCTCAGAGTTTTACAGTTTTAGTTTTACATTCAAGTTTTTGATCCATTTTTCTATTTTTATATATAATATGAGGAATGGGTTCAACTCTATCCATTTGCATGTTGATGTCTAGTTGTCCCAGCACAATTTGTTAAAAACATTCTTTCCTTATTGGATTGTTTTAGCACATGTGTCAAAAATCAACCGGCCATAAATATAAAGGTTTAGTACTGGGATCTAAATTCTATCCTTTGATCTATATGTCTATCCTTACACTAGTACCGTTATTTATTGATTTACTGCATTTCCATAGAAAACTTTGAAATCAGAAATGTGAGTCCTTCAAAGTTGCTCTTCTTTTTCAAGATCATCTTGACTTTTCTGAGTCCCTCAAATTTCCATATGAATTTTAGGATCAGCTTATTGATTTCTGCAAAGAATCAAGCTTGAATTTTCATGGAGTGCATTGACTCTGTAGATTAGTTTGGAGAATAAATACTGTCATCTCAAAAAATTAAGCCTTCTGATCTATGAACATGGGCTATCTTTCCATTTATTTAGAACTTAATCTTTCATCAAGTTTTTTTTTATGATTGTCCAAGTATAAGTTTTGCATTTACTTTGTTAAATTTACTCCTAAGCATCCTAATTATTCTTGATGATACCGTAAATTAAATTGCTTTTAAAATTTCATTTTGCTAGACTCAGGCACTAGTTCTAAACTTTTTTAGTAGATTTGCAACATTATTTTCTCTAAATAAAATCATGTCAGCTGCAACAGTTTTACTTCTTCATCTCCAATCTCAGTGTCTTTTATTTTGTTTTGTTTTGTTTTGTTTTGTTTGTCTAATTGCCCTGGATGGACCATCCAGTACAATGTTGAATAGAAATGGCAAGAACGGATATCCTTGTCTTCCTGATCTTAGGGGGAAAGCAATCATTCTTTCAACATTAATTGTGATGTTAGCTGTGAGTTTTTTTATAGATACTCTCTGTGAAGTTTAGGAAGTTCCCTTCTATTCCTAATGTGTGGAGTGTTTGACCATGAATGCTGTTTTTGTTAAATGATTTTTCTGAATCAACTGAGATGATCGTGTATTTTTTGTTCTTTGTTCAACTGATAAAGTTGTATTACATTAATTGCTTTTTGAACTTTAAGCAAATCTTGCATTCCTGGGATAAGTCCCACTTAGTCATGGTATATAATCCTTTATATGTGTTGCTAGTATTTATTGAAGATTTCTATGTCTACATTCACAAGAGATATTGGTCTGTAGTCTGTTGTTTTTTTTTTTTCTTGCAATGTCTTCATCTGGTTTTGGTATCAGAGTAATACTGTCCTCCATGGAACTAATGGGCAAGTATTTTCTCCTTGTGTTAGCTTTTTTAAGGATGTCATAACGGATTACTGCGAACTGGTGGCTTAAGATAACGTAGTTATTCTCTCACAATTCTGGAAGCCAAAAGTCTGAAACCAAGGTGTCAGCCGGGTTGCTTCCTTCTGGAGACCCAGGGAAAGTCCATTCCCTGACTCCCTCCTGGCTTCTGACAACTTTTGGTATTCCTTGGTTCCAGTCCCTACCTCTGTCTTCACATGAACTTCCCCTCTGTGTATCTCTGTATTTTCCACTTTTCTATCTCTTATGAGGATTTAGGCACCACCCTAAATCAAGAATGATCTCATCTCAAGATCTTTAACCAAACTGTGTCTGCAAAATCCTATTTCCAAAGTCATGTCCACCAGTACTGGGAATTAGTGCTTGGACATACTTTTGAGGGGCAGTTACTCATCAGTCCCATGAACTGCCAGTCTTTGTAAGGTTTCACTCACTTGCCTGCTCACTCCTTCAGCAGTTATCCCAAAGATCATAGGAGGAAATAGAGCTGTAGTAATAAATTGGATAGAGTTCCTGCTCTGAAGAATAGCACTGTCTTGTAGAATTTTGGGGCACAAATATAAAGAAGGAGATGGTAAGAGCCATAGGATTGAGAAGCTGAAGGACTAATGGGAACAGCCCAGAGGAGGGACGGCTTTCCAAGCAGAGGGTAACATCGTCAGCAAAGGCAAGTGCTAAAAAACCAGAGTTGCAATTTGGCAGAATTGTGAGGGGTGTGGGTGGGAACAGTGGGAGAGAGGGCTAGAGAAGCAACCACTCAGAGAACTCAGACTCTGACCGTCATTGTTCATCATCATGTGAGGATGGGCTGAGTTGTTCTCAACACTCAGGACCCCATGATCATACCTTCAACAGCCTCTAAAACTAGCCTGAGGGTCTGTGACTTCAGGTAGAGCTCATTTTAGCTGATCCTGCAGCTAGAAGGTGCAGGCTTGCCTTCCTTGGGGAGGCCTCTGTGGATGACTCCCCAGAACCAGTCAAGCTCCCCAATCCAGGCTCGTGACAAAGGCAATTCTGAAACATCTTACTTCCTCATCCAGCAAGAAAATCTCTATAGCAAACTGGTCAACAACCTTCATTTCTTTTGCTACAAAGTCCTATGCAGCCAACAGCCATGGGGCTGCTTCTTGGAGCTCAGCGACTGTGGACAGGAGGCACTGTCTCACTTTCAGAAGTCATCGTGGTGACAGTTGTGACAGGTGCGTGCGCGCTCAGTTGTGTCCCACTCTTTGTGACTCCATGGACTGTAGCCGCCCCCTGTCCCAACCCCCTCCGCCCCCAACCCAGGCTCTTCTGTCCATGAGATTTCCCAGGCATGAATACTGGAGTGGGTTGCCATTTCCTGCTCCAGAGGATCTTCCTGACGGGGATCGAACCCCTGGGGGAGTTATTATTGCTCCAAACCTGTGCTCGGGATCCTGCTAAGGGCTCCACAAAGGGAATGGAGAGCAGAGTGTGGGGAGGAGAGTCATGCTGGCTGGACTGTGGGGCCTCTGATTCTGACTGAGGGAAGTGTCTCCCCACCCTCACTGGACTTTATCCACGGCCTCTCCCCTCTAGAGAGCAAAGGCTAGGGGCAAAGAGGAAACCAGATTCCTGTCGTAAAAACTTCTGGGTCTTCAGCCAAGGAACAGCAAGTTCCAAACAAATTTACACGAGGCTGTTTGAAGGGAAGCATGTCACAGACGCTTAACAATAAACAGCCTCGGTGTGCAAACCACGCCGCTCTGCCACGGAAGAGCAGGCGTGGGAGCCGATCTCCTGGGAGGAGCCCCTTTGGTGGAACATTTAGACACAGGAAGAGCACACACTGGTGGGGACTTCCTCCCCCAGCACCATCTGGGTGAAAAGAAGGTCAACATGTGCAGGTTCAGAAGCACGAGGTTATGACACGGAACATGCAGAGACTTGCCTCTGCTAAACCTGGTTCCTCCTGATCCAAAATGAACAGCTTAGAATCCTCTGCACCACCCCGGCTTCTTCCTGTGGTGTCCCTTATCCCATCTAATTCACTCTGGAGCGCTCACTGAAACAGTCAGAGAGCACTGCTTCCCACCCCCTCTGCATTCAGTAACGTCAGGGGAGCAGCCCCTGGGGTCATCCCCACATGCCCAAAACAGCTTGTGCTTTGCCCTTGGAAGAACTGAGGGCCACAGCAGACTAGGGCCAGGAGATTTCCAGCTCCAGCTACTCCACTAACATACTTGGTGGCCTGGGCCATGTCATTTAACATCTCTGGACCTGACTTCTCTCTCTGTAAAATAATCCAGTGTTAAATGATATGTGTGCATTGCAAAGCACAATAAGCTCCTTAGAGATCTAGTCCGGGGCTCTATGAGTTACAGCTCATTAGCTAGTCTTGTTTACAGCCTGTTTTTGTAAATAAAACTTTTTTGAGACGTGGCCACATCCACTCATTTGCATATTATTTATAGTTGCTTTCACACTACATGTCGGAGTTAGGTAGTACACAGACACCAACTGTGTGTATGGCCCACAAGCCTAAAGTATTTGCTATTTGACCCTTTAGAGAAAAAGTTAGCCAACCACTGCTTTAGCTCAACACTGTCATTATACTGGCAAGGAAACTGAGGCATGGACAGGGAGATCAATTTGTTAAAACTCAGAGTAAGTTAGGATAGAGGCCAGGACAGCCCAGCTAATCCAATTCATGTCAGCCAAAGGTTCTCATCTGGCCTAAATACTGGGTAGAAGCTGTGTTGGGGGACAGAGGTGATGGCTGTGGCCAGAAAAGTGAGTTCTACATGGCTGGTGAGATGTTGTCAGCGTGGGGTTGCTGAGCCCAAGGGCAGAGTCAGGTGGCCCTCTTGAAAGACAGCAGCATTTCAGGTGGGACTCAGGTGAGAGCTGGCCTCTAGGGACATTTTAACCACAGGTCACAGATCTTGGTAAACTTTACTTGGCTTTTGAACTATAGGGAGACATTTTTTCCTTGCCTCTTTTCTCACTGGCTACTTCCTCCTTCTAGCATTTATTAATCTGACTGGTTAACCATTGACCCCAAACGCAGCCTCCACTTGTTTCAAGTCTTGCTCTCCCTGTTGGCTTCAGAAAAGAGCTCCCACTAAACAAACCTACTTTTCTTCTCATTCTTTTCACAGCCAGAGTCAAGTGATAAAGGAAGGTGGGGTCAGGGGTACCCAATTTGCTATAAAAGACACACCCCCTAAAACTTGGGCCCCGAGAGGTAAAGGGACTTGGGACTTGGGACTTGGCCTTCCCAAGCAGGCCAGTCATGCTCAGAAAGAAATTCACCAGGAGCAACACACCCAAGGCAAAAGCAACATGATTTAATTGATGATGCCTCTGCTAAACCTGGTTCCTCCTGATCCAAAATGAACAGCTTAGAATCCTCTGCACCACCCCGGCTTCTTCCTGTGGTGTCCCTTATCCCATCTAATTCACTCTGGAGCGCTCACTGAAACAGTCAGAGAGCACTGCTTCCCACCCCCTCTGCATTCAGTAACGTCAGGGGAGCAGCCCCTGGGGTCATCCCCACATGCCCAAAACAGCTTGTGCTTTGCCCTTGGAAGAACTGAGGGCCACAGCAGACTAGGGCCAGGAGATTTCCAGCTCCAGCTACTCCACTAACATACTTGGTGGCCTGGGCCATGTCATTTAACATCTCTGGACCTGACTTCTCTCTCTGTAAAATAATCCAGTGTTAAATGATATGTGTGCATTGCAAAGCACAATAAGCTCCTTAGAGATCTAGTCCGGGGCTCTATGAGTTACAGCTCATTAGCTAGTCTTGTTTACAGCCTGTTTTTGTAAATAAAACTTTTTTGAGACGTGGCCACATCCACTCATTTGCATATTATTTATAGTTGCTTTCACACTACATGTCGGAGTTAGGTAGTACACAGACACCAACTGTGTGTATGGCCCACAAGCCTAAAGTATTTGCTATTTGACCCTTTAGAGAAAAAGTTAGCCAACCACTGCTTTAGCTCAACACTGTCATTATACTGGCAAGGAAACTGAGGCATGGACAGGGAGATCAATTTGTTAAAACTCAGAGTAAGTTAGGATAGAGGCCAGGACAGCCCAGCTAATCCAATTCATGTCAGCCAAAGGTTCTCATCTGGCCTAAATATTGGGTAGAAGCTGTGTTGGGGGACAGAGGTGATGGCTGTGGCCAGAAAAGTGAGTTCTACATGGCTGGTGAGATGTTGTCAGCGTGGGGTTGCTGAGCCCAAGGGCAGAGTCAGGTGGCCCTCTTGAAAGACAGCAGCATTTCAGGTGGGACTCAGGTGAGAGCTGGCCTCTAGGGACATTTTAACCACAGGTCACAGATCTTGGTAAACTTTACTTGGCTTTTGAACTATAGGGAGACATTTTTTCCTTGCCTCTTTTCTCACTGGCTACTTCCTCCTTCTAGCATTTATTAATCTGACTGGTTAACCATTGACCCCAAACGCAGCCTCCACTTGTTTCAAGTCTTGCTCTCCCTGTTGGCTTCAGAAAAGAGCTCCCACTAAACAAACCTACTTTTCTTCTCATTCTTTTCACAGCCAGAGTCAAGTGATAAAGGAAGGTGGGGTCAGGGGTACCCAATTTGCTATAAAAGACACACCCCCTAAAACTTGGGCCCCGAGAGGTAAAGGGACTTGGGACTTGGGACTTGGCCTTCCCAAGCAGGCCAGTCATGCTCAGAAAGAAATTCACCAGGAGCAACACACCCAAGGCAAAAGCAACATGATTTAATTGATGTAGGGTGCATTTTAGAGAAGAGATTTATAAAGTGTTAATTTATAGTGCATTGAACAAAGTATCATATTTCCTGCTTCTAAACTCAACTATTTTACTTTGATTTCCCTCCCAGTTAAAGGAGAATGTTTTAGGGAAAGAGAAGCAGGACAACAGAGGAGGAAACAGAGCCAGCCCCTGCCGGATGCCAAGGGAAAAGCCTGGGGACAGAAGGGCCTCAGAGCCTGGGGTCAGCCTGTTACCACTTTCTTTGGAAATGTTAGAATCCTCTAGAATGCAAGCTCCATGAAGGCAGGGATTCTCTTTGTTCATTGCTGGGTTCCCAGCACCTAGCATAGGGTCTGGCATGGAGCAGGTGCTCAAATACTTGTTGAATGAATGAGAGATCATGATCATTGGTCACAGTCTTGATGCAAGCTCCACAGCTGTTCATTCAGAAGCTTCTCCCCAGCTGGGAAAGAAGTTACTAAAGCAAACTTCATTAGGAACAAGACAGACTCTGTCCTGAACAGTTAAGACAAGTTTCAGAGAGACATCCCTCCCAAAGGTCATATTTCCACCTGGCAAGTGACCAACACAGACCTTTCATTTCTGTGTGTGCTAAATTGCTTCAGTCGTGTCTGACTCCATGAGACTATGGAATGCAGCCTGCCAGGCTCCTCTGTCCATGGAATTCTCCAGGCAAGAATACTGGAGTGGGGTGCCATGCCCTCCCTCTCATTTAAGGGTAGTTACACTTTATTCTAGTAATACCGACTAGTCAGGGAGCACTTATTTTATGTCAGGCGTCATATATATTTTTACTTAGTCTCACAATAGCCCTGCTAGGTAGATATTATTAGCCCCATTTGTTTTACAGAGAAGAAAACAAGAGGTCAGTGAATTTGCCCAAGGTCACACAGCATGGCTTCAATCAGGCTTGTCTGACCCCAGAGATAGTGCTCTTCTCACCAACCACACGCTCAGCCCCTAACCAGCTCTGTGGCCTTGGGCACACACTCAGGGCAAAGTTCTGACCATCTTTCTGGGCTTCAGTGTCTATATTTTCAAACCCAAGGAGCCAAACAACATTATGTAGGAAAGTGTTCCACACGTGGGTCTGTGAACGGGTAACCTCATTCCTTAGCAGGTCACAATGTAATTTTGCTTTTGGAAGTTGAAATAACAGCACCCTTTATTGAGGGCAACTCAAAATGCTTCCTCCCATTCAATCTGGGGACACATGGAGCCAGCAGGCTAAGTCCTGGCTCTGTTTCCTTTTCTAAAGTAAAGAGGATTCCAGCAGGTTTTCAGGACCAGCCTTATTCTTCTGGCTGCAGGTCTTTACAAGGTCCCACCTTCCTTCCCACTGGTTCTGTGCAACAGTGAGAGAAAGCAGGTCCCTTCCGGGGGCAGCATGCTGAGGTGGGGCCCTGAGTCTTTGAGCACTTGTCCTCAGGCAGCTTCTCGGATACCCACACATGTACTTCTTTCTGCAGTTAAGTTGGTGGAGGGAGAAGACAGAGGTGGGGGGCAGTTTCTGAAGGATGTAAACCCTGGGGAGCCAGCTGTGGGGCCAGGAGTCCTAATTCACTTGCTGCCCAACTGAGGAGATGAAGGAAATTCAGATCCTTAGACTAGAAGGAACCTGAATGATAATCACATACCATACCTGGTCTTCAAGCTCTTTTTAGCTGCTGAGTCCAGCTAATGGTGTCTAAAGCAATTAAAAGCCCATCTTTCCAGTTAAATCCAAAGGAGTGACGCCAAACACCTTCTTCTCCCATCTCCCCAGCTTGTCCCCAGGGGAACTCCCAGGGTGTCCACAGAGCACTGTTGGAAATGATTTTCATCTGACCAGAATCCCCTAATTTTACAGCCAGAGTCCACTCAGGTGAGCTATTTACCAAGGTTGACCTCCTGGCTGGAGGCAACCTGGAGCTCACATTCAGGATCCAGCTACTGCCTTGATAAGCCAGTGAGAGGACTGTTGTTCAGTTGCTCCGTCATGTCTGACTCTTTGTGACCCCATGGACTGCAGCACGGCAGGCTTCCCTGTTCTCCATTATCTCCCGGACTTTGCTCAAACTTGTGTCCATTGTGTCGGTGATGCCATCCAAACATCTCATCGTCTGTCATCCCCTTCTCCTCCTGCCTTCAATCTATCCTAGCATCAGAGTCTTTTCCAGTGAGTCTGCTCCTCAAATCAAGTGGCCAAAGTATTGGAGCTTCAGCTTCAGCATCAGTCCTTCCAATAAATATTCTGAGTCAATTTCCTTTAGGATTGACTTGTTTGATCTCCTTGCAGTCCAAAGGACTCTCAAAAGTCTTCTTCAACACCATAATTCAAAAGCATCAATTCTTTGGCACTCAACCTTCATTGTGGTTCAACTTTCACACCTATACATGACTACTGGAAAAACCATAACTTTGACTATATGGACCGTTGTCAGCAAAGTAATGCCTCTGCTTTCAAATACTCTGTCTAGGTTTAGGAAAGGTCAAAGGTTGTGCTGGTAGGACACTACAAACTGGATGTGGTTATCTGAGTGGCTCAGATGGTAAAGCGTCTGTCTACAATGTTGAGAAGGCAATGGTATCCCACTCCAGTACTCTTGCCTGGCAAATCCCATGGGCAGAGGAGCCTGGTGGGCTGCAATCCATGGGGTCGCTGGGAGTCAGACACGACTGAGCGACTTCACTTTCACTTTTCACTTTCATGCATTGAAGAAGGAAATCGCAATCCACTCCAGTGTTCTTGCCTGGAGAATCCCAGGGACGGGGGAGCCTGGTGGGCTGCCATCTCTGGGGTCGCACAGAGTCGGACACGACTGAAGCGACTTAGCAGCAGCAATGTGGGAGACCTGGGTTCAATCCCTGGGTTGGGAAGATCCCCTGGAGAAGGAAATGGCAATCCACTCCAGGACTATTGCCTGGAAAATCCTATGGACAGAGGAGCCTGGTAGGCTACAGCCCATGGGGTGGCAAAGAGTCGGACATGACTGAGCGACTTCACTTCACTTCACCCTGAGAACAGGCTACTCTGAGAGCAAGGCCAAGAGTGACGTTCCCACTTCCCTCTATTCTGGGGCTTGTGAACCTCCAAATCTGTTATCTTAGCAGAATCTCCTATTCTCCCAGTGCCTCATCCTTTGGCCTTTCCTGCACCTGCTGTGAAATCTCATCCAGACATCCTTGCTCTTGTTTACTCCATTTTCTACAAGTCTATAGCTCTCTCTCAGTTCATTTCTTGTTCTATCTAACTTTGGAACCATCACTCTAAGCAATCTCTAGCCAGGGCCCCAACACTTCCCCCTCAGAAGTGCTCATCTGTACGCTCATCGATGACTCTATGTTCCACACCTCCAGCCCTGACCTCTCTCCTAAGTTCCTATTCCATAGCTAAGTGCTGAGTGGGAATTTGCTGGTTGGTGAAAGTAGCAAGCCCAAGTTCTCCACATCTAAAGAAGGGGGGCAATAGCCAGGCACATGTGTTTCTTCCAGCTTGACCTTACATTAGATTCACCCAGGGAACTTTTAATCCATTGAGAAGCCTGGGCTCCACCAAAGACTAATGAAATTAGAATCCATGGGGGTGAGAAGCCCAGTACTAGTATTTTTTAAATAAACTTCTAAATTTAATGATAATATACTTCAGAAAATTATATAAAAAGCTTGGCAAATCTTCACAAAGTGAATACCCAGACTTTACTATCACCTACATTGAAGGAAAAAAGCACTGCCAGCGGCCTTAAACCTCCCACACATTCCTTCAGCCCACACCCCTCCCCAAGAAAGGAATACTTCCAATTTCCAATTTGGTTAGAATTATTGAAATCAGACCCCAGTGCTGGGAGGGACTGAGGGCAAGAGGAGAAGGGGATGACAGAGGATGAGATGGTTGGGTGGCATCACCGGCTTGATGGACATGAGTTTGAGCAAGCTCCGAGAGTTGGTGATGGACAGGGAAGCCTGGTGTGCTGCAGTCCACGGGATTGCAAAAAGTCGGACACAACTGAGCAACTGAACTGAACTGAACTGACTGAAATTTGTGTTTGACTATTTGAAATTTGTAGAAACAGAATTGCAGAGTATGGATTCTTTGTGCCTGATGTCTTTGATTCAATATTTTATTTGTAAAAACTCACCTGTTCTTTGGTTAGCTGTTATTTATTTCCGTTGGGGTTTAGTATTTCATTGTCTGGCTGTCCACACGTATACCTAACTGTTCTATTCTTAACAAACTTGCATTGTGTGCAGTGTTTAGCTCTTACAAGCAGTCCTGCTATGGACATCCCTGTGCATGTTTCTCAGCACAGGTGTCTATAACTGAGTCTATATCTAGGAGTGGAATTGTTCAGATATATGCATATGTTCAACTTCCATGGATAATGGCAAACAGTTTTTAAAGTAGTTGTACCACATTGGTGTTTTGCAAAAGTTCCTCAGGTGATTGCTGAAGGGTGGCTGGGGTTGAGAACCCTGCCCGAGCTTTACTAAAGGGTGGCAAAACCAGTGTGACCACCAACCAGCACCCTGGAACCCCTTCCTTATCTCAAGACTGGCAAGAGGAAGGAGTTGGGGAAATCAATGGCCTCATTCCAAGAGGCAAACAACCCCTTCTCTGCTCCATGGGGAAGGAAGGGGGATACATCCAAGTCTAAGGCCAAGTGAAGTGGTGTCTCCACAAGCATCTCTCTTAGAGATTGGTAGAGAATGGGATGTCTTTAGGTAAAAAGGGGCTTGATATCTCATTGTGAGCCTACAGACAACACTCATTTCCTTTCTGGCCTTGCCAGACTGGCCAACAGCAACAGGGATTAGGAAAGATTGTGGAGTCTGAACCTGAAAAGAGAAGCAGGCACCCTCAGCCCACCTCCACCTCATATCCTGCAGCCGTCTGACCGTGACTGTCTTTTCTCCAGCTGCTCCCAGTTGGCAAGTGCAGAGCGGGGAAAGGACAGTAGGCACAGTGTTGCCTGGTGGCTGCTGAATGAGGGAGTCCCTTCGCAAAGAGGGAACCAGGGATGGAGGCTGCCAGTAGGGGCCTGGTTTCAGGGTATGCTCTGCACATGGAGGGACCAACGTGAGGCTGAAAATAGCAGTCGTCACTCTTCCTAGAGACACGGCCACACCAGTGGAGGCCACCAGCAACTCAAAGAACCAGAATGAGGCCAGGGATGCCTCCTGACCATACATGAGGCCAGAAACACAAAATGATCCTCACTTCCCTAGCGCTCCTTCCTGCTTCAATTCATAAAACAGAGAGGCCTGGAACAGGAGGAGGAGACTGAAAAAAACTGGCCTCGCCCCTTCCTGACATAAATCCTTCAAGGAGAGCCAGCCCTGGGAGAAGGGAAAGCTCTGAACCAGATGAGGGGTTGATGAATTAAAGGAAGTTCAACTGAATTATTATTTTTTTAGATAAAATTCATGTAACCTAAAATTCACTATGTTAAGTGCTTGAAAGTGTACAATTCAGTGACTTTAAGTACATTCACTTAACTGAGACTTAATTAACAGAAGATGGTGAAGTCTGTCCAAGTTGCCATTAAGAGCTAGAAGGAAAAGCAAGGATTTCCCCCCTGACTGGTTAGAGGGGAATGAAGAACAATTTTATGGCAGTTCTATACACTTTAATTAATACTGAGTATCTCCATTCGTTTATCCTTCAGGCAAGTCAAAACTCATCATACCCCAGAGTGCATGTATATCTTGCTCCTCAATTCACACTTTCAGGGGCAGAAAAAAAGACACCAGTTGATGCATTCTATCAGCCAAGCCCAAGTCTGATCATCCCGCAGATTCCTTCAGCCAGACCTCTTGTCAGCCATGAAGTCTGTACGTTCTAGCGCTGAAACAACCACCCCCGCTCCCGCCCCAGGTCGTCCTCTCCTTTTGGCCCTCACTGCTGCAGCCTTTGCTCCAGGAACGGCTGTCCCTCCCAGGACTGCGGCAGCGGCCTCCTCTCTGGCTGCCCTCCCTCCTAGGCCTGCTCCAGATCTTCATAAGCTCTGCCCTGAGAGCCCCATACACCTGGCACCTGGGTGTCAGCATCAGGGTCACGTTCACGACAAGGCCTTGCCTGACCACCAGCTACTTGCCAGCCAAGCGCCACCATAGTTTGTTTCCAATCTACCTTTTTCATCTTTTCCCCACTGCTTATTACTCTCTTGAAGTAATTTCACTGATATACCTACTTATTGGTTTATTCTCAGTCTCTACTCTTCCACCCTAGAATATAAGCTCCCTGAGAGCAGAGACCTCACCTGCCTTGTTCTCCACCTCATCCCCTGCATCTCGAGCTTGCCCTGCTCAGTATGAGGGCCATGAGCCATTGATGTACCTTGAGCTTCTGAAATGTAGCTGCTCCAAGTTGAGATGTGCTATTAGAAGTGTTAAAATGTTACCAGTTTTGAAGACTTAGAATAGGATAACCTGAAATATCTCAACATTTTTTATATTGATTACCTGTTGAAAGTATTTTGGAACTATTGGCTTAAACATTGATAAAATATATTATTATAAACCAATTCCATTTGTTACTTTTTCCTGTTTTAAACATGGCTA
Source organism: Cephalophus harveyi (assembly GCA_006410635.1). NCBI lineage: Eukaryota > Metazoa > Chordata > Mammalia > Artiodactyla > Bovidae > Cephalophus > Cephalophus harveyi. The sequence goes on from SJYT01082772.1 coordinate 169,574, forward strand.
CTAGAAAATTTTAAATGACATGCATGGCTCACGTTGTATTTCTACTAGACATCTCTGCTCTAGACCATTCCTAGCTCAATGAACCAGTAGATCTTGAGTGAACAATTGTCGAATGAAGGAAAGTAGCCAAAGCGGTCTAAGAGCAAACCTCATCTTGTAACTCACTGGCTATAAACTCTTAACTGGTCCCCAGTTTCAGTTAGATCAAATTTCTGTTTTATGACCTGGCATATGAGGCTGTCACGATCAGGTCCTGCCTCTCCTATTGGATTTATTACCTGCTCTTTCCCAACAGGATATACTGTCTCTTTGAAGGTGTTGTTGTTATGGTTGTTCATTTGCTAAGTTGTGTCCTACTCTTTGTGACCCCATGGACTGCATCACACCAAGCTTCCCTGACCTTCACTGTTTCCTAGAGTTTGCTCAAATCCATGTCCACTGCTGCCCCTCTTCGAGTGTGTCTACAGATGAACTCCTAGGCAATTTTCTTTTTTTTTTTTTAAAAATGTTAATTTATTTGGCTGTGTCAGGCCCTCATTATTGTGCACAGACTCTCTAGTCGTGGCTCACGGGCTCCAGAGTGCACAGGCTCAGTAGTTGCAGCAAGCAGGCTTAGCTGCCCTGCAGCATGGGGAATCTTAGTTCCCCAACCAGGGATCAAACCTATGTTGCCTGCATTCGAAGGTAGATTCTTAACCACTGGGCCACCAGGGAAGTCCCCCAGGCAGTTTTCAAGATGCAATTCAATGTCACCCTTCCAGCAAATGCTTTCTTATTCTATAGGCAGCATCACCTCATCACCTGGCAGAGCGACCCAGTCTACTGTGAGCCTCCTTGTTCCCAGGTGTCGGATAAGGTCACTGCCTCATGTGTATCCTCACCACAGATTAGGGCTCCTCCAGGGTGAGCAGGGCTGTGTCCTTTGCTGTACTGTGCTTAGTCGCTCAGTCATGTCTGATTCTTTGAAACCCCATGGACTGTAGCCTGCCAGGCTCCTCTGTCCACAGGGATTCTCCAGACAAGCATAGTGAAGTGGGTTGCCATGCCCTTCTCCAGGGGATCTTCCCAATCCGAGGATCAAACCCAGGTCTCCCGCATTGCAGGCACATTATTTACGGTCTGAGCCACCAGGGAAGCCCAAGAGTACTGGATGGGTACCCTATCCCTTCTCCAGGGGATCTTCCCAACCCAAGAATCAAACTGGGGTCTCCTGCATTGCAGGTGGATTCTTTACCAGCTGAGCCACCAGGGAAGCCCCGGGGCTGTGTTCTGTCATTTATTCTGTGAGCCTGGCAGAGTCTGCAGCGTGACTGGGGTCAGCTGCTGTGTGGTTCCCACTGGAGTCTGGAGTTACAGTCACAGAGAGGCTGGGATGAGTATCACCTGAAGACTCAACTAGGCTGTCACTGAAGATGGCTCCTTCACTCATGTGCTTGGTGTCTCACCTAAGGTGGTGAAAGAACTGGGTCTGGTTAATTGGCCCCTCCATGAGGCTTGTTGAGGAACCCTCCCTGCACAGCTGTCTCAGATAGCAGACCTATTATGTGCAATGGCTTTCCTCACAGCAAATGTTCCCAGAGACCCAGGGCACAACTGCAAGGCTTCCTGTGACCCACCTTGAAGTCAAGCAACATAATTTCTGCTGCATTTGATGGCCTCAAAGTGAGTTGTGGGGAATTTGAGGAAAGGAGACTTCTCAAGGATGTGGATGTGGGAGGGGAGTTCATCTGGAGGCATCTTTAGGGGCCGGCTGCCACAAGTCTAATCTGAAACTTAAACCAGGAAAGACAAGTGAAACTCAGATACCTTCAGTATCTCTGGGAACAACACAGGGCAAAAATAAATACTTAATGTAAATACATGTGCTTAAACAAAGTACTTTCAATCGGGCTTTGGGCCTCAGTTGTGTATCATATTCTACACCATTCACGTCATCAGGGTAAACCTTTAACACTTTGGGACAAGCTAACATTTTTAAGTCTTTACCAAAGACTTACAAGGGTTTTAGAGTGTGGCCAAAGTCATCTGGAGAAATCTATAGAAAATATTTGCTTAATGCTGGGGCAGCATTTAACTGTACAGAGTATAAGAATATTCAACACTGTTACTTATAATAACAAAAAGCTAGGAAAGACCCTTGATACCCAGTGTAACCATCTAGCTGACCATTATGCAAGTATTCAGCTCAGTTGTGTCTGACTCTTTGTGACCCCATGGACTGCAGCACGCCAGGCTTCCCTGTCCATCACCAACTCCCGGAGCTTGCTCAAACTCATGTCCATTGAGCTGGTGGTGCCATCCAATCATCTCATCCTCTGTAATGATGCTTAACAAATTTTAATGGCAAAATACATAACAAAAGGTTAGGTGGAAAAAGAACCAGTGTGCAAAACTATACATAAAAATTATTCCAGTTATGCTCAAATATGTACATGCAATGAAAAAAGGACTTGAAAGATAGGTATCAAAATTTCAATAGTTCAGCAGGATAATGGGAACTGTTTCAAATGTTTCTCTTTTGTGCTTTTTATATTCTGTAAGTTCACACAATGCCCCGTGTCATTCCCAGAGATACTTAAGGTATCTGAGTTTCAGTTGTCTTTAATCAGTCTCATATTTTTATAATCAGAAAATAAAATTAAGAGTGAGAGGAAACTCCACTGGGAAGCTGGGGCTGCATCATGATGCCAACGTCCCCCAAAAGCCTTTTCTCCCAGGGCTTCCTAGGATCAATATAATTATGCCTGGTAATTATATCAATATAATTATCCCTGAGGTCTTATCAGCTATTACCTTAGAACAACATTGTATGGTTTCATAAGTATCTTAAACTCTCTAGACTTCAGTTATCTACTCTATAAAATTAAGGGGTTGGACAATAAGATTAAATCTGTAGAACTTCAGAATTTACAAGCAGTTTCCCTTGTCCTAGTTGATTCTCACAACAGCCTGATGTTAGACGCAAGCTCAAACCCATCATCAGCATTTGGCCCACAAGGAAGTAGAGGCTCGGCAAGGTAAGGTCACTAGTCCAGGGTGACATAGATAATAAATAAGGCTCAGGATTTGAAATCAGGTGCTCAGGATTTGAAATCAGGTCTTCAGGCTTTGTATCTGGGACCCTAAGTACTGAGTCAAGTTTTCTTTTCTATATGAGCTGTAAAGTCCCATCCTGTGATAAAATTGCAGCCAAACCTTCTGCCTTCTGAGGCTGCATGTAAAGACAATCTCTCCTTAATTTCCAAATTCCAGGGATCTTGCAGGCAGCTCTGATGTCTCCTCTGAGTCACACGCATCCTTAATTCCATCTGCTGTTCCTCAAATGGCATTGTCTGAGGGCCACACACCATTTCAAAATCTTAGAATTTCAGAACTGGAAAAGGTCTTTAAAGGTCATCTGGCCCAGGCAGCTCTGTCAGCCTTTTACAGACACCTTCTCATCTGAAAGCTATGTCCCTCAACAAAGCTCCGGAGGGGGTGCCTGGGGCTGGGGCAGGCTGACAAACCTGCCCTTTCCCCCACTCTACCGCTGACATCTGCCAGGTTACCTGAATTCAAAGAGGGAATGTGGAGGCTGCGAGGCAGAGTGACTCAGCCTTTTAACAGGGACACGGCACACAATGGAAAGATCTGAGAGTTCCAAAGGGAAAGAAAACCAGAAAGGCCAAGACAACTCCCACGCAGAGAGAGCCAGTTGAGAACAAATCCTAGGGCCAAGAAGAAACCCTGGGGGAAAAAAAAATCCCTCTCCTGGGAGAGGGCTATTGTATGTGCTCAGGGTCAAAAGAGGCTGGCTGAGCAAAGGGGCTCCCCCACCTGCTGGGACTCTCCAGAGAGTTCTTTTTCTTCTGTCGGGGCTCAGCAAACTTCCTGCTTCCTCTGTCCCAGGGCAGCGAGCCCCCTCGGGGCCGGTCAGGGAGGACACCAAGGCTTGGCAGCCACCGTGGCAGCTTGCCGGGCGCTGGCACAGACTTACTTGGTAAATACCGCAGCTTTGATAATTTTTGCCTCACTAGTCTCTTGGGATTCTTTCCATATACACGAAGAAAAAAAAGTTGCCCTTCCCTCTGCCCATAAATTCAGACACTTTTCTTTTGTGGAGGACTTCATGGAAATCGATACCTATTTCTAATACCAACTCGTGGAATAATACATTTTTAAACAGGTGACAAGCAAAATTTTTTAAAAAAGAAAGTTTTCCCCCAACCCCCCTCAACCTCAGTAAGAGCTTTGTTAATATAGACATTCAAAAGCAAAATTACTTCAGATTGAAACAGAAACATTTTATGATTAAAGTCTCTTTTAAATAAAATGGCTTATACAAGTGAAAAACTATTAAGCATTAAAAATCCTACAATCATTTTCCCCTCTAAGTAACATCCTTTGGTGTGACTAAATGTTCCTTCACTGTGTCCAGTTTCAAGAAGATCACAGAGACTCCTGTCAAGAAGTCTTCAGTTAGAACTGGACATGGAATAACAGACTGGTTCTAAATTGGGGGAAGAGTACATCAAGGCTGTATATTGTCACCCTGCTTATTTAGCTTATATGCTGAGTACCTCATGCGAAATGCCAGGCTGGATGAAACACAAGCTAGAAACAAGACTGCCGGGAGAAATATCAATAACCTCAGATATGCAGATAACACCACCCTTATGACAGAAAGTGAAGAAGAACTAAAGAGCTTCTTGATGAAAGTGAAAGAGGAGAGTGCAAAAGTTGACTTAAAACTCAACATTCAGAAAACTAAGATCATGGCATCCGGTCCCATTACTTCATAGTAAATAGATGGGGAAACAATGGAAACAGTGTCAGACTTTATTTTTTTGGACTCCAAGATCCCTGCAGATGGTGACTGAAGCCATGAGATTAACAGATGCTTGCTCCTTGGAAGGAAAGTTATGACCAACCTAGACAGCATATTCAAAAGCAGAGACATTACTTTGCCAACAAAGGTCTGTCTAGTCAAGGCTATGGTTTTTCCAGGGGTCATGTACGGATGTGAGAGTTGGACTATAAAGAAAGCTGAGCACCAAAGAATTGATGCTTTTGAACTATGGTGTTGGAGAAGACTCTTGAGAGTCCCTTGGACTGCAAGAAGATCCAATCAGTCCATCCTAAAGGAAATCAGTCCTGAATATTCAATGGAAGGACTGATGTTGAAGCTGAAACTCCAATATTTTGGCCACCTGATGCAAAGAGCTGACTCATTTGAAAAGACCCTGATGCGGGGAAAGATCGAAGACAGAAGGAGAAGGGGACAACAGAGGATGAGATAATTGGATGGTATCACCGACATGATGGACATGAGTTTGAGTAGGCTCCGGGAGTTGGTAATGGACAGGGAAGCCTGGAGTGCTACAGTCCATGGGATCACAGAGAGTCAGACATGACTGAGTGACTGAACTGACTGACAGAGACGCCTTTGTTTGGGGGATTCCATGAAATGTCACATAAGGGAAGGAATTCTCATTAGATATCCATATCAGAGAACCGTAAACCTCAGACTTCAGAAATCATTTCTCTCCACCCCATCTGATGTCAGAGTCCCTCTGAGGCTGTCTGGCATCAACTGTGTGTCAGGCTGGTGAGGGCTTCCAAAGTCTTCCAAGAATTTGGAAGACTTTCTTTTCTAATTACCACAACAGCTGAAATGAAAGATGTGTAATCTTCATTTTCAAGTGATGAAACTGAGTTAAAAGAGGTCAAGAGATGTGTTCAAGTTCACAGAGCTGTTTAATAAGAGGGCAGGGCAGAAAGGTTCCCAAGTCCTTCTTCAGACAGTCATCCAGCTGCTTAAGTCACCCTCTGATCAGAAACTCACCTTCTTAGACAACTCAGTCCTGTTTGAGGTTATTTTTGAGACTTCCTCCTTATTCTGAGCTACAATCTGTCTCCTGGGACCATCCAACCACCAGGGTGATTTTATGCCTCAGGCAGAGCAGGGACCAGACTTGTCTTTGAGGATGTTACCTAGAGGACATTCTAGGAGGTGTCTACTAGGAAGTATTATTTCCATGCTCCCGGTCAGAAGAAGTTGAGTGTGTTGTCACACCAAACTCACATACTGCCCAGGATATGAACCTCTGGGTTTCAGGGGTGTGGTTAACAGAGGAAGGGGAAGCAGGCATTAGATCACTGTCCTCACACCACACTCGTTCATAAGACAGTCAACTCAAGAGGAGGACACATGTTCTCATTAGACATAATCTCAAGATCCCACCTTAATTTGTCTGCAAGCCATTTCCTGGTTCTTGATGGCACAACCTGGAAATACAGGCTGTAGTGGTCATGATTCTAGAAAGGTCACATGGAGCCCTCGCCAAGTTTCACAGGTGCTTCTGTATTCTGCCTACACAGCTCTTTGCATATCCTTTTTAACACATCATCTCACTGGGAGCCGTCTGTATTAGTTGCTCCTCTAGACTGTGACCCTGTAGGACAAGGGTAGCAAGCTATGGCTCACAGGCAAAAATCTCTCCCACTGCCTGTTTTTATAAACAAAGCTTTGTTGGAAAACATTTGTTATCATTCATTTTTATATTGTATTGCAATTATTGAGAAAAGCAATTTTCTCAATAATTGCAGAGTTGAGCAGTTGTAACAGACTATATGGGGCTTCTCAGGTGATGCGGTGGTAAAGAATCCACCTGCCAATGCAGGAGATGTACGTTCCATCACTGGGTCAGAAAGATCCCCTGGAGGAACAAATAGCAACCCATTCTAGTATTCTTGCCTGGGAAATACCATGGACAGAGGAGTCTGACAGTCCATGGGGTCACAGTCAGACACAACTGAGTGCACGCACACACGTGCTCACACACACACACACACACACACACACACACACACACACACACACACCAGACTATATGGACCACAAAGCCTAAAATATCTACTATTTGCCCCTTTACAGACAAAGTTTGCTCACCTCTGTTCTAGAGAGCAAGGACAGGGTGTCCTTTATCTCTGTATGCCTGAAATAGCTATAGTTTTCTCTTATGCAAAACAGTAATGATACCTTTGTCGCAAAGATATAGTGAAATACACAGGAGATGTCATATTTGGGGGCAACATATGTAAAACACCTCACACAGTGACTAGCACAGGACACATACTCAAAAAAATATTTAGTGAATAAGTATGTAAAGTAGAAGGTCAGTCTACCCCAAATGAAATGATGGATGTGAAGTGCTTCACAAACCATACAGTGCTCTCTAAGACCATGGTGGGTTCTCATCGTTGTCAAATACAGAAGTGTCTAGAGCAAAGCCTGCCCTTGCCTAGGGCTTTCCAGATCCTGACTGTATGAGTAAACTCTCACAGACAGTCTTAATTTAGGCTGATTCATATTCTAATTTTTATGTGGCTCTTCTCCACGGATCCCTTCAACATCTCCCTCTAGATACTGATCCTTAGGTTAGAACTTGAGCTTCTTAAATAAGAGTTACACAGTATTCATGGCTGGACCAGCCTAGTTGAGCTAAAAATGACATTTCCTAGACTTCCTTTCTTTGTATGACCTTTCCAGTTGACCACAGAGAAACTGACATGAGGTTTGGAAGGCAGAGGGAGGGGAAAATCATTTCAGCTGAAGGTCTCTGCAGGAGCAGTTTGCTTCATGCTGGCAGGGCCAGCAATACACCGATGCTGCCCTGCCTAAGGCTATATTAACCCCTCAGTCTATTGTCATAATCCAATCCCAGGGACCTTGACAGCTCTCGATTCCATGGGAAATCATACAGGCCTACCACATTGACCATTCCTGGAGGGCAGGGAATGGCAGTTACTCTGCATACTTTGGTAAGAAAAATGTAAGCAGATGGAGGAAAATGAGTATCACAGATAATCAAGAAGCAGATCTTTAGGTGAAATTTCTAAGAGTTCAGCAATGAGGGCATGTTAAGATGTTCTATAAAAAGTGAAAGAGAAACCGCAGCATTAACAACATATGGTAACGCAGAAAAATTCCGTAAAACATACCAGCAAAGCAAACCACTATAAAAGGAGTATTTGCATAATCACCATTCAGGTCAAGTGATACAGAACATTGTCAGTACCCCAGCGCCCCTTCCTGTCACACCTCTTCCATTCCAAAATCACTTTTGTTTTGATTTTTACAGCAACCACCTCCCTAATTTTCTCTCTGCTCCCATCACCAAAATATGTACTCCTGCTCCCTGAACACCAGGGAAGTGGCAGAATGCCCCATGAACCTCTGGATTTGGGAGGCAACTGTACTTCATTTGGTCATGCTGCTTCAACTCATTTATTCAGTAACTAAAAGGCTGCCACCTCTGAGGTGGGTCTGGAAAATGAGAAGATTTTGCAACATATCCAGCCTGCCACACAAGATCCTCTGCCATCTACATGGAACATAAGGGTCAGTAGATTCATGTGCACTAGAAGTGTCTTGTGGCAGATCAGGGAGCTTTATGGAAATCTTTAGCTGGTTCCTATAAGTAAGTAATAGCACAAACCTTTAGGATTTTTGTGCAGACCTATGCCATTCTCTGCAAGTAATTATTTTCCATTTAGGTAATTTTTCACTTTGCTCTTATTATTGGGCCTTCCATGGACCAGCAACTGACCATGAGACCCGGGTGGGCCATCATGAACTGAGCTTCATCTCTGTGTATCCCAGTTTGTCTCTGCGGTCTTTCGCTTCATATCCAGTGTTTCTTCTCAGTTCCTTCCCTGCTGACCTACTGCAGCTTCAGGCCACCAGCAAATGCAGAGCTTTATTTGCAAGGCTTTGTGGCCCCTGGTGGGTGACTTTTCTCTGATCCTCCAACTGTCCCCTTTCAATTCTCCACTTTTCCAGCTTCTACAACAATTGCAAAGGTCAAATTCCTATAATAGAACCTTTATTCTATACAATCATAGTGGTTCTGCTTTCCTCATCAAACCCAAATGAGCATAACTGCCTATTATGCACATACTTGAGTTTACTTTCCTAAGAACTCTGCCTGACAGATTGAATCCCCAAGTTTTCCTGATGAAGAAGCTGAGAACTGAACAGTTTGCCAAGAGTTTCATTCTATGAACACTGGAATCAGATCCCACCCATGTCTACCTAACTCCAGAACTAAACTGCATGGCCAACTTTGGGGCATGGGAGGAACCTAAGGTCTTTGCCAAACTGCCTCTGGGTACATCCTTTGGGTGTCTGGTATAAGTTGTTTCCATGGGCATTTTGGTCAACCCAGCCAGCAAAACTTAGGGATCTGCTCATTTAAGTGCTCTTCTTTCTATGCCCTGTTTGGGTTAATATTGCATATTAAAACATTTAAATTATGCAATAGTTCAAATATGCAGAAAAGTCTAGAAAACAATATAGCAGACATTCTTGTCTTCAGCATCCAAAATTACCATACTTGCTTCAGCTTGACTTTATTTCCTATCTAAAAAAAAATAGGACAAAAAAACTGTTGCAGCGCTGTTTACAAATTACCTGTGAACATAGGAACAGGTAATAAATGTGAAGTTCAAATGCAAATAAATGCCACCTAGCAATTAAAATGAATAAGCCAAATCAATATTTTGAGGGGGAACGGCAAATTGCAAGTGTAAAAGAACAATATAATAGTATTTATGTACCTGTTAAAAACCAATGGTCCCATAGCAATACAAAGTTACAAAATTTTACATTTGTTTCCAAAACTGGTCCCTCAGGGCTTTAACCTTGCTTTAGTGCATTCTTGGTTCTTTCCATCCGTCTCCATTTCCAATCTCAAAGATTTTTCTGAGATGTCATTTTATCTCCTTACAATGATTCTCTTGGCACCAGCCACCCACCCACAAGAAGTCTGTAACTCCATTCAGAGATTTATAATAATCTATGGGGTGGTTCCAAAAGGAGGGACTCCTTTTTCTGCCTGAGAACCTCCAATGGAAATTAGTTAACTCCTTACATGCCGCTACTCATTTAAGAGAAAAGGCCCTCCAAAGATTATTTAAAAGGTCCTTTCGGTGGTGCAGCGGTTAAAGCATCTGCCTGCAATGTGGGAGACCTGGGTTCGATCCCTGGGTCGGGAAGATCCCTGGGAGAAGGAAATGGCAACTCACTCCAGTATTGTTGCCTGGAGAATCCCATGGACGGAGGAGCTTGGTGGGCTACAGTCCACGGGTCACAAAGAGTCGGACATGACTGAGCGACTTCACTTCACTTCAGACTTCTGCATGTTAAAGCATAAACTATGGGCCTTTCCCTGAGAAGATAACTCATCGTACTTATTTACAAATATTATAACTCTTTAGATTGAAATTGGTCTGGTAGCACACCAACCCCGGGTTATTTGCCTAGGATGCCCTAAAACCTCTTTGAGCCCTAAAACCTAAAAAAAGGTTGGTAACACCAGGTTTTAATGAGGATGGAGAAGCAGGAATTCTTGGGCTTTGCTGGTGGAAGTGTAGGGAGACTGGTGGAAACATTCTGCAAGACTCTTTAGCAGTATTTACTAACTATGAAGCTACATCTGGTTTTTACGACCCCAGTAACTCCACACTCAGGAAGATCCCACCAGAAATGTATCCACAGTGATAAGAACATACTCAGCAATGCCATTCAACACAAATGCCCATCAATAGTCAAACAGATAAGTAAATCGTGATATGTTTCTATAGGGCAGTGGTAGAAATATGCAAACTGCATGCTCACACCAGCATGGATGGTCTTGTTCCTAATATCGGAAAAGGGGAGCCCAACACAGAAAAGTACATGCACGTGAGTCCATTGTATGGAGGTCAAGGGTTATCAAAATTAAATCCTGCTATTCAGGGACCAGGGGTACATATTTAGGTGATGGGAGGAGTGAAAATCAGGGAGGTGGTTGCCGTAAAAGTCGAGACAAAAGTTATTTTGAATGGAAGAAAGGAAGGGTGACAGGAAGAGGCGCTGGGGTGCTGACAGTGTTCTGTAACTTGGCCTGAGAGGTGGTTTCACAAATACTCCTTTTATAATCATTTGCTTTCCTGGTATGTCTTACTGTTTCTGTATGTATCAATATGCTGTTTAGTGGTTTTGAAAACCCCATGTATCACAGCATCTTGATAATTTTACAGTGAGAATGCAAAGGATGGTTTGCAGGATCTTTTGGAGAAAACTCAAATTTTCAAATGCCATTCTGGCAGTGGTTTTTCCTACAAAACTTTCATTTCATGCTCTAGGAACAACATTTATTAGACCTCTTTGCATTCAAAAGAGGGTTTTTCTTTCTTTTTTTATTTTTCTTTTGCAGAAAAGATTTGATCACTTAACTGTCGTGTGTTACTACACAGAGTAAAAATAGAGAAAGTGAGCACTTCTCACAGGAGCAAAGAGATACACCAGGCAACCCCTCTTCACTGTCTACCTTGTTTCAGTCACAGATCCTGGGGGACCCTGGGGAATGACTGATATCCCCCCCAAAGCGCTAGGCTTATCAATACAGTGATAGCCAACAGAATTACTTTGTCCACAGTTTGTACAATTTGTTCATTCCCTTTCACAGAAGAGGAGAAGTCGGTCAATTTTCTACCTAGGAAGATGAAAATGGGCGCATTGGATAGAGGCTTTCTGACTCTAGAGCCTGTGGGAGTAATCACCAACCCTTCTTCCATCCCCTGGCCATTGTCTAAATTGGGGATCAGCACATGTTTGAGAATCTTTAAATTCTCCCTCTCCCCATGGTCAGTCAATTTTTTTTCCTTCCAAAATAACTTTTGATTCTGTCATTGACTTTTAATTTCCTCAGGTTAGCACTGGCCAACCTAATTCCATATGTGATGTATTGCAAAAATCATCTACCTGTTCTCTCCACAGAACTCCTCGCTTTCCAGCTCTGAGTCCACTGATGGCCATCCATTGCTCCTTGTCAAGTTCAGATCCTCACCATGACTCAAGGTGCCCTTCATGGCCTGGCCCCTGCTTTTTCTCTTCAAGCCTTACCTCCTACTCATCTCTTTATATATCTGCACACTAGTGACTCCAGACTATGTACTGTACCCCCCTGCAGCAGGGATGTTCTAACTACAGTGCTTTTTCCTGACAGCCCCTCCCCCTGCCCCCTCTGCCATCTCTCTAGTCCTATTTATCCTTCTAGACCCAGTGCAAATGACAGCCCTCCAGAAGCATTCCTTGATGATGCCTTTCAGTCAGAACCTATTTCCCCCATTTCTCTGCATCTTTCTTGTCATCTTTATCAGAGTCTGCCCTGGCTGGTATTTGCACAGTTGTGCCTGCCTCTAGACTGTAAACCCTTGAGAATAAGGACAGTGTCTTACTTACCTTCTGATCCTTAAAGATCCATAGAGCCTGACATATCCTAGCAATTCAGTAAGTATAAATGGTTCTGTATCACCCACGTGAGTCTGTATTCAGTGGAGAGGACTTATATGGCACCATCTTTTCCTGACATTCTGACCCGGTTCACCCCAAAGCAAGTGGATAAAGCAGAAGTCAGGAGGATGGAGGTTTTTTTTTTTTTTTTTTCCGGCCAAAAGGAGACATTTGATACTGGAACAGCACAGAAGACTATTTATTTAGGGTGCAACTCTCACTGGATGTCCACCTGAAATAGACTTTCTCTGCCCCAGTCTGGGACTCCAAAGATTCTGACAAGGTGAATCAGGACAAGAAGAAGTGGAAAATTTCTCATTCACATTTCACTGAGAAACTTGAACTAGAAATCAATGTTTAGGCCCAGCCTGTCTTGTTTTCCCAGACAGGACTCCTCGATGCTGCAGTCAGCCCTGAAAGGAGCTGTAGCAGGAAGAGCACAAAGTTGCTGGGAGGGCTCTCATGTGGCTTTCCCTGTTAGGAAAACACCATCCCCCTCTGGATGCCTTCACAACACAGATTCATTGAGAATCTTTCCATCCAGGAAGGGCATGGGGACTATTTTTCAAGGGAAAGCACCAGCATAACCACTGGAGAAATATACGTGGTTAATTTCCCTTGAGTCCTGGAAGCTTTCTTTCTTCGATAAATCATCCTGCGTGATCATGTGACCTGAGACCGGGAAGTGGTTTTGTCTTGGCCCCAAGCCGTGGCCTCCAGAGGGACAGACTCTGTCCCATTTGGACACCCACATGAACACACACGATGCTGCCTTATTCTTACACAAATAGGCAGACCAGATGGAGTTTCTAGAGTCTTTCATCTATAGGCCTTTTCAAGAGCTGAGCAGGTACCTGCCAACCTACCCACCTTGTAAATTAAAAGGCACTGGAAACAACTATGTTGAGAGAGATACTGAGGGCTGCAAGCATGGGCAAGGACATGCATGGGAGCCTTGGAGAAGCCTAGTGTCAGAGTTGGCAGAGAACGAAGGAATTGTCCTTGACAAACCTCTCAATTTACAGAGCCAGTCACAGAGATCCATGGAAGAAAATCTTGTCACCAGTGTTTTCTAAGGACTGTCTCTTAAGATTACTGGGGGAATTGGTCACAAATGCCACCTCTGGCCCATTCTAGACTCAGTCTCTGGGAACTCCCACAGGAACTGGGATTTTAACTAGTTTCCATGTGACTCTGATAGGTCCCAAATTTTAGGAAGCTGTGCTAAGCATTTTGGCCTTTCTGCTTGGACACCAGCTGGGCCCAGCCTTCTTATAGGCCTCATCTGGCTCTGTTTGCTTGTCCCTCCATTACTATCAGTCAATCCTGGGCTTTCTCACCCCCAGATCATTTCTCTCCCCTAACAATGCTCTCCCCAGCCTCCTTCTCCAGCCCCCCATCTAAGGCTTCTGGCACCCAAACTGCCAGAAGTTCACCCCCACCATCTAACCCCAGGAGTGTTCCCATTGGACAGGGCCCCAGAAAGGATCTAATGCTGCCTCCTCCTCCTGTTCCCAATCCATACACGTTCCTTCCTGTGCTTCCCTTTGTGTGTTAAGCAATGACGTTATTCGTGGAAGCAATACCACCTGCTGTTTCCGGAAGCCGGAAGCACCATGTGGTCTCAAGAGGGGTCTGTGAGACGATAAGGGCTTTTGAATTTGAGGACTTGCTCAAGGCTTCTTATAAATTGTATCCTTGGATTATTTAAAAAGAAATAACCGTTTTGTCAAGTGTCTCTGCAGACTTTGGTGTATATGGTTTAGAGCTTTGCTAAATTCATGCAATGAAGCTTTGGTTATTATAATCTCTTTCCTCCACCCACCCACTTCTAGCCATCAACCATTCATTTAAGTGAAGGTCATTTTGAAATTCCTTTGTGAATGATATTTACCTGAAGGCAGGCCTGTCTAGCCTTAAAGGAAGCACAGAAGCAGGATGGAAACTCATGGCTGTGGCAAGCTGGGTTGCATTCCTGCTTCACTTTGTGCAGCTGTCTTACCTGGAGGACTTTACTACTTCTGCCTAGAACTTCAGTTTTTTCATCTGAAAAAGGATTGTCACATCTACCTTGCAGATTAGTGTTATAGAGTCTAAAACACAGTAAATATGCTGATGCTGATACATAGTGAATATCCTTCTCCTTTTTCTTAATTTCACAAACTGCAGTTTCAGATCATGTGCTGCAGAATTCCTACATTTGGTTCCCTGGGTTTTAAGACCCTTCCTGACAGTGAGAGGATCCTTCTGGGAAGGACTACAAGTAGTTGAAGAGAGGAGTAGTTTGACTCATTACCACTGAAATGCCAATTTTGCAAGTAAACATGTGGGATGCATTCAGTCACGGTGACTTCCATAATACATTATTGACCTGAGTGTTACTGCTGTGCTAAGTCACTTCAGTCATGTCCAACTCTGTGTGACCCTATGGACTGTAGTCCACCAGGCTCCTCTGTCCATGGGATTCTCCAGGCAAGAATACTGGAAAAGATTGCCATGCTCTCCTCCAGGGGATCTTTGAACCCGGGTCTCCGACATTGCAGGCAGATTCTTTACTGTCTGAGCCACCAAGGTAGTCCCAGGCATTATTGATCAGAGATGTATTAATATGTTTTAGGGAGTGATACAATTAACATCACTGTGTGAAGTTGTTAAGAGCTTAATATTTATCAAATTTATTGTACAACTTATGATTGCAGTTATCATTCACTTTTTGCTCAGTTCAGTTCAGTTGCTTGGTCATGTCTGACTCCTTGTGACTCCATGAACTGCAGCACGCCATCACCAACTCCAGGAGTCCACTCAAACCGATGTCCATCGAGTCAGTGATGTCATCCAACTATCTCATCCTCTGTCCTCCCCTTCTCCTTCTGCCTTCCTTTCCCAGCATCAGGGTCTTTTCCAATGAGTCAGCTCTTTGCATCAGGTGGCCAAAGTATTGGAGTTTCAGCTTCAACATCAGTCCTTCCAATGAACACCCAGGACTGATCTCCTTTAGGATGGACTGGTTAGATCTCCTTGCAGTCCAAGGGACTCTCAAGAGTCTTCTCCAACACCATAGTTCAAAAGCATCAATTCTTTGGTGCTCTCTTTATAATCCAACTCTCACATCCATACATGACCACTGGAAAAACCATAGCCTAGTTTGTCGCTCAGCTTTCTTATAGTCTAACTCTCACATCCATACATGACTACTGGAAAAACCATAGCCTTGACTAGACAGACCTTTGTTGGCAAAGTAATGTCTCTGCTTTTTAATATGGTGTCTAGGTTGGACATAACTTTCCTTCTAAGGAGTAAGCGTCTTTTAATTTCATGGCTGCAATCACCATCTGCAGTGATTTTGGAGTCCCCCAAAAATAAAGTCTGACACTGTTTCCACTGTTTCCCCATCTATTTCCCATGAAGTGATGGGCCCGGATGCCATGATCTTCGTTTTCTGAATGTTGAGCTTTAAGCCAACTTTTTCGCTCTCTTCTTCCACTTTCAATAAGAGGCTCTAGTTCGTCCTCACTTTCTGCCATAAGGGTGGTGTCATCTGCATATCTGAGGTTATTGATATTTCTCCCCGCAATCTTGATTCCAGCTTGTGCTTTCTCCAGCCCAGCGTTTATCATTCACTTTTTGCTCAGTAGGTTTTTCTCCAACCTCGTTTATATTATAAATGTAAAACTTTCAAAAATGATGCATCATGAAATTTTCAGTGAAAAAGAATTTTTCAGTGAATTTTATGCAGATACTTTCTCTGATTGTCAGAGTGACATATATACAAGTATCTTAGAAGATGACAGTTCTTGAGAATATAGTTATAATTCAGAAGATTGAATATTAGATCAACAAAAAGACAAAAAAAAAAAAACTTAGTGACTGTTTCTTATATGGAAAGTGGAAATGAAACTCATGGTGTGGGAGAATGCTCCTCTGCTTCTATAGAAGACTGGGTTGAAGATAACATTTCAAGAAAATTAGATTTTACAGAAATGTCAGGTATAACTATTGAATGTAGCAATGTGAAAAGTGTTAGTGAAATAACAAAATTAATTTTTGGTTGACCAAAATAAAAAATCATAAGCCTTAAGCATTAGTTTCTGTAAAAATCCCCTGGTCAGTAATAAGAGAGACAGGGACAAATTACCCGAACTAGACTAGATGACACCCAAGATTCTTCCCATTCTTATTATTCTGTGATAACCAATTTGACATGGTATCCAAGGTCATCGTCATCACAATCAAATCTAATAGGGTTCATTTAATATTATTCCACAAAACCCCATAATTCTTCTAAGCCACTCAGTTTACCATGTTCCACGAATATCATGTCCCTTCCGGCCACTGGACTTCTGATTCTCATATCTCCATTCTTCCTTCTTCATTCCAATATTAAATTCCACCTATTCTTGGAGGCCCTTTTCTCTCAAGCTCCTCCTGCTTCCTCAGCTGAGGCCCACCCATCCAACTTCTCATCTGCATTCCTCTTAGGGTGCTAATGTTAAACTATCTTGTGTTATAGGTATGGGAGAACATGTTTTTCCAGTCTGAGGACTCTAAAGATATATAGTGGATCTCAAGTTTATTCAGAATGCTCCTGGAACCTGGTGAAAGTTGTCCGTGGAATGTTTACTGAATTGAGCCAAGGAATCCCAAGGATTAATTCACGTACACTAAATCTTAGGCTTTATTATTTTTCTTACTTAGGGCATGTTGGTATCAAGGATCAGATACCCTCTCAAACAATTTCGAATGAAAAGAGTGGCCCTGAGAGGACACAGGAGGCTATCATTGACTTCCAAGGACAGGCAGGGGGTAATGTTGGGTCACAAGGGCACAGAAGAGGCTCTCTGTCCTTTCAGAGCTACAGGATCTCGTCTCTAACTCTTTCTGCAGGTCAACTCCATTCTCCTCTTGGCAGACTGGACAGACCACTCTATAAGACTCTCATTTTCTCTCTTGCATAATATATAGGCTTGCTGTGATTCCTGCTTTGTCATACACAGTACTAGCTTCTCTCTCAATAATGCAAGATCTTTCATTTCAACTCGTGCCTTGAGTGACTATGTCTCTCCATTCAAATTATTTCAAAAAAGAAGCTGAGAGGCTTGCCCAGAACCTAGCCCAAAGTCATGTGTTCATCCTTGGGCCAATCAGCCAATAAAGAGCCATGGTAAATGAGAAAGGCCCTGATGCTGGGAAAGACTGAAGGCAGGAGAAGGGAACGACAGAGGACGAGATGGTTGGATGGCATCACTGACTAAAAACATGAGTTGAGCAAGCTGAAGGACAGGGAAGTCTGGCATCCTGTCCATGGGGTCGCAAAGAGTCAGACATGACTGAGCAACTGAACAACAACAAAAATGGTATCAGTAAGACTTCCTGGGTCCCACTCTTCCATCAAGAAAGAAGTTTCAGGGAGGTCTGCATTGCTTTTCAATGACTGGGCATTAGTTGGACTCTCATCCCTAAATGAATGTAATACAACAATGTCTACAAAAAGCAGTGAAGGATATGGGTTCGGTATTTAGTTCGGGTATTTAGTGTGAACCTACAAGTCAAAGTGTTGGCTGTTTCCCAGTGGTTTCACAGGAGGCCCTTGGATCCTGCTGAATTTAGATCTCTGGAGCTGTGGGAACTTGTGGGATCAAGCCCCTTGAAGGTTGGCTCAATCTCTGTTAGAACATACACCTGTATTTGTGTTTCCTTCCCAGGAAACACATGAATGGGGTGGAGAGGCCAGGCTAGTTGGACATTTCCAGTCTCCTCTCCTAGTAATCAGCAGCAGTATTACTCGAATTGACAAGGTGAGGACCTGGGGCAAAGGAAGAGAGTGAGTATGAAGGGTGAGGATCCAAGGAGTCAGGGGCATACCCACCAAGTCATGTAGAGGATGCTGGAAGAGGACACTGAAGGTCAGTTAGAGCAGGTTCGAGCTAATGCCACAAGCTGATGCTTGGGCACTGTGCCTTCCTTCTGAATCATTTTTTTTTTTCAGCATAAGACACGCTGTGGTATCTTCTGTCTTAATTCTCCACTGACCTCTTTCATCCCTCTCCACGGACTAACCCAGTTTTCCATTCAACTGATGATGATTACCAAATCCACAATCCCTCTGGGAGAGTTTTCCACAGAACGGGGGTATTCATTCTTTGCCACAGAGATTTGGTAAGGTGCAGAGGATGGTGCTTTGCAAGAACTTCAAAGACCTTCAGATTTTTAGACCACTGCATCTGCTTCTATCATCCTCACAGACTTAAACATTGGAAGACTAATACCTTAGTTTTCGATGGGGAACTGTGCGGCACCTCCAGCATGATCCCTTTCACTGTATTCCCCCCTCTGTCTTCTTCTTCTGCCTTCAGGAGACTCTTACTCACCCTTCCAATGCCCCGTTGAAAAGTCTCTTCTGCAAAGCCTTCCTTGACTTTACAGCCCGAACAAACCTCTCCCTCCTCTAGACTCCAATACCCCCCTCCTACCTCTCAGTTCAGTTCAGTTCAGTCGCTCAGTCATGTCCGACTCTTTGCGACCCCATGAATCGCAGCACGCCAGGCCTCCCTGTTCACCACCATCTCCCGGAGTTCACCCAGATTCACGTCCATCGAGTCAGTGATCTCATCCTCGGTCATCCCCTTCTCCTCCTGCCCCCAAAGTTTTCTGAATGTTGAGCTTTAAGCCAACTTTTTCGCTCTCTTCTTTCACTTTCATGAAAAGGCTTTTTAGCCCCTCTTCACTTTCTGCCATAAGGGTGGTGTCATCTGCATATCTGAGGTTATTGATATTTCTCCCGGTAATCTTGATTCCAGCTTGTGTTTCTTCCAGTCCAGCATTTCTCATGATGCACTCTGCATATAAGTTAAATAAGCAGGGTGACAATATACAGCCTTGACGTACTCCTTTTCCTATTTGGAACCAGTCTGTTGTTCCATGTCCAGTTCTAACTGTTGCTTCCTGACGTGCATACAGATTTCTCAAGAGGCAGGTTAGGTGGTCTGGTATTTCCATCTTTTTCAGAATTTTCCACAGTTTATTGTGATCCACACAGTCAAAGACTTTGGCATAGTCAATAAAGCAGAAATAGATATTTTTCTGGAAGGTAGCATTTGTCATGCTCTACTTGGGTCTCTCGGACAAGCCTGGGTGACCCGTGGTGGCAAGAACCACATCCCCTTCATTTTTATGGTACTTGACACCTATAGCCTCTGAGGATTTGTTGAAACACCTGCACTCTTTTATCCCACTTATTCTTTGTGGGATATTCAGCAAGACCCAGTTTCCCTAAAGCTTAGAATGTGCATCTCTAGAACAAGGTCAGAAATTAGTTTCACCCTGCCTACTCAAATCCCAGGAGACCAGTGATGGTGAAAGCTTTGCAAATCCCAAAGAACTACAGGGATGTGTGGGGATTATTCTGAATGCCGATTGCACTGCTTTCAGGGACACCTGCTGACTTGGCCCAAGACAGAAGGGCATTGCAGCCATGCATGTTTTTGTTTCAATGGTTGGATTACAAATCGTGAGTTGCCCTGAATACTGATGCCAGATGTACCTCCTTTGCCTGTGTGAATCATTCCTTCGTCCTGGACAACAACCTCACAATAGCACCTGCCTAAAAACTCAGTTTATCTTTGTCCCAACCCACAGGGCACTGGTGTGTGAAACAGTTCTTCTCGAGCCCTTCATTCATTCATTCTCTCACTATTTCAGTGCCCTTCCTACCTGAGACAAGCAGGAGACGCAGAGTAGGAGGTGGTGAGCGCTCTGACAGGGCCTCGCAAAAGTTCTCAGGAGAGAGGGAGGACCTGTAGGGGACTCCGGAGAGAAGCTTCCTGCGGAGGCTGACACCTGCACCGCCTCTTGAAAGACAGGACTAACCAGAAGCCCTTGAGCAGGATGGAGAGGGCTTTCCTTGCGGCTGAAACAGCTTGTGCAAAACCTGAAGATGAGCGAGAACTGGGTATGCTCAGGGAACAACAGATTGTTCAGAGCGGCTGGAGTGCAGAGCTAAGGGGTGCGTGGGCAGAGATAAAGCCGGCACAGGAGGCAGGAGCCAGGCGGGGAAGGATCTGATGAACCGCGACATAGTACTTGCTGGGAGAGATGTCTGAAATTCCACCGCTAACACTTGCCGGAGGTCACGCAGTCAGCCTGCGGAGGAACACGTCCCAGGCTCCCGGCCGTGCTCTGCGGCATCCTTTGCTCTTACGTGGGTGGCGGCTGCCTCTGGCCACGCGCCAGCGCGAGCCCTGAGCCTGGGCTGGGGAGGCGGCCTCCAGCGCCGGCAGGTCCTGATGCTGCCCTCAGAGCCGCTGAGCTGGGACCGAGCAGCCGCCAGGAGGCCGGCAGCCCACGGGGCTCCCCCAGACACCCATACTTTCCCCTTCCTGGTCAGTTTTCATTTTTCCGAAAGCTGTATTGGTTCAGGGGCCAAGGAACACCGATCAGGACTCCCCGCCTCCCTAGGCGGGGCTCTGCCTTTTGTCATCCCTCTCGGCGTGGGGGCAGGGGTGGCGGCTGGAGGGTGGCCCCTGTCGTGTGAAAAGCGCCCGCCTCCCGCGCCCCCTCCCCGCCTCCCTGCCCACCCGCAGCCGAGAGCCGGCGTCCAGCAAGGAGCCGGCGAGCAGCACAAAGGAAATGGCAAGAGGGTGAGTCACCCTGAGGCCCTGAGGCTCTCGCTGCCTGGGCTGCAGCCCACAACAGGACCTTTGTGCTTCACTGCGGCAGGACCAGAGGGACAGCCTCGGGGAGGCGGGCATTTCAGGGCGCTAACGCCCGGGAGGGGGAGGAATCGCCACCGGAAGGAGGATCAACTTCTGGGCGCCGCCACTCTGCAGAACCATGGCTGGGGACGCTCAATATGCCGCTAGAGTGACCCGTGTACCATCTTGTCCAGCTGCTTGTCCCCTCTGAGAGCACACCCTAACGGCAAAGGTCTGTCCCCTTCAGACCTCCTTTCACTGTGGGGTGAAAGGCTAGAGGCCTGGGGCAGAGCCATTTAACTCTCTCTTCCTACCACAGCCCTTAATATGGCATTGAGAAGATGCTGGAGATGGATACAGGATGGATGGATGGATAGCTAGCTGGGTGGGTGGGTGGATGGATGGACCAACAAATGGCTGGAATAATTCTTTCACACAAGTACAGCACGTGAGCAGCTAGCCCAACACTCTTGATTTCACAAACGGGGAAATGAAGGCCCAAGACTTGGGAAGGCCTGGAGACAGATCCCACAGCCAGTAGGTGGCCGCTCTAGATTGTGGGTACCATGCTGCCCAGCCTGCTTTGCTCAATCATGTAACTGCTGTAGTGTGGCCCAGGGAACACGTGCAGGGCAGGATGAATATGTGAACAGAAATCAGGGTGGTTGAAGCCCCTGTTTGGATAAGACAAGCACCAAGGTTAAGGTCAGGTCCTAGGGACTTACTGGTGAGTGAGGGAGAGAAACCAGAGCAATGAAAGGCAAGGTTCCAGCCATAAGGAGATCACAATCTCCTGGCCTACGCTGGTCATAGGGTTTAGTAATATGGGGGAAGAATGAGCACTTGTTGAGGACCTCACGTATGGCAAGCATGAATATTTATTCCTTTGCACAACCCTGAGGGTGGTATCATTCCATGTAAAGGAGCCTGGGAGACCTGTGCCCACTGGGACAGTCAGCTGCCAGCTCTGTCAGGGCTTCAGAATGGCAGTCACCTGGTGGGGCCATCATGTGACAGGATTGGGTTCTCAGCCTGGCAAGCCCAGACACTCAGTATTTTCCTCAGAGAGGGTCCACCTCTCAGGACTAATTCACCTCACTGTCAGTGTCGGACATGTTACCAAGAGACTGAGGCGCAGAGGATCTGAGCTCTTCTCCTGGAGAAAAGGTGAGTCTGTAAGGCTGGCATCGGGCACGGAAGCAGAAGGAGAGGTTAAAACCCAAGCCAGGGAGCTCTGATCACCTAGGGCCCTCGCTTCCACAGTCGGGTGGCCTGCCCTGAGCGGCACAGCTGAACTCCTGAAGCCAGGCACACCCTGTGCAGCATGCAAAGACAAGGCCTTTCTCCATGCCCTTTTCTTTCCCAATTCCCTTGACAGTCATACTCACCACACTCCTTACAACAACCTTCTTTCAGTTCAAACCAAATCAACAGACTAGTCAAAAGCTTCAGACCAGCTGTTACAGCCAGGCTCTGGAGACCACACTCAGACGGTCCAGAAGTCCTGCCATCTCTTGGCAGACCAAGGCTTAGACAGATGCAGTCCATATGTGGCAAGCATCACTCCCCACCTCTGGCATTTCCCAGTCCCTTACAGAAGCTGATTTGAATTTAAGGATGAGGGCACTGGACTTCCACCTCCATAGACTTCCTAGATTATCCAGTTTAAAGATGAAGAGTTTAGAAGCTCAGTAACTTGCCCAAAGTCCTCCCAAAAATAATGGCACCAAGATTCAAACCCACTCTATTGTGGATGATTCCCCTCAAGACTGTTAACAACTGTTGTTGTTATAGTTCAGTCACTAAGTCACGTCCAGCTCTTTGCAATCCCCTGGACTGCAGCACATCAGGCTTCCTTGTCCTTCACGATCTCCCAGAATTTCCTCAAACTCATGTTCATTGAGTTGGTGATGCTATCTAACCATCTCATCCTAATGATACTAAAGGCCACCAATGGCTGAGGGCTTTCTGTGTGCCAGGGACATGCGCTTGGCACCTTATGTAGGTTTTTGTTACGTACTTCTTTCAGCAATGCCAGAAGACTGTTCTCAACTTCATTTCAAAGGTGAGAGGGAGCATGAGAAGCAGGAAAGAGACTTGCTCCAGCCAGGGTGACAGTTCAAGTGCTTAATTTCAAACCAATCATGAGCCTGTCTACCCAAGCTCTTTGCCACCCCACTCCAGGGCAGAGTTAAGCAAGATTTCTGCAATAAGACCCCCTTCATCTCAACAGTACTCCTGGTCCTGTCCTGGGGAGGAGAAGCCTGCAGCTTGGAGCAGGATAGGGAATAACAGCAGAGTTACCAAAGTCCAGAGTCTCCCCCTCTGCGTTGTTGGTCTCGGGATTAGGTCTGTATCAGCTTCCCATAGAGGGACAGGTTCAGGCTGCCTGACTTCCCATGACTAATGCATTGATTCACCTGTGAGATACACCAGCCAGAGGAGGCAGTGTTTCAGAGCACTGGCTGGGTCTGAAACTCTGTCCCTAGCTTCCTATTCCTGAGACTTTGGATATGTTACTTACCCACTTTGAATCCCAACTGAAACTGGGGGAAATAAAGTCAACCTGATGGGGTGACTATGGCTTAAAAAAGTATTTGTGTGTGAAATGCTCAGTTCAGGGGTTGGTGTTTAGTAAGAGTTCAATAAATGGTAATCCCTCTAATTTTCATTATCACTATTAAAACTGGACTTGGTCAGCTGATAAGGTCTCCTGCCTGGTGGGTGGATCACGCATTCCAGGCCAGAAGACCGCTTGCTAGGAAAGCCCAGGTAAGAGGGCAGGGCCTGAGCCCTCAGTACCTGATATAGCAGGATGAGGGGTGAGAGCCTTGGACCCAACTTTCTCAGACTTCCCAGGTTATCAGTTTAAAGGCAAGGAGTTCGGAGGTTCAGTAACTTGCCTACAGTCTCCCCTAAATAATGGCACCAATATTCAAACTCACTGGTCCCTCCCACCCCCAGGGTATTTCTGTTTGAATCCCAGTGTTGGAAGTACTCTTGTCTTCTCCTGGATGGAGCTGCTCATCATGACAACACTCTCCTTTCTCAGTACTCCCTTCTGACTGAAAATCAGGCCTGGGGCCACTTCATCTTTGCAGCCCCTGGAGAGTAACATCGTGTGCCCCCTCCAAGACCCTGATCAAATGTACCTTTCTATGTGAGGCCTCCCCACCTCCCCTAGGCAGAGGCAGACCAACCACATGCTGATGAGCTCATCGCAGTGTCTGAGACAGAGAGCAGAGGCCCACAGAAGTGGCTCTTGTCTTTCTGGAGCTTGAAGTCTAGTGGGACAATAAACAAAGCCCAGAAGTAAACCCCATCATTACAGTTTCTGGTAACTGCCCAGAACAGAATAGGCAGCATGATGTAATAGACAATAACGCTAGGAGTGATGGGGTCATCAGGAAAGGCCTTTCTGGGGAGGTGGCGTTTACCCTGAGGCCGGAAGGATGAGATGGAGCCAACTTTGCCAAGAGTGGGGAACAGAGGGTTCCCAGCATAAGGAATAGCTTTTCCCTCCCCAGGAGGGAAAGAATTTGGTGTGTTTCTCATTGAGAGAAAATCTGCTGGAGCAGATGGAGGGGCTGGGAGGAGGCGTAGCAGTCACACACAGGCAGAGGCCTCACTCCTCTGTGTCCCAGCTGGATGTGTGATGGTGAGAATAAGACCGATCGTCTTTTATTGAGCATCTACTATGTGCCCCATCTACTATGCGTAGGCACTTTGCATAAACTCTCTCAGCTCATCTCCACTCTCCTGCCACTTCTGTCCACTACTCGGTGTCCTTTTTGGCTCATCTTGCTGCCTTGTCAGTGCTTCTCTGCAGGGTTGCTTCCTGTCTGTTCTATCCACTCCACAGCCCTCATTAGACTCTATGTGCCTCTGTAAGGTGTCTCTGGACCAAATTCCTAGCCTAGAACAGGGTGCTGCCATGTCTGTGGAGTTTTCAGCATCACTGCCCTTCATCTGGTCCTGAGCAGTTTTAATTTGGGGGATCAGTAAGACACGGAAATGTTTCAGGTAAAGTTCGTAGGAAACACACCAGGCATCCTGATGTAATGATTTCAGAAAGCCTCAGTTGCATCAGTAGCATGCTCAGAAATATTACTTAGGTCAGCCAGTTCCGGGACCTTCTAACAGGGAGCTAATCTCACCCATTTGTGTGTTAGTGTCTATTGCAAAGCGTGGCTGTCCCAGACCTGCCCCCTGATGGTAGAGGTCTAGACAGGTCTAGACCATGCTGCAGAGAACAGGGATGAGTTTGTGCCACTCAACACAGTCACAGAGCACCTACTACTTCCAGACCCAGGCAGATGTTCTGTTGAATATAAACATGAATTCAGTGTCCTTAGTTACAATATTACCAGGCTGACTGAGCACAGTGTTCTAATGGCAGGACCAGTTGTACCTGGTGATGCGGAGGTGAGTGGCACAGCAGGGGCCAGATCACAGAGAATCTTGAATGGCAGGCCAGAGGCTTTGGACTTTAGCATGTAAGTAATGGAAAAGCAGGGAACCCAGAGTGTAATTTTTTTTTAACTTTTTTTTTTTGAGAAGAGGACATTGCTGAGAGGTCTGTTCTGAAAGTCATTCTGGGAAAAAAAAGTAAAGAAAATAACTGACAAAGGTCTAGGAATAATTTTTTAAAAGTGTGTTCAGAGGATGGCATCCCTTATGGTAGGGACTTGGAGCAGTCCACTTCATTCACAGTGTGAGCAAGCTCTGGGGCTGGGAGACACAGAGAGATCAGAGAGGGATCCATGTTGAGGAAGAGGCTGGGGGCAAGGGTGCAGGGTGGCCAGGGTAGGACTGTTGCTATGGAAATGTCAATCAAAGTTTACCCAGAAACCCATGGTAAATGGAAAAATACTGGCCTGGAGTTGAAATCAGGTTCCAATCCAATTTTAGTCACGATAAACTATGTAACTTGGAATAAGTCACTTTATTCTCTGAATAACTTTCTTCAACTGAACAATGGAGAGTACAACCTCCAAATTTTGACTTGTAACAGATAAAAAGATGTGAAAGGCACTTATTGAATGTGAGTATACAAGGTCTTCCTCCAGGCGGTCAGTTGGAATGAATCTTTTTCCCCCATGCATGTTCCCATCTTTTTCATCATATGACCTTAGACTGAGCCCTGTGACTCCTTAAGGCCCCTCTATCTCTCAAGATTGCCAGGAGAAATATCAATAACCTCAGATATGCAGATGACACCACCATTATGGCAGAAAGTGAAGAGGAACTAAAAAGCCTCTTGGTGAAAGAGGAAAGCGAAAAAATTGGCTTAAAGCTCAACATTCAGAAAACGAAGATCATGGCATCTGGTCCCATCACTTCATGGGAAATAGATGGGGAAACAGTGGAAACAGTGTCAGACTTTATTTTGGGGGGGCTCCAAAATCACTGCAGATGGTGACTGCAGCCATGAAATTAAAAGACGCTTACTCCTTGGAAGAAAAGTTATGTCCAACCTAGATAGTATATTCAAAAGCAGAGACATTACTTTGCCGACTAAGGTCCATCTAGTCAAGGCTATGGTTTTTCCTCTGGTCATGTATGGATGTGAGAGTTGGACTGTGAAGAAGGCTGATCGCCGAAGAATTGATGCTTTTGAACTGTGGTGTTAGGAAGACTCTTGAGAGTCCCTTGGACTGCAAGGAGATCCAACCAGTCCAATCTGAAGGAGATTAACCCTGGAATTTCTTTGGAAGGAATGATGCTAAAGCTGAAACTTCAGTACTTTGGCCACCTCATGCGAAGAGTTGACTCATTGGAAAAGACTCTGATGCTGGGAGGGATTGGGGGCAGGAGGAGAAGGGGACAACAAAGGATGAGATGGCTGGATGGCATCANCTGAAGGAGATCAGCCCTGGGATTTCTTTGGAAGGAATGATGCTAAAGCTGAAACTCCAGTACTTTGGCCACTTAATGCAAACAGTTGACTGATTGGAAAAGACTCTAATGCTGGGAGGGATTGGGGGCTGGAGGAGAAGGGGATGACAGAGGATGTGATGGCTGGATGACATCACTGACTCGATGGATGTGAGTCTGAGTGACCTCCAGAAGTTGGTGATGGACAGGGAGGCCTGGTGTGCTGCGATTCATGGGGTCGCAAAGAGTTGGACCAGACTGAGCGACTGAACTGAGCTGACCAAAGGAATTTAGTTTGTTCACTTTATTTAAATTGGAAACTAATTACTTTACAATATTGTAGTGTTTTCTGCCATACTTGACATGAATCCGCCACAGGTTTACATGTGTTCCCCATCCTGAATCCCTCTACCACCTTCCTCCCCATCCCATCCATCTGGGTCATCCCAGTGCAACAGCCCCGAGCACCCTGTCTCATGCATCAAACCTGGACTGGCGATCTCTTTCACATATGATAATATACATGTTTTAGTGCTATTGTCTCAGATCACCCCACCCTCGCCTTCTCTCACAGAGTCCAAAAGAACGATCTGTACATCTGTTTCTCTTTTGCTGTCTTGCATACAGGGTTGTCGTTACCATCTTTCTAAATTCTATATATATGCGTTAGTATACTGTATTGTTGTTTTTCTTTCTGACTTACTTCACTCTGTATTATAGGTTCATCCACCTCATTAGAACTGATTCAAATGCATTCTTTTTAATGGCTGGGTAATATTCCATTGTGTATATGTACCACTGGTTGCTTCCATGTCCTGGCTATTGCATATAGTGCTGTGATGAACATTGTGGTACACGTGTCTCTTTCAGCTCTGGTTTCCTTGGTGTGTATGCCCAGCTGTGGGATTGCTGGGTCATATGGCAGTTCTATTTTCTGGTTTTTAAGGAATCTCCACACTGTTCTCCATAGTGGCTGTACTAGTTTGCATTCCCACCAACAGTGTAAGAAGGTTCCCTTTACTCCACACCCTTTCCAGCGTTTATTGCTTGTAGACTTTTTGATAGCAGCAATTCTGATGGTCGTGAGATGGTACCTCATTGTGGTTTTGATTTGTATTTCTCTGATAATGAGTGACATCAAGCATCTTTTCTTTTGATTGGGTAGTTTGCCTGTCTGATGTTGAGCTGCTTGTATATTTTTGAGATTCACTCTTTGTCAGTTGCTTCTTTTGGTATTATTTTCTCCAATTCTGATGGCTGTCTTTCACCTTCCTTATTGTTTCCTTTGTTGTACACAAGCTTTTAAGTTTACTTAGGTCCCATTGGTTTATTTTTTTATTTCCATGACTCTGGGAGGTGGGTCATAGAGGATCCTGCTGTGATTTATGTAAGAGAATGTTCTGCCTGTATTTTCCTCTAGAAGTTTTATAGTTTCTGGTCTTTCATTTAGAGCTTTAATCCACCTTGGAGATGGGACCAGAAGGTCCAGTTAGCCAGAAAGTAGGGGGAAGAACTGGGTCCAGACTGAGCCCCAAAGTTACACTTCCCATGGGAGAAGAGGAAAAGACAAATGAAAATATTCTCCTAAAAAATATCATAGTCAGGTCTAAATAATAGAGCCATGTTGCATATTTAACACACATTTTACCAAATCTCAGCAGACTGTGCAATGTATTCTGGTTTGATTTTCAAATAAAAGTGTTATTTATTTCTTAAAGGCAGACAGTAATGAAAAGGCAATTTTGTTCTCTGGCCATTAAAGACGGACTATATATAGTATCCTTCCTGTAGGTCTTCTCACCCTTCCCAGCTTAAAATTTTCTTCACTGAAATTTACCACAACCAGTGGAGACGGTTTGTTTTGAAAGTACAACACTGAAAAAAGAGAGTGCCACCCAGAAAAAGGGCAGATGGAGGGAATGCGCAGCCACCAGACAACTTTTCCAGGCTTGTTAGAAAGACAGCGGCAGCTCTTTGAGGGAACTCTGACCAGAGGTGATGAAACAATAGTGACCTGGAGCCGGGGCTCTGCGTGGCTGGCCGGCCCGGCATCTTCTGTGCATGGAGCCTTGGTCTCCAAAGGAGCAGACCGTGTGTACTCCCACCTTCCTGCTTGGGAGCAGGAGTTGGACTCAGAGGTTCTCTTATTTCTTGAATCACCAAATCAGAGTTCAGAGATCTAAAACAGATGTAAGATCATCCCAGTGTGAAGGGTATAGTTAATTTACAGAACGGATGCTTCTACTTGTAAAATCTTTACTGTGCTTTTCTGTCTGACTTGCGGGCAATTTTGGAAAAGAATAGCAAGGTTGAGGAATGCTACCCTCACATGAGTGGGGAAGAAAAGACATCATAAAGATGTAGAAGATAGAGATTTGGCCTCAAGAAGACTAAGAGAGAGAAGCTCCCCAGGGACCATCGTCTTCTCTGGATGCTCAGGACGGGGGTGCCAGAACTCTACTCAGAGGGCCAAGGATGGTGTCCCAGCCTGGATCCTCACAGCAAGCAGCTCTACAGCACAAGCTGGTAGTTTATTTGGGGACGTGATACCAAGAAACAGGAGAGAGGCTGGGGAGGGCAAAGGGGAACGAGGAAGAGCCAGTCTGAGGGTAAGTCCAGCCGGAAACCAGAGCTTGAACCTGGGGACTCACAGAGAACTGTGAAGGCAGTATTTCTCCACGACTGGCTCTCATTGAGCACAGGTCACCTCATGGGTTGTAACCCCCCTTTCCCCTTCTATTTCCAGATTTTCACCAGTGTCCGAATGGAAAAATTGATTTCCTCAGGCACTCTGCATCGTGGTGGCAGAGGAGCCTAGGGGCAAGAAGGGAGAGAAAGGAGGTGCTGGGAGCAGTTGCAGCAGGTGGGGTGAGGCAAGTTCTGGCTGCAGTGACAGGAAGGGCTGACAGGATGAATGCACTCATCAAGTTAGAAAAGTCAACACTTGGTGGCAAGTGATGAGGACTCACCGGTCAAAACTGGACTCCCAACCCACGGATGGGAAACGGGGTAGTTTTCTGTTTAATAGTTTTAAAAGATTCTAGAAAGACAATTTTCTTAGAAAGGAGAAGAGAATGGAAGAAAAAAAGAAAGGAGGAAGGAACAAGGAAGGAGGGAGGGAAGGAAAATTGCTAGAATCTCAGGGAGATGCAAATTCAGTCATAGTCGCAGTAAGTTGCTCAGTCATGTCCAACTCTTTGCTACCCCATGGACTGCAGCCCTCCAGGTTCCTCTGTCCATGGACTTCTCCAGGCAAGAATACTGAAGTGGATAGCCTTTCCTTTCTCCAGGGGATCCTCCTGACCCAGGGATTGTGGGTCTCCTGCATTGCAGGCGGATTCTTTACTGTCTGAGCCACCAAAAACAAACCAAGAGTTTTCTCTTTGTATAATTACAAAGCTAATTCATGCCTAAAATATTCCAATATTTAGAATATACAGTGAATAATTTCTCTTCTATCCCAGATCTCAGTTTCTCTCCCCAGAGGTAATTACTGTTAAGAGTTTCTTGTGTATCTGTCCCAAAATATTTTATGCATATGAACATATGTATATTTCCTTTTAAAATCACAACTTAAAACACACGTTCTGTTTCAAAAATTGCTTCACATGAACATATGTAAATCTAACTCATTAAAAAAAAAATTTCTACATAATTTTCCAGAAGAAGGAATTATTTAATTAGTCTCCTTTTTATGGACAGGTAGTAGTTTTTTCTTTTTTTTCTTCACTGATTACAATGAACTGTTGAATATTCTTGTGTGTCCTTTGTACGCAGATGTAAGAAATTTCACGTTTGTGGGAGTGACAAAAAAAAAGTGTGTGGTTAAACTTTGAGATTCCCAAGTTGCACTTGAAGATTCTTGCTGATGTGTGCTCCTACCCTGGAGGGGAGAGTGCCTGCTGGCGTTCCCAGTTCTCAACACTTGGTGATCTTTACAAATCTAGTAAGTAAAAAATGAATCTCCTTGTTATTTTAATTTGCATGTGTTTAATTGTGAGTGATACCCAACACTTTATCATGTTTTTATAAACCAGGTGTTTTCTCTTTCTGACTCTCTTTAAGAGCCAAAATAGCAGACACACATATGCTTGGTGTATGAATCATGATTGATCTAAAAACCTGTTGTGCCAGACGTGGAGGGGAGAACAGGGGGCAAAGGCGATACAGCCCCTGTCTACAGCCCTTAGGTCCGGAGGGGGGCATCCAGACACCAAGCAATGGCGATAATGTGCTTCGGTGTCACAGGGCGAACTGGAAAGGGCCCCACAGGCAGCAGGCTAGCCCTCTGACCTGCCGCACCTTCCCAGCACAGCAAAGTGAAAAGTGAAAGTGAAGTCGCTCAGTCGTGTCCGACCCTTTGCGACCCCATGAACTGTAGCCCACCAGGCTCCTCTGCCCATGGGATTCTCCAGGCAAGAATACTGGAGTGGGTTGCCATTTCCTTCTCCATGGGATCTTCCTGACCCAGGGATCGAACTCAGGTCTCCTGCATTGCAGGCAGACGCTTTAATGTCTGAGCCACCAGCGGGGGGTTAAAAGGTAGAAGACAAATTGTTCTTGCAACTTTGGGGCAGAGTGTTCTCAGTAGGAGGCAGTGGGGCCACAAGTGTGAAGTCCCCAAGGTGAGAGACAGCATTAAACGTCAGAAATTCGGAAGGGGTGACAGTGGGGGCAGGGAATTAAGAGGGAAGCTGGGGAAGGAGGAGAAGAGAGAGAACCGTGAACCAGCCCAGTTTGCCAGAAACTAAGGAGAACCCAGGAGCCCCCTGGCTCATCTGGACCAGTGTATCGCCCCAGGGGCTGAGGCCGCAGGAGGGGGCTGCTGATTAACTGTGCTAAGGATTTGGGACTTTTTATCTTAAGGGCAATAGTGAACAATTAGAGCTTTCAACAGGGAAGTGATATGTTAGGGTCGAATTTCGAATTTCGCAAGGTTCGGTGTTGCTTGGAGGAGGAAGGAGGGGGCGGTGTGGCCAGGCTGGAGCCAGGGAAGGAGTTTGCAGTGTCACAGGTAAGAGCTGAAGCTGCCTGGAACCCGGGTGGGGTTGGCAGTGAAGACAAGAGCCACGGGCAGGCTCAGAACTACTTAGGAAGGAGAAGCAGCAGCGGGGTTTCAGGACCACCTGCTGTGGGAGTGAGGGGAAGACGGGGGAGCGCTGGGCGGTGCTGGTGTTCCCTGAGATGTGGAGCAGCCTGGGGTAGTGTTGGGAGGAGGGAGCAAACAGATCACAATTCAGTCTCTGGAGGCGAGGGGCCTGAGAGACATGCCCGCCATCACGAGCAGGAGGCAATTTCATTACCTGGATCTGCAGTTCAGGAGAGAAGATCAGAATGGACATACAGCTCGGGGCAACTTCACCTTAAAAATGCTACCTGGAGTGTGTAAGAATCCCCACAGATGGGGAGGAAAGCCTGATTTAAGGCTGTAAAGATAATGACATTCATTAAAAACAAACTGAAAAGACACTTTTACAAAAGTTCTAAGTAATTCACTTTAGAATAACTTAAAAATATTTAGTGAAATTTCTTGTATATGTTTTAACAGGCTCTGCCAGAGCCTGTGTGTATACAGAACGAGGGGTCAGTATCTGGTAAGACTCTTCTAGATACCCTTCAAGTCCAGGCTGCTTGTCAATAAGTTTGTGCTCACTGGACACAGAGTCAAGAGGGAGAATATGAGGGTGGAGACCTCAGAACACAAACACACGACATCCTCAGCTGCCCAAGCCAGGGATGCTGCTGGCCTGGGGTCTGGTGACCAGGGCCCTCCCTGCGATTCAAGCTCCTGGTAGAGCCAGGGTCTGTTAGAACCAGGAGATGTCCTCGTCCCTGGCCACAGTGAGGCCCTATTTTGCTGGGAAAGTGCTGCATATGTTGTGAGAGAGCAGGCGCTTGCTGCACAGATCTGCAGAGAACAGCAAAGCCAAATAAGCTGGCAGGGCTTGAGGAAGCAGGTCACAGACCCTGCTCCCCAGGGCTGCGGGCTTGCTGCCTCCCCGGAGGCGCGTTGCTGTGTGTCTGCCGTGGCTCTGCGTCCACTGACCCCAGCTGACTTTGGGAAGTTCACCCCATGCACTTGTCACTTTGCAGAACAGGCATCAGAGGCCTGATCTGTGCAAACAGACTGCCCGGGAGGGTTGCCAAGGGAAGCGAGGGAAGATGAGGAAGTCCTGCCCATCAGAGAAGGCACTGGCCCCCTTTCCCGGTAGGCAAAATGAGATCAGATCCTTCAGATGTGTATATCATCTTAGCTTCTCAGAGTGGCATCATGGACAGTGTTCCCTTGTCAGAGAGGAGCATATTTATCCAGTCTTTCTTGGCCAATAAACGATTAAAATGGGGCTTGGTCCTGGGTCTCTTCTATTACTTCTCCATCCATTCAACAGTTGCTGCTTCTTGAGCCTTTACTAATCCTTTCCACTGCCCAGGACACAAAGGAGCAAGGCCCACAGCCGCCCTCACGGCACTATGCAGACACCTTCCTCAGTGAGCACACCAGCATCCTGCCCTGGACCACAAGGACCCCCGCCCCATCCCACGTGGGCACCAACACCTAGTGCTGCGGTGCCCCCTGCACAGACTCCTCCTCACCCACCTGGGGTCTGACGGTCCGCAGGGGGCTACCCATTAGGCAGGGGCTTCCCAGGTGGCGCTAGTGGTAAAGAACCCACCTGCTAATGCAGGCAGCATAAGAGACTCAGGTTCGATCTCTGGGTCGGGAAGATTCCCTGGAGGAGGAAATGGCACCCACTCCAGTATTCTTGTCTGGAGAATCCCATGGTGGAGAAACCTGGCAGCTATAGTCCATAGGGTCACAAAGAGTCAGACACGGCTGAAATCACTTAACACACATACACACCCACACCCTAGGCAGACTCCCTCCTCACTCCACTTAGGGTCTTAGAGTGTCTGTGCCAGGGTGCACCCCACCCCCAGCCCCAAAAGACTCTCTTCTCACCTGTCTTCACACTGGGCCTCCCTTCCACAGGAGACCCCTTTCTGACCACACGTGGTCTCTCCCACACATGGGGCCACCCTCCCACGCTGACAACTTCCTCACTCCCATGGGCCCCAGGGCTCCCACCCGCTGTGAGAGCCTCCTCCTTACTCTGGTTGACTCTGCCCTTTTGCTCTGGACACTGCTCAGGTGTGGAGGCCTACTTGGCTCCACCTCACTAGATCCCTTCTGGACAGAATTGCCTGGAAAAGGGAAGACAGCTCATTCTTGTGGTCTCTTACTACACCCATCGTCTCCTTTGTTCACACTGGCATCTCCATGTCCCCAGGATTTGTTGAGTTCTCCAGTTCACTGAGGTCTTTATTGGGTCCTACCAAGTCTCCCCTGCGTCTGATCTCATTTCTGCACCATCTTTGATGACCCAGAGTTCTTCAAGCGCCAAAGCTGTTGGGTTCTGTTGAAAAATGTGAAAGGACACCTCTGATCACCACTCTGCTTTATCACCCCCTGCGGTGTCATGGGCCCTGCGTTTCCATTTGGAGTCAGACAGGTCTTCCAGGGTGTATCTGGTTGTGCCAACCTCCCCATGCTGGGCTGGAGACACATCTGAGTGACAGATACCATGTTGTGTGTGGGATTCCCTGCCCTCTTCTTAGAATCTGTACCTACCAGACCAAGCTTGCAATGCCCTAACTCCTGTTCTCTTGTGATAAACCCCTTAGGGGGCGGCTGAGACCCCAGCATGAACAGACTTCTGGTTGCCCATCACCACACACTCTAGATATTTCTAAACTCCGGCTGTGGGTACAGTTTGCCCTGAAACTGGACCATCTGCAATTTTCTGGCTGCGATAACTGTTCTTAGAATGTTCCCCTCTCTCCTCACTGTGCTCCATATATGGTGGGTCCTTGTTTTGTTACCCGGCCGTTGGCTAAGACTCTTACAGTTCTGAGGAATGAGGACTTGAAAAGGATCATGGAAGAGATAGACCAGGGCCCATCTGCTACAATTTAAGTCCACGCATACCTGAAAGGCCACCTGGGATCTTTTCCCTTCCATCTACCTCAGCCTTTAGCCAGCCCAGAGGAAATTAGATTCTGTTTTCTCCTTTTATGATGAGTTAAGGAGGAATAAGATGAAGGGACATTTAAGCTACCTATGATCAGGTAACTTGTCTATGGAGATTTATCAGACCATGGCTAGGTCTCCAGGGAGGGTTGGGAAACCTCATTGCCAACAGACACTGAGTCTTGGAGAAGCTTTCATTGGCCTGGATCACCCAGTTCCACTGTTTCATTTGCCATCCTTTTCAATTTCTGATTCTAACACAGAGTGGGCTGGTTTTAAAAGCTGACAAGGGAAGGCACACACTCAGTTTATGAGCGTATGGAGAGAAAGCTCTTCCTGCAGAAGGGAATAGAAGGAGGGTGGCCCAACTGAATCCGAGCAAGTCAGAAGGCCTCCACCCCATGGAAGTCCTGCTGGGAGTCCCAGGGAGTGACTCCACCTGCTCTGGGACTTCCCCTCTGTCCCACGGGTGCCAGTGCCACACTCAGCAGTGAAGCCCTGGCCCAAGAAGTGGAGGAAAGTGGGGAGATGGAGGGGAGCATCTGTTCTCGGGCACCTGTCTTTGTAGCTCCTGGGAAGCAGGAGCACGTAGGGGGAGGGGCATAATGCACCACCCTCTCCCGGGATGCCATCACCCCCTTTGGAGGGAGGGCTATTGGGAGGGCTAGCCAATAGGACCTTCCGTAGCACTGGACACGTTCTATATCTGTGCTGTCCAACAGGATGGCCATTTAGCCATCCATCTGTGACTCCTGAGCCCTTGAAATGTGGCTAATGTAGCGATGAACTGAATTTTCCATTTTCTTTAATTTTAATTAATTTGCATTTATATTTACATAGTCACGTGTAGCTAACGGCTACCATATTGGACAGTGTGGCCCTGGGCGATGCCCTCCTCTGCTGGGCACTGTCATCTCACTCAGGTATTGCTAGTGATGGCCTGGATTCCTTGAGGCACCAAAAAAGTGGCTTGTGGGTGAGTAGAGAAAACACCTCTTCCTGAATTATGTTCCGTGACAGGGGTCCCAGAGAGTGCTGTTCCTGCCTTTTTGGAAAAAGCTGGCTCTTTCTGTGTAATTACAGTGTCTAACTTTCCACTGGGTATGTGAGACCTCAGCAGGGTCTGGAGTTGGTATGCAGGCTCCAGAGACCTGTGACTGAAGCATCCTACTGCACAGACTCCCCAGCCCTGGGCATCTCTGCTCGGCAGGCACCCTCTCCCAGGAGACCCTCAGCATCCTGCTATACCGTTCTCCTCCCAGGTCCGAAAACCAGCTGCTCCCCTCAAGAAGCGTTCAGGCTCCTGAGAAGACACAGAAATTGCTTGGCAAAGGTGGAAATAAAGCAACTAAGCAGACCAGGGCAGCCAAGGAGAGAGCAACTCTCTCTGGAGCCGTGGTCCTCAAAGTGTGATCACTGAACCACAGCACCAGCATTAGCTGGAAACTTGTTGGAAACACAAGTCTGCTCAGACCCAGACTGTTGAACCAGAAATTCCAGGGGAGGAGCCCAGCAACCTGTGCTTTAACGAGAATTCAGAGGCTCTCAGAGTGTGAGAACCGTAGGGCGGAGATGGGTAGGGCAGAGGAAATAGGGCTGACTTCTCAGAAGATCCCAGAACAAGCTTCCGGGCCCTGAAGAGGAGTGCAGGGCAGTGGGGAAGGAAAGCGTGTCTAGGCACAGGCCCCGCACCACATCCCACAACTGTGTCCACGCTCCCCATACCTTCTGATACATATTTAATAATCTTGGAATCATCATTTTGTAGATGTTACATTGTTTAGAGTAAACGGAAAAGTATTCTTCAGAGTCAGAATTGCTTCTTTTAAGTTTTTTAGTTTGTATTATTTTATATTTTATTTTGTATTTTGTAATTTATTTTGTAATAATAATGTTGTGATAGTGTCAGATGAACAGTGAAGGGATTCAGCCATCCATAAACGTGTATCCATTCTTCCCCAAACTTCCCTTCCATCCAGGCTGCCACATAGCATTGAGCAGAGTCCGCTGTGCTACACAGTAGGACCTTGCTAGTTACCCATTTTAAATACAGCAGTGTGTACACGTCCATCCCAAACTCCCTAACTGTCATTCCCCCGGGAACCATTAGTTTGTGCTCTGACTCTGTGAGTCTCTTTCGAGTCAAAATTGCCTTGTAAAAGAGTCCTTGGTTGCACCTGATTTTGTGTTCTAAATGTAAGTAAGGATTCTCTTTATGCTATTTTTGAAAGTTACAAAATTTACCTGATGAACTCACCCAGTCTCTTTCCTTTGGCTCCTTTAAAGAAAGTATATAACTCTTAATGCAAAATGTCTATTCAAAGAAATCAAAGATGTATAGCTAAGACACTGCTTATTAATAATCCTCTTCTCTTGGACATTTATTTCTCCATCAACTCTATTTCCCCTGCAATCCACCTACCCACCTTCTCCCTCCAACCCCCTGTATACTTCCTGGCATTGAGCAAGGAAATCAGGCAACCAACTTGCTAAAACTATACAAAGGTAAAGATGAAGGTCTAAGTAAGAGATTTCCTCACTTCAGTGTGCTTTTGTGCATGGATGATACGTGGAAATTTCATGATTTAGTGAAAAAAAACACAGGTTGAATCCTAGCTCCACCTCTTACTAACTAGTCATTAAGCTCTAAGTCTGTGCTTCCTCTTTGCCATGTCTTTTACATGAGGCTAAGGATGATGCTTTTGAAGTGTGGTGTTGGAGAACACTCTTGAGAGTCCCTTGGACTGCAAGGAGATCCAACCAGTCCATTCTGAAGGAAATCAGCCCTGAGATTTCTTTGGAGGGAATGATGCTGAAGCTGAAACTCCAGTACTTTGGCCACCTCATATGAAGAGTTGACTCATTGGAAAAGACTCTGATGCTGGAAGGGATTGGGGGCGGGAGGAGAAGGGGATGACAGAGGATGAGATGGCTGGATGGCATCACCGACTCGATGGACATGAGTTTGGGTGAACTCTGGGAGTTGGTGATGGATAGGGAGGCCTGGCGTGCTGCGATTCATGGGGTCACAAAGAGTCGGACACGTCTGAGCGACTGAACTAAACTGAACTGAAGGATGTCTTGTGAGTGTTACATGAAATAATCATGTGTGAAGTAGCTGACAATAAACACTGTTTGTTTCTACCTTCCTTTTCTTCTTCCAGGATACACATGGAAAACATGAAAACATCTCAGACTCCGAACAAGATTAATTTGAGTCTAAGACAGCAATGTACTGTGACCTTGGGTGAATTATTGAACGGCTCACCATCCCAGGTTCCTCATCCTCAGAATGAGGGTGGGAAAACCATACCCATCTCTAAGGGTCATCCTGAGGATTAGAAATCTTGATACATGCCAAGGTCATGAAAGAGTACCTAAAGAGAGACCACAGCAGGCACGGAATGGTAGGTTAGCTTGTGTTACTGATGTTATTATTATTCTCAGTCCTCAACTGCTATGGACAATGAGATTGTCAGGGCAGTGGCCTGTAGACAACGAAGATCTTCCCATGCACTGCGACCTCCAGAGCCTCGATCAACCTCTTAGCACTACAAAACTATTTCCACAAAATAAACACTCATGTTCCCTCCAGAACCTCTTTCTCATTCCTTGAATTTTAAAAATTATATATTCTGATGAGTTTTGATGGTTTACCTGATCTCTATCACAGGACAGCCATTTCCCTATAGATCTCATGAGATGATTTGGAGAAAATATTTTTTGGGGAAAGGGAAGCAGATTGATCAGTTGATCAGTTCTCACTTCGTTTCATTAAAAAAATTAGGATGACAAAGCCATAGAGTCTAATTTTATGCTAGTTCTCTATTTGATTTTAAAGTTGTTATCACTAATCCCTCAAAAAACTGTTTGACTGAGGTCACTGAGGGCTTCCCAGGTGGCACTAGTGGTAAAGAACCTGTCTGCCAAGGCATGTGACATAAGAGATGAGGGTTCGCTCCCTGGGATGGGAAGATCTCCTGGAGAAGGGCATGGCAACCCATTCCAGTATTCTTGCCTGGAAAATCCCATGGACAGAGGAGCCTGGCGAGCTACAGTCCATGGGGTCGCAAAAGAGTTGGACAGGACTGACACAGCTTAGCATGCACAGGTCACTAAATTAAATAAACTGACCTTTGGTCTAATGGTTTCGTGGGTCGAAATACTGTTCTGAATGAAAACTTGTCTTTAGATTGGAGCATGGGGTATTTTGATAGAGAATTGTTGAGGATATAGATAGATTCCTACTTAGAGAGTCTTGGCTTACTTTTCTTACTACTGAATTGCCTGGGATGGAAATCCCAAAGGTTCTCCATAGAAGTGAATACTCTTCACTGATAACATTTTGTTCAGAAGTAAGAGGAAACCTAGCCCTTCATCTTGGAATTCTGTGTCCCTTTGTCTCATGTTTTATTACTTAATCCCAACTTTGTATGTTTTTTGTTTTCCTTCCTTCAAGTCAAGCAATGTGATTTGCTCACTTCTTGCCTCTTAATGGGGTGCAAATAGCGCCCCCCCCCCTTCCAGATCCATCCACTCCTGCAGGACTCTTCCCAGGACAAACCCACCTCCCCAAAGCCACTCTGCCCCAGACATCTGATGTATGCTACCTGACATGGTCTTTGAGTTCGTGGTGGTAGTTTAGTAGCTAAGTCGTGTCCAGATCTTTATAACGGCATGGATTGTAGCACTCCAGGCTCCTCTGTCCATGGAATTTCCTAGGCAAGAATACTGGGTTGGGTTGCCATTTCCTTCTCCAGAGGATCTTCCTGACCCAGAGTTTGAACCCGCATCTCCTGATTGGCAGGTGAATTCTTTACCCCTGAGCCACCTGGGAAGCCCAAGGTCTGAGTTCAGTTCAATTCAGGTGCTCAGTCGTGTCCGACTATTTGCGACCCCATGGACTGCAGCATGCCAGGCTTCCCTGTCCATCACCAACTCCTGGAACTTGCTCAAACTTAGGTCCCTCGAGTTGGTGATGCCATCCAATCATCTCATCCTCTGTTGTCCCCTTCTCCTGCTTCAATCTTTCCCAGCGTCAGGGTCTTTTCAAATGAGTCTGAGTAACTCATCTATAATATCCAGAAAACATCCTACTTCGTTATCAAAACAGAGTTCTTTATGTGTGGTTCCCAACTCTGCCTACACACTAAAATACCTTAAATAACCTATCTCTTACTAAAGGCAGAGATGAGGCCCCCTGGCCACACCAGTTGCAAGAGTGGGGCCCATGCATCAGCATTTTTCAAAGCTCCCAGAGGATAGCTGGGACTGAGACTCACTACTATGAACAGACAAAGCCTAGTGAGTCTTTGTTGTTGTTCAGTTGTTAAGTCATCTCCAACTCTGTGCCCCATGGACTGTAGCATGCCAGGCCTTCA
The DNA here is from genome assembly GCA_006410635.1 of Cephalophus harveyi. Taxonomy (NCBI): domain Eukaryota; kingdom Metazoa; phylum Chordata; class Mammalia; order Artiodactyla; family Bovidae; genus Cephalophus; species Cephalophus harveyi. Next base: position 209,870 of record SJYT01082772.1, read on the forward strand.
CCGTCTCCCAGAGTTTGCTCAAATTCATGGCCATTGAGTCAGTAACACTATCTAACCATCTCATCCTCTGATCCTCTTCTCCTTTTACCTTCAAGCTTTCCCTGTCTGAGGGTCTTTTCCAATGAGTTGGCTCTTCACATCAAATGGCCCAAGTATTGGAGCTTCAGCTTCAGCATCAGTCCTTCCAACGAATATTCGGGACTGATTTCCTTTAGGATTGACTGGTTTTATCTCCTTGAAGTCTAAGGGGCTCTTAGGAGTCTTCTCCAGCACCACAGTTCAATAGCATCAGTTCTTTAGCACTCAGCCTTCTTTATGGTCCTTCTCTCACATCCATACATAGAGACCTGCAAGATATCCCCTAGGTATGTGAGGACCCTCAGAAAGAGTCACAGAGACAACATGCCATGGTAAGGTGTGGTAGTAGTTCCTAAACTAACCATAGCATGTTGGGAAGAGCCTTTCACATTGCATCATATGATCTGAAAATTCCGGACAAATGTCTTCAGTTCAGTTCAGCTCAGTCGCTCAGCCGTGTCCAACTCTTTGCAACCCCATGGACTGCAGCATGCCAGGACTCCCTGTCCATCAGCAACTCCTAGAGCTTACTCAAACTCATGCCCACATTGAGTTGGTGATGCCATCCAACCACCTCATCCTCTGTTGTCCCCTTCTCCTCCCGCCTTCAATTTTTCCCAGCATCAGCGTCTTTTCAAATGAGTCAGTTCTTCGCATCAGGTGGCCAAAGTATTGGAATTTCAGCTTCAATCTGATGTATGCTACCTGACATGGTCTTTGAGTTCGTGGTGGTAGTTTAGTAGCTAAGTCGTGTCCAGATCTTTATAACGGCATGGATTGTAGCACTCCAGGCTCCTCTGTCCATGGAATTTCCTAGGCAAGAATACTGGGTTGGGTTGCCATTTCCTTCTCCAGAGGATCTTCCTGACCCAGGGTTTGAACCCGCATCTCCTGATTGGCAGGTGAATTCTTTACCCCTGAGCCACCTGGGAAGCCCAAGGTCTGAGTTCAGTTCAATTCAGGTGCTCAGTCGTGTCCGACTATTTGCGACCCCATGGACTGCAGCATGCCAGGCTTCCCTGTCCATCACCAACTCCTGGAACTTGCTCAAACTTAGGTCCCTCGAGTTGGTGATGCCATCCAATCATCTCATCCTCTGTTGTCCCCTTCTCCTGCTTCAATCTTTCCCAGCGTCAGGGTCTTTTCAAATGAGTCTGAGTAACTCATCTATAATATCCAGAAAACATCCTACTTCGTTATCAAAACAGAGTTCTTTATGTGTGGTTCCCAACTCTGCCTACACACTAAAATACCTTAAATAACCTATCTCTTACTAAAGGCAGAGATGAGGCCCCCTGGCCACACCAGTTGCAAGAGTGGGGCCCATGCATCAGCATTTTTCAAAGCTCCCAGAGGATAGCTGGGACTGAGACTCACTACTGTGAACAGACAAAGCCTAGTGAGTCTTTGTTGTTGTTCAGTTGTTAAGTCATCTCCAACTCTGTGCCCCATGGACTGTAGCATGCCAGGCCTTCACCGTCTCCCAGAGTTTGCTCAAATTCATGGCCATTGAGTCAGTAACACTATCTAACCATCTCATCCTCTGATCCTCTTCTCCTTTTACCTTCAAGCTTTCCCTGTCTGAGGGTCTTTTCCAATGAGTTGGCTCTTCACATCAAATGGCCCAAGTATTGGAGCTTCAGCTTCAGCATCAGTCCTTCCAACGAATATTCGGGACTGATTTCCTTTAGGATTGACTGGTTTTATCTCCTTGAAGTCTAAGGGGCTCTTAGGAGTCTTCTCCAGCACCACAGTTCAATAGCATCAGTTCTTTAGCACTCAGCCTTCTTTATGGTCCTTCTCTCACATCCATACATAGAGACCTGCAAGATATCCCCTAGGTATGTGAGGACCCTCAGAAAGAGTCACAGAGACAACATGCCATGGTAAGGTGTGGTAGTAGTTCCTAAACTAACCATAGCATGTTGGGAAGAGCCTTTCACATTGCATCATATGATCTGAAAATTCCGGACAAATGTCTTCAGTTCAGTTCAGCTCAGTCGCTCAGCCGTGTCCAACTCTTTGCAACCCCATGGACTGCAGCATGCCAGGACTCCCTGTCCATCAGCAACTCCTAGAGCTTACTCAAACTCATGCCCACATTGAGTTGGTGATGCCATCCAACCACCTCATCCTCTGTTGTCCCCTTCTCCTCCCGCCTTCAATTTTTCCCAGCATCAGCGTCTTTTCAAATGAGTCAGTTCTTCGCATCAGGTGGCCAAAGTATTGGAATTTCAGCTTCAACATCAGTCCTTCCAATGAATACTCAGGACTGATTTCTTTTAGGATGGACTGGTTGGATCACCTTGCAGTCCAAGGGACTCTAACATCCTAAAAATATTTTTTATTGTGGTAAAATATACATAACATACATAACATCAGAGAAGGCAATGGCACCCCACTCCAGTACTCTTGCCTGGAAAATCCCATGAACAGAGGAGCCTGGTAGGCTATAGTCCATGGGGTCACTAAGAGTCAGACACGACTGAGCGACTTAGCAACAGCAACAGCAATACGTAACGTAAAAGTTACCATTGTAACCATTTTTATGTGTACAGTTCAATGGCATTAAGTACATTCACATTTGTTGTGCAGCCATCACCACCCTCCATCTCCAGAATTCTTTCATCTTCTCCACCTGAAACTCCCCATTAAACACTAACTGTATTCCCCCCACCCCCTACCAGGTCCAGCAACCACAAACTGTACTTTCAGGCTCTATGAATTTGACTGCTCTAAGTACCTTTGCTGCTGCTGCTAAGTCGCTTCAGTCATGTCCGACTCTGTGCGACCTCATAGACGGCAGCCCACCAGGCTCCGCTATCCCTGGGAATATTCTCCAGGCAAGAACACTGGAGAGGGTTGCCATTTTCTTCTCCAATGCATGAAAGTGAAAATTGAAAGCGAAGCCACGGAGTCGTGTCCAACTCTCAGCAACCCCGTGGACTGCAGCCTACCAGGCTCCTCCGTCCTTGGGATTTTCCAGGCAAGAGTACTGGATGCTGCTGCTAAGTCGCTTCAGTCATGTCCGACTCTGTGCGACCTCATAGACGGCAGCCCACCAGGCTCCGCTATCCCTGGGAATATTCTCCAGGCAAGAACACTGGAGAGGGTTGCCATTTTCTTCTCCAATGCATGAAAGTGAAAATTGAAAGCGAAGCCACGGAGTCGTGTCCAACTCTCAGCAACCCCGTGGACTGCAGCCTACCAGGCTCCTCCGTCCTTGGGATTTTCCAGGCAAGAGTACTGGAGTGGGGTGCCATTGCCTTCTCCCTAAGTACCTCATACAACTGAAATTAAACAATATTTGTCCTTCAGTGTTCGCCTTATTCCATTGGCATATAGTCTTTGAGTTCACCCATGGTGTAACAGGTGTCAGAATTTCATTTCTCCCTTTTTAAGTTTGAATAATATTCCATTGTATTATACCACATTTTGTCTGTCCCTGAAATTTGCTATCTGAAACGTGTATTTGCAATGCTTTTGGGTGCCTATTTACTCACATCTTTACCAGTATTTATGATCTGATATTCTAGTGTTTGCAAATTTTGTGAGTATAAATATGATTTTTGTAATTTTACTTTTTGTGTACTTATTAATCTAAAATTTTTCCCCTCTGGGACTTGCTCCCACATGGGCTTTGATCATTTTTCCACTGGATTTCCCACCTTTTTCTTTCTGGTCTACAGGAGTTCCTTGCTTGTCCTATTGACTTCCATTAGTTTAAGGCACTGCAAACATTTCCCTTCACCTGTTGCCCTTCTTAAATCTTTATCTAATGCATCCTTTGTTGAACACAGAAATTTAACATTGTTGTAGCCAAATCCATCACTAATATGTTTGCACTTCTGGATCCCTCTTTAAGAGTCTTTCTGCACCCCAAGGTCACAAATATATTCTCTCACCTTTCCTTCTGTAGATCTTTTATAGTTTTATCATTTTACCTTTCCCATGTAAGACTTTAATTAATCTAAAACTCATCTTTTACAACAGTTTAAGGTAGGGATTCTAACTTTGCTTTTCTTCAAAGTGAAGTGAAGTCGCTCAGTCGTGTCCGACTCTTTGCGACCCCATGGACTGTAGCCCATCAGGCTCCTCTGTCCATGGGATTTTCCTGGCAAGAGTACTGGAGTGGGTTGCCATTTCCTTCTCCAGGGATCTTCCTGACCAGGGATCAAACCCAGGTCTCCTGCATTGCAGACAGACACTTTTACCATCTGAGCCACCAGGGAAAACTTTCTTCAAAGAATGGCCTATATACCCGACCCCATCTGATCTCTTTACATCTTACATATAGAAAAGTCAGCCTCCCTTCTTTGTGATAGAATTAAATCTATGAGAAAAAAAAAAATCTATGATTTATTTAAATCATAAAAAAAGATTTATCTTAATGTTCTAAATGAGATTTAACTAAACTGGGATCATAAATAAAGTAAGATGATTATGTGCTTCAAGATTCCTCACCAGCTAGTTCCTTCCCACCTTTTCAGCTCTGCTCACGCCTCAGTACCCACTGCTGAGGCTCTTGACTCCTGCCAAACACCTCTCTGGCAGGCCCCTCGGGACTCCTGACTGACCGACCTGCATACATGCCGCCCACGTGGAATGTCCGTGTCAGGCCACTTCCTCCTTCCCCAGGCCACACTCATCCCTCTGAAGACTGCTCATGGCCATCTCTCCAGACCCAGCCCTTTCAGCGCTGCATGAGCACCCAGCTCTCTACTTGGCCTTAAACATCCTGGGCTCATTAAGCTCAGGGTGTGTGTGTCTGTCTGCCCATCAAGATCTGCTGCTTTTATCAAACCCTTTCACATCTTCACTCATGAATCCTGTAAAGCAGACAGAGCAGTAAATGTTTCTTCCTCTTACAAATGAGTAAACTGAGGCTTGAAGAGTTCAAATCTCTGAAAACTTAAGCAGTTTGCTCAAAGCCACGCTATAGGAACAAGGAATGGCTGGGACTAGACAGAAGTTCTTCTGGTTCTAAATCTAGTTCTCACTCAACACACCACATTCTTTCTTAGCAAGGGCACAGGGTCTGTCTCTACAATTAGATGGTTTGTTCCTCAAGGGACAAGCAGAGTTTGAACCTCCAAAAAGCTCTTGTCTCATCTGATCCAAATGAACCGCTGGCACAGAGGACGTTGTACTTACTGCCTGGTCTTGAACTCCTGACCTTTGGCTCAGGGTACTGACACCCTGCCCAACCACAGAGCTGGAGCCCTCTTGTAATACTGTGTTCATCTTTGTCTTATTATTGATCACTGCAGGGAGCAAGTCACCCCCGTGCCATTAATATTTAACACCTGCCTCTGCTCCAGTTTCCATGTCTGCATTCTCAGTGCAAGTTCTATACTCAATAAATATTTGTTAAATGTACCAATGAATGAAAGAATGAATGAGTGAATGTTTCCCAAGCCTTCTCAGCCTGAACTCCTGTGCTAAATGAACCAAGTACCTGTATTAGCAGAGCTGACACTCACCCACTTGTAGCCCCTTTACTACCCAGGCCCAACTGCAGTAAATCTCTCCCAGGTGGGCAGCTGTGTTTACCACGGACTTTTACATCCAGCATGAAGACCAGTCCAGGGACGGTGCCACCGTCATGATACTTTCTCCAGCCCAGCTTCCCCTTGCTTTCTGGCTGCTCTCCCCTGTTGGCCTCGCTTCCCCCATCCCTACATCTAGCACACCCTGGGCCCACAGCCTCCAAATCAGGGTCCTCTGTGGTTCATTTTAGATCCAATCTCATGCTCTGCACAAAACAGACTTTTAATAGATGATGATGAATAATGAGCTCTTTATTCCTCTTGGGAGTCAGATTTTTAATCTGTTTCACAGATATGAATGGAAAACACAGCTGATTGGTAAGTAGGAAAAAATGCTTCCTGCTTCCAGCAATGTGCCTCCCCCTGCTGATGTTCAGAAATGTCAGTGAACAACACGTCAGTGGTAAATAATATCTCTTGAATGATTACTCTGGAAAGAGATGCAGCTCTAAGCACGCCATAAAATGTGAGCCCACTAAAATATTCTCCCAAAGCACACAGAACCTGCCTAGGTGAGCTTTCTTTTGGGCAGGGAGAGCAAATACTACCACACATACTAGAAGGCATTCTCTCACACAGAACTGAGGTTGAATGGCAGGGTGGCTTAGGTTTTGGAGTCACACAGAACAGGCTTCAAATTATGCCTCTAATTTTTCCTAAGTTGTTTATTTACAGCAAACTACTTCTTAGACTCTATTTCCTTACCTATGCACTGGAGTAATAATGTGTGTGCTGTGTGCTAAGTCGCTTCAGTCATGTCCAACTCTTGGACCTGCCAGGCTGGTCCATGGGGATTCTCCAGGCAAGAATACTGGAGTGGGTCGCTATGCCCTCCTCTAGGGGATCTTACTGACCCAGGGATAAACCTGCGACTCTTGAGTCTCCTGAATTGACAGGCAGGTTCTTTACCACTAGTGCCACCTCATAAAGTTGTTGCAAGGGTTAAATGGGATAGAAAAAGAAAATGCTGCAGGAGTGCAATAAGGGACAGAGAAGGAGGGACTGTTAGTAGGATCAAAGCTGTATTTTAAAAGTTTTCAAAGATCAGTATGTAGCTGTTGGGATGATGCAGAATAAAGACAGAAGGGAAGGCATCTGGATAGAGGTAAGCTCAGAGCTAGGTGTGGGGAAAAGGTGAGGATGATGCTGGAGGTGGGAATGAGGTGCCGTGAGGACACAGTGAGGAGCAGGCTCAGCTCTAGGTCACAGCTCTAGCTGTGGGCACCGCTCCATAGTCCAGGGGGCAGTCTTGCATCTCCTCTGATCCTGTGCTATTACTTGCCTTTTTTTTTTTTTTTTTTAGGGTGGGGGTGGGGGTGGGGGTGGGGGTGGTGCCAGGCTGACTCATGAAGACACCCTGCCCTTGAACACACGATCTGACCCAGCCATCATCTCATCCTGCTCACAGCTCGATGAACAAAGCTTGTCAGTGAGGTCGCAGACATCTCTAAAGTTTCCCTGCAAAGGCAATTCTCATTTCTCTTGTCTTTTAACAAGCCAGTGAAGTTCTTCCTCCCCTACAAAGTCTCTCTTGCTTGGGGAAAAGGTATTATTTAAGGATTTGCTACTCCAAAAGTAGTCCTTAGATCAGCAGTCTCAGCACCACATAGGAACTTATTCAAAATTCCAATTTCCGGGTCCCCCTCCCCAAGACCTGCTGAATAAGAACCCCCAGAGTGGTTCCCAAGAATTTACATTTTAAACAAACTCTCCAGATGATTCTTTTTTTTAATGGTTAAGTTTATTTTTTTAGACCACAGTTCCATGAGGGACATTAATAAATGTGATTGCTTTTGCTAGAAAATTGTTAATCCTGTGGTTTAGTGTGCTGATAATGGAACATGCTGTTCCACTGACATTTTCTTATTCTTATGCACAAAAATGTTTGCAAAGCACTGGTTTAAGACACAGTTTAGATATATCAGCCTCTCTTATGCTCACTTGCATCACCTGTAGCTACATTTTACCATGAGATTAAAAGTCAATTTTTATTCAAGAGAACAAGAAGTTCACTCTAAAACACAGTTCCCAAAGCCTTTGTTTCAAAATAGAAAAGATTTTTAGGTTTCACTGTGGATCAGCCAAGATTAATCACATAAACCGAACTTTAGAAATGTAACTATTTGGACTGATCTACTCTATCAGAATTCTTTGATTAAGAGAGAGAGATGAAATCTCTCAAAAACAAAATGAACTTAGTAGAAGGGATAGGTAGGACCACTTACAGAAATCAGAAGAATCAGTCTCAGAATGGTCAGGACACCAGGAAGGCCCTCAGTTCAGTTCAGTCGCTCAGTCGTGTCCAACTCTTTGCGACCCCATGAATCACAGCACACCAGGCCTCCCTGTCCATCACCAACTCCCGGAGTTCACTCAGATTCACGTCCATCGAGTCAGTGATGCCATCCAGCCATCTCATCCTCTGTTGTCCCCTTCTTCTTCTGTCCCCAATCCCTCCCAGCATCAGAGTCTTTTCCAATGAGCCAACTCTTCGCATGAGGTGGCCAAAGTACTGGAGTTTCAGCTTTAATATCATTCCTTCCAAAGAAATTCCAGGCCTGATCTCCTTCAGAATGGACTGGTTGGATCTCCTTGCAGTCCAAGGGACTCTCAAGAGTCTTCTCCAACACCACAGTTCAAAAGCATCAATTCTTCGGCGCTCAGCCTTCTTCACAGTCCAACTCTCACATCCATACACGACCACTGGAAAAACCATAGCCTTGACTAGACGGACCTTAGTCGGCAAAGTAATGTCTCTGCTTTTGAATATGCTATCTAGATTGCTCATAACTTTTCTTCCAAGGAGTAAGCGTCTTTTAATTTCATGGCTGCAGTCACCATCTGCAGTGATTTTGGAGCCCAAAAAAATGAAGTCTGACACTGTTTCCACTGTTTCCCCATCTATTTCCCATGAAGTGATGGGATTGGGTGCCTAGGGAACAGAACTAATGGATGGTCTGGACAGGGAGCTGCTTGCTGATGGGATTAGGTCTTCAGTGGCTTTCCAGAGCTGCACCTGACCATCCAAGATGAAAATTTGCAAGAGAGAATCTGATTGGTTAAGGCATAGTCACATGCCAAGACCTGGCCAATGGAAGGCAGGCCTTCTTGATTGATGGTTCCCAGAGCCCTGGCAACACTGCCTACAGTGGATGTTGGATGGCTTCTTGAAGCAAAAAGAGGTGCAGTTCCCAGATGTGAGTGGATGGAGCCAACAGGCAAAGCAGGAGATGTGCCCTACCTCTCCAGGCTGGCTGGCTTTGACTAGTGGACACAAGCAGGAGAAATCCAGATGTGTAAACCTTGAGAGAGATGAAAGGAAATGTGAAAGTTTTCTTAGAGAAACTAGGGGAGTTCAAACGCTCAGAAAAACAGTGGAGACCACAGTTTGATTAGGTGTAGTTGTAAAGGCCAAAGAAAGTGACCTTAGGTAATGACTTCAAGAAGCCCAGCTCTGGGAGGCTGGGAGGGGCAGGCGCACTGTGTGCTCCCACGAGGGAGGGAGGGAGGCAGGGAGGCACAGGTTCAAAGAGGTGTCTGTGAGAGACCCACCCAGTGAAGGCAGTCGTTCCCAATGCGGGCCCTGATGGGCATGCAGGCCTCTCCAACACACGCCTGTAATCAGAGTGCCCGGTCACAGAGGGCATCACACCCTCAGGACCACAGTGTGGTGGTGGGGTGGGGTGGCCAGGGGGCACAGAAGGGCACCTATTAGCCACAGTGGGCCTGTGGGTATATGCAATGCGACAGAGGCACGCTTATCAAAGAGACCACCCCTGATGCTACCAGTGTGGAAGGACTTACAAATCTTGATATGTTCAAAAAGAAACATTGATCAAGTATACCTTTATTAAAATAAACAAATACAAATATAAATAATCTTTAAAAGATTTAAAAAAACAAAGAGAAAATTTGAAAACATCAACTTCTATCATAAGATAAAAGCTATATGCACCTATTGAAACCCAGTGAAAGGCACTGCTGCCCTGCTGCTAAGGCGCTTCAGGCGTGTCCGACTCTGTGCGGCCTCATAGCCACCCTGGAGGAGGGCATGGCAACCCACTCCAGTATTCTTGCCTGGAGAATCCCATGGACAGAGGAGCCTGGCAGGCTACAGTCCGTAGGGTCGCAAATAGTCGGACACGACTGAAGTGACTTAGCACGCATGCACAGCTGACAGGCATAATGCCAAACACTTAACACCATCTTACTTAATCCACAAAACAACCCTGAGACCTCTGTTTCACAAATAAGAGTTTAAGTGGCACACTCCTGATTATGTCAACCACACAAGTCTTTAGAAACTCTTTCTAGGGTGTGTGGGGGTGGGGCGGTGGTGGTGATCAGTTTTTCTTCTAGTAGCACCTTCATTTAACTGGGAATTGATACTCTCTGGAGTCTTCAGAACATCGTGAACTACATCCCACCATTTTACAGGCTTTACTATTGTTCAGTTGCTAAGTTGTGTCCAGCTCTTTGAGACCCCATGGACTGCAGCATGCCAGCCTTCCCTGTCCTTCACCATCTCCCGGAGTTTGCTCAACCTTATGTCCATTGAGTCCGTGGTGCCATCCAACCATCTCATCCTCTGTCACCCCCTTTTCCTCTTGCCCTCAATCTTTCCCAATGTCAGGGTCTTTTCCAGTGAATCAGCCCTTCACATCAGGTGGCCAAAGTATTGGAGCTCCTGCAGGCAAAAGGTGTTCTCAGAGTGTGAGCTCCCGTCTTGGACTGGCCAAGAAGGATTCCCTCGTGCCTTTCACAGCCCATGGGTCTCCTTCCACACCAGAATGCTGACATTCCAACTTGATATTTAGGAGCTCGCAAGTTCCAACCTTAGCCCCAGGCGCCAAGGATCTCCTTTCTCTGAGAGTCTGCCCGCACTGCATCCTCTCACACCTATTCATTTCCTGGTGATACTTCTGTGTGTCCCTCACCAACCCCCAAGTCACTTAGAAAAGACAGTCTGTCTATGACCCATCTCCCTGTTCATGCCAGTGCTTAGCATGGTGCTTTATATTTGGCTCACACTGAATAAATACCTAGGCAAACTAAGTAAAACAAATTCTGAGAATAGCTGTCTAGGAGGAGTCTGTGTACCTAATTTAGGAACTCTTGCTGGTTTATGCTTTGAGATGCAAATAAACATCTGCTTTTTCAATGCCTGCCACAGATTAGATGTGTGTAAGCAATGTGTCTGGCACGTAGTAGGTTCAATAAATATTGACTAAATGAATGAATACATAGACTTAAGAATGCATGCAAGGACAGGAAGGTTATAATAAGCATTTCGGCAGTCCTCAAATCAAGAGGAAAAATCAATAGTGAAATTGGATGGCCTCCATTTCATACTACAATACATTAAAAATCCACAATTCTACAAGTTGCATGAACAACAAAAATTCTTGTGTCACTCCAGTGTCATTATACTAAATTATCAGCATATCAGAGAAGGTGTCTTTTAAAATTATTCAAGTAACAAGGACCTATTGTATAGCACAGGTAACTATATTCTATGTCTTATAATAACCTATTATGGAAAAGAACCTGAAAAAGAAGTAATTCTTTATGTATACTTATGCAAAACTGAATTATTTTGCAGTACACCTGAAACACTGTAAATCAACTATCTTTCAATAAGAAGTCATTTTTAATTTCTCAAGCTATATTAACTTTTTAAATTATCAAATTTTTAAAAAGGAGAGATCTTGTTCATGGGAAACTTGTACAAAATAGAATTTAACTATTAACAAATGTACTTTAATTCCCTCCTTCTAGATTACCAAGGTCAGATTGCTTTCTAAGGTCTGGACTTTCTTTAGTGAGGAAGATGTGCAAATTAGGAATTAAACGAAAAAGTCAGACCTTGTCGTCTGGAAGCACAGCCTCTCTACTTTTTAATAGGCCTCTTTTCCATTTGGTTTGAGATAAAGTGGCCCCAATTATTTTCGAATCCTTTAAAGGAAAAGATATCCATAAATTAAGCTACAGTCCTCCCCTTATTTCCCAGAGAAATTAAATTCTTACCTTAAATGATTTAAATCGCATTGCACAGAACCAGACAAAACTCTTTTCTGTAGTGTTACAAAAGGCAGACATAGCAGCAGAATTTTGGAGCTAAAAAGATAAATAGGAATAGATATAAACACACACCCCCACTAGCAAAATTCAATAGTAAGATCAAAGCTAAACTTTCTCCTTCACAGAGCTCCTGTTAAGATTTTTTTTCTCTTCTGCACCATAATCTGAGTCTCGGATACTTTCGTTCCTATTCAGTCTCAAGATCAAACAGCTCGCACACATCTGCTGGGGTAGGTTGTTTTTTTTTTTTTTTTTTTTAAAGCATTCAATAATTGATGGGGGTGAGCAGAGAAGAGGAGTTTGAACATCAACATAAAGACAACGGCAAAATACGCCATCACTCTCCGTCTGCCCATGGAATTGAGGGGCCCCGTGGAAGATGTATGTATATGAGGGTGAAAATGTTTGTAAGAGGTAATACCAATAATTTCCAAACAGGATTTTCTCAGCATGCTTCCCCTGACATTTTAAATTATCTTTAAAAAAAAAAAAAAAAGAAATATTGTTTTATTTCATCTCTTTCCAAATGGAATCCTGCCTCTGATCTGTTTGGGGAGCAATGAGGCCCAACACCTGGCCTTGGGGAGCATGCTGTCACACATGGGAACCAGGGGTACACAAAGACAAGTGGAGCAAAAGGCAAAACGTGGCCACTAGTCAACGTGGACCTTCTGTGGGAGTGCAGGGCATGAAATGCTGAATTTTGACTAGGGAAGAGAGAAGGCTTCCTGGAGGAGGTGATATTCAGACAAGGCTTTGAAGGATACATAGGGTTTTGTCAAAGAAGTAGATGGACATGTCTCAGGCAGAGGGACTGGTAGGAGCAAAATAGTACTGAAAAAATCCAGGCACGTTCAGGGTCCAGTGTAACTAAGGTACAGGGGCTGGGATTGGGGAGAGACCCTGGTGACCAGTGAAAATTCTGGAGGTGAGATGGAGGACATTATATGTGATGATGTTGTATTTATTCATTCTTCACTTTGTCTTTCCTCTAGTTCCCACCCTCCTCGAAGAGTATCCTTCTGTTTTCAAAGTGATAACATTAAGCAGCATGTAAGGTCCTCTGTGACAAATGATGCAGCTGAAGAAGAGTCATGTCCAATGATAGAAAATCAAAATAACCTGTCAAGAACCAGGTCTAAATGAACCCCAAGAAGCAAGACTTCATAGTTTCTTCTTCTACTACCTTCTCAGGGTAACGGTTTCTCCTCCAAAAGCCAAGAGCTCTGATATTTGAGGGGCACAGTCTCAGTCATTTTGCCCTTTTCATGATCCTTTGTATTAGTCAGGTTAAGTAAAGTTAGCTGCCATAACAAATAATACACAAATCTCAGTGGCTTAATACAATATAAGTGTATTCCCACTCAGGTAAAGTCCCATTCAGATCAGCAGGTCTCCTGGGTGACTCTGTACACTAACCTTAGAGACCCAGGCTGCTTCCAGTTGCCACTGACCTGCAGTATAAACTTGGGATAATCATTTCCCTTCTGTGGACTTCACATCCTTCATTTTATTGATTTATTCATATCCTTCATTATTGTAACTGTCAGATCCTTAGTAAACACTAAACATAATTATAAAGGCAATTAACATTTATTAAACTCTTGCTATGCAAATACACTATGCAATGTGTAATAAGCATCATTTCATTTAATCCTCATAACAACATTGTCACAAAAGTGGTAGCACTGTTATTATCATCATTAAGTGACTTCGTTTTTGCACTCATAAGTGAAATATAACTGTAAAAGAATATTCCTTGAACACATGGAACATACTCACACCCCAGGGGCCTTACAGGTGCTAAATCCTCTTTCAGGAAGGCCTGGCTCCAGTTATCAATAGGCTTTGCTCTCCAATTATTCAGGTCACGTCATATTATCAGAAAGAATGTTCCTATCCACTGTATCTATCCAGTATCACTCCCCACCCCATCCCCATCATCCTACTTTATCCTTTGATCCTGGTTGATTGTTCTTTATAGCATTTTAAACCCTTGACAAATGGGAAAATCATGATTATTTACTGTCAGTCTCTCCAAAACAGGCTGTAAGTTCCATGAAAGCAGGAACTTTCCTTGAGGCATTCCCTGGTATATCCACTGTCTAAAACGGGGCTTAACACATAGTAGGTGCCCAGGAAATGCTAGCTGAGTCAATAGGACCCAATCCTTATTTTACGTTGCTAATTCATGTGAGGAAATGATCCTTTATCACTCAACTTCTCTTTTTTCTGCAAAAACACTATTTTGAGGCCTCTGAGTCTAAAACATTGACCCTTTCAAGCTTAGGGGGATGAAACCTGCCAGCTGCAACCCATCAGTTCCCCCTGGTGAAAGGTTAGAGGGGCACACATGCTCTTCCAGCCAGTTCCCAGGCATCTGGGTCGCCCTTGCAAGCCTTGATCAAGTTATCATATCTAGCCAGTGTCTCCTGGACCCCGTCACTTCTGAATGAGAAAAAATTTGCAGACAAATTTCTAGCAGCAGGAAATTGGCGCTCTCCTGCAAGGCTGCCTAAAAAGCACCTGCGGCCTCCGCAGCCTCCCTCCCGGTCCTGCTGGGAGGCGGTTTCCAACCTCAGGCTTGGGCTCCAGGCAAGTCTCTGCTCCTTTGCTTCCAACCTGCTTGCCCCTCGGAAATGCTGCTCTGGTTCCCGGACTGCCCTTGGGCCAGGTCCAGATGAAACGTACACCCACGTCCTCCCTGGTGACATCTCGTTAATGGACTTCTCCTGAGTTGCTCTGGTCAAAGAAAAGGACTGAAGCCTATCACCACCAGTAAAACCTGCCTTCTCATTGTCCTCATGCTCTGGGGCATTAGATTAAGTGCTAGGAAAGTTCGCTTACAGGAAGGCTCCTTCAGCTATTCCAGGGAGGAAGGGAATGCGCTGTTTGCCGTGCCTTATCCACGTATGTCCAACCATGTTCACTATTTAGAGAAACTGAGAGAGAAACAAAAAGCATTTTTTCCTCCTTCCACAGGGGGGAAAAAAAAATTTTTTTTTCCCCTAGGAGAGAAAGTTTTGCTAGAGAAAAAGAGCTGAGAGGATAAAGATATTGGCAGAGCTTAATGCCATAAATCTGATTAATTTACCTTGTGACACTCACAACAAAAAAGTTAAGGGTCAGAGCCTTGCCTGCAAAGCGACCTTTCACCTGCAGCCAAGGCAATCACAATGGGGGCCTCGACTGCCTTTCACAGCTACCTGCTGCTGCGGACAATGAGATTGGACACAGTTTTCAACATGATGGAGAACACCTCTAGAGCAGCGGCTTTGTTCTTTCTGCCTGCAGAGTGCAGAGCGCCCAGGCTCACACCCTCACCATCCATTGTTCAAATAGGACCAGACAGGAGCTATGTCTCTCAGACAGAGAGCCAGGAAACTAAAACCAAGCCTTCTGACTATGACTCATCACAGGAACATATATTTAATAACTTACAGAATCTACAAAGATGAATTCGTCTTGATCTTGCCCTCAGGAAACACAGGGGGCCATGCCACTAAATAAAATAGGATGCAATTAGTGCCTAACCTAAGGGAGATGCACAGTCACAGAATGAATGACTGAGTGATTGATGGGGGAACTTTGTGTACAAAGGGAAGCACTGTAAGAGACAGAGTCTGAGATCCCCAGACTGAGGAAACAGAGAGTGATCTTCACCTCCGTCTCTTAAATTATGTCTATACCTGTAAGGGGTGGAAAGTCAGGAGAGCCTCTCTCTTCTCTTATTTATTTCTGTAAAACGATGTCCCAGGCCAGTCACTGTCTCACAGGGCACAAACAGCATACACGGGGCCCCCCTCATGGCCCTGGGTCTTTCTGGAAACAAGCAGCCCCCCGTAGGACACTCTCAGAGCTTTCTCTGTTCCTGCATGTTGCCACATGGTGTTGCCAGCAAAGCTCTCAGCCTTCCAGTTCTGTGTTTCATCTTGGCTTTAGCAGAATGTATTAATAGAAGGGAACATCTGGCAGAATGGCATCACGAAATGGGACCCAGCTGCTCAGTCAAGTACCACCGAGAGCTGTTTATCCGTGGAATTAACCTTTTGTTCCACGTTTGTTTTGTGGTAGGACTGTGATGCGTTTTTAAGTTCACGTTATTCTCAGTCTCTTCTCATGGCAACTAATTTTTGCTGGTTCAGCACTTCACATTCCTGGCAGAAGGCAGTTCAGAACAGCTGGCTGCTTGAAAACCCTCCGGTGGGCAGTCGAACTTGGCTCCTTATAGACTGATGAAACCACAGATGGGCCCAGGTCGGCTCATGGGAGAATCCCAGTCAGGCCTGACTCCATCTGCACACTGAAATGGTGTCTAGACAGGAGGCTGGGAACCCTCACCTCCAAATTCACTTGGAAAGAGCTCAAAGTGTGAAAGGAATTTACTGCCACTGAAAGATCTGGATTGTGCAGGCCAAACCCCAGGAAGTGCTCTGGGAGAAAGAAGGGAAGGGAGGAGGGACAGAAGGAAGGGCAGAAGGAAGGAAGAGAAGAGGGAGGGAAGGGCTACTTCCCAGAGAGTGTGCATGCTGGATTAGCGCAGCTCACAGGGTCACTCCGTGCCTGTACCATCTCCTGGTCGCGGGCTCTGAGCATCAGAAAGGTTGTCCCCCATGGCTCAGCTCCAGGAAGGTGAAGTCGCTCAGTCGTGTCCGACTCTTTGCGACCCCGTGGACTGTAACCTACTAGGCTTCTCCGTCCATCCTCACATATCAGCCTGAGGGCTAGACATGGACCAAAAAGGGCTTGTTTTGTTGTTGTTTTGCCTGGGTTTACATGGAAGCCCAAGATATAAAACAGAACAAAGTGAACTGGCTCTGATTGTAGGAGAAGCAGGAAGTGGCCAGGAGCCCACTCCCTAGGGCATCTCTTCCATTTCCCCCACCAACGCTCCATCCCCTTGAACCGGCCCCCAAAAAACACATTGAGATTGAAACTAATGGATCCATGCCAAGGCTCAAGTGGGTGGAAGCCAAGAGAGGGGAATAGACTTCCCTGTGAGTGAGTGGCAACACTGGGACTGGAAGTGTGTCTCCATCTCTCGGGCAGGTACTGACACTTACGCCCCCAGCTAGGTGTGCACCTGGGCATCCTCACTTCCTGATCCTACCGAGGAGGAAGGCACGTCTCTACAGCAATAGGAAAAGCACAAGGAAGCAAGCTGTGGATCCTCCCCACCCCAGGCATACATTCCCAGCTGGGGAACACGCACTGCATGCGGCCGCACCATTCTAAAAGCACCTCCAGCCCTAGATTCAGACAAGCAGACTTCGTCTGGGTACCATATGTCTGGCTTCTTAGAGATTTCATTTTACATTAAAAATATAAACATTGGAATAAAGGAAAAGCTGAATTCATTTCATGCTTATTCAATGAAAGGTTTGTGATTTATTAATTTTTTAAAATAGAAAAGGAGAAGGGAACCACAAAGGAAAAAAAAAAAAGCAACAGGTCACATATCCTCTAAGCAACCTGTAGGCTAATGCCAGCATTAGGCCTGTCTTAAACGGGCCAGCTTTGACCTCCTGAAAGATATATTTTAGTGGAGAACTCAGTGTGAGAACATGATACGATTTGAACAGATGAAGAATGTGAATGAAAGAAGTTCCCTGACTCTTAAAAAACATTGTTTTGGAAGATTACCCAGGCGTGCAATTTAATACCAGATGTTGGCATCTGGAGAGACCCTGATTTGACAATCTGACAGGAAATATGAAGAAAACACAAATGGTAATTAAAAAAAAAAAAAAAAAGAAAGCCTGGCTGCAGTGATCCAGTAGAGCAGTCTGGGAATGTCAGAAAGCCAGCGTTTATCACCCGTGAAGCTTGAGTGATGGCAAGTGCTGCCTGAGAGCAAGGAGGGCTCTAGAAGGGTATGTGAGAGCGAGGAAAAGGCAGGTTCTTTGGTGAGCACAGTCAGTAGTTGGGGAAGCAGGCCGGGGGGTGGGGTATGGCTGGTCCCTGTGATGTGGCCACAGGGCTGGGAGGAAATGGCCCTCCCAACCTGCTATTACAGCAGCTGAGGTTGGGCCCAGCCTGACAGCTGGGGGCTGGCAGCCTACACAGGAAGCTGGCTGGCCCGCCATCAGCACAGCGGGAACAGACAGCACTTTCCCAAGCTCCGGATTCCAGGATACACCATGGCAGACTCATTCCAGCAGCCTGACCATCCTCGGCTCATTCACCTTCTTCTTAACCAGATTGAGTGTTAATATTGTACCTTCCAGTCTGTGCCTAGAAATTCGTTTTTTAAAAGTGATTCGCGGCACAATTTGCATGCAGTCAAATACTAAGATCTTAAGTGCTTGATCAGATTTGACAAATGAACACAGTCACGGGTCCCAGACTCTGATCAAGACACAGAACATTTCTATCCCCCCAAGAAACGTCCTCCTTGCCCCTTCCTAGTCAATATCCCTGCACACACATACACTCAGCGTGGAGGAGTCAACCACGGGGCTGACTTCCCTCACCACAGGTAGAATCTGCTATTCTAGAACATCCTACAAATGGAGTACCATGTATTCTCTTTCATCTGACTGCCTTCACTCAGTATGCTTTTGAAATTCATGCAAGTTGTTGCATGCATCAGTAGTTAATTCCTTTTTTTTTTTCTTTCTCTCTGTGTAGTATTTTATTGGACGGATATACCACAAATACCATAATTTGTTGTTTATCCATTTACCCATTTTTGGACATCTGGAATGTATCCACTTTTTAGCAATTATGAATCTAAGCTGCCAGAAACTTTCTCTAGAAGTCATGTAAATTCATTCCTCCAGAGTAAATATCTAGGGGTGGAATTGGTGGACCATAGGGTAAATGATGTTTAATTTTTTAAGAAACTGCCAAACAGATTTCCCAGGTGGTTCTTCTGAAGCTCACATTTGCAGTATGCCTATCATGGTGGTCCCCAGGCCCCAGTGCATGTGAATGTACACTTGTGGACGCAGTGAAGAGCATCAGGAAACCCGAGGCGTATTTGTACTGAAGTGTCCTGATCTCAGTTTCCTTATCTGTTGAGTGAGCTGGTTGAGCAGATGATGTTCAAAGGCATTTCTCATTCCTTTCTGACATAATAAATCTTCTATTTCACCACTCTCTCAGAAAGCAAGACAAAAAATACATTAGTTATTATTCTCTTTTAAAAGCCAATACAGTAAATCCTCTACATACATGAGTTCTGTTCTGAGAGAACATTTGAAAGCCCAATTTGTTTTTAAGTCCAACAAAGTTAGCCTAGGTACCCACCTAACACAATCAGCCATATAGTACTATACTGTAATAGGTTTATAATACTTTCCACAATAATATACGAAAAAGTAAAGAAAACATGTTTAATCTTTTAGTGCAGTACCTTGAAAAGTATAGTAGTACAGTACAACAGCTGGCCTGTATTAGACTGGCATCCAGGGGCAGGTAAGAAGAGTGACTGACTGGAAGAGAGATAGGCAGTGAGAGATGGGATGATACTGAAGGATCGTCAGCAATAGGAGATGGATGGCAAGCTGCAATTTCACTCATGCCTCATGCTGATGGCAAAGGTTCTGGTTCCTTACTGGATTCAATTCTATCTTCCCTCTTGAAAAAGTGACCCAGTGACGTCTGGGTGGTAGATCTTTTCTTCCTATCATAAATGACACGGTAGCATGAAAAGCTGTTGCAACCTTTGTGTACCATTCTATATTTGGGTCCTGTGTCTCAAAAACTAACAGTGCCTCCTGAAATAGAACTAACTTATGTGACTGGACATGCAAACTCATGTCTGCATCTGTGAAAGTTTGCAACTTGAAGCTTCCAGGCTTTCACTGCTAGAGGGTGGATTCAGTCCCTGGTTGGGGAACTGAGATCCTGCAAGCTGCAAGGTGTGGCAAAAAAAAAAAAAAAAACAGACAGAGAGAGCTAATATCTGATTTGTAGCCCACTAACAGAGTAGCTAGGTTGGTCATCTAACATTTTCAGGCCCTAGGTCATTTATGGTACTTCTAACTGCAAGTGTCAGAAAAGCTCATTGAAATTGACTTAACTAATAAAGAGGAGTTATTGGCTCATGGATCTGAAGCAAGCCCAGTCTTAGAGGCCAGGGATCAGGCTGGAGGGACTAGAATTCCTGTTCCTCTGCTTTGTGGTTCCCTGGGTTTTGCCCTCATTTCTATCATGGCTTCATCCTTAGTTTGATAACAAGATGTCAACAGTTCCAAGTCTCACTTCTTTATACAACAGAAGAGAAATTTTCCTTTTCATTAGTTCTCTTAAACACGAGGAAAATTCTTTCCTAGAAGTCCTTAGAAAAATTTCCTCTCATATGGCTCATTGGCCTGTACTTGATAAGAGGCAGGCCTTATTCGTTATATCTCACTTTATTGAGCATCACAGATACTGGTTTTTGTTTTCATTTTGTTTTTATTATAAATTGAAGATTTGTGGCAACTGTGTATTATCAGATAATTAACATCTTTAACAATAAGATATTTTAAAATTAAGGTATACGGCTCAGACAGTAAAGAGTTTGCCTGCAATGCAGGAGGCCTGGGTTCGATCACTGGGGTCAGGAAGATCCCCTGGAGAAGAAAATGGCAGCCCACTCTAGTATTCTTGCCTGGAAAATCCCATGGATAGAGAAGCTTGGTGGGCTATAGTCCACAAGTTGCAAAGAATCAGACACAACCAAGTGACTAACACACTAACAGTTTTTTTTTTTTGACACTTAATAGACCATAGTATAATATAAGCATGACTTTCATATGTACCGAGAAACCAAAAAATGTGTATGATTTGCTTTATTGCAATACTTACTTTATTGCAGCAATCTGGAACCAAACTTGCAATATCTCTGAGGTATGCCTATACATGCCTTTTCCTAACCAATCTCTGAGCAGGTAATGCCATGAGATTATTGGTGACCTGAATTCCTGGGCCAGTCCGTGATCCAATAGACTAATCAGCCCTATCAACAAAGAGACCAGTTTCCCCTACAGCATGAGACTGTGTGCAGATGGAGTAGGCACTCCCCAAAAAAGAAGAATGGGGATGGATGCAGTAGGCAGCCAGTGTCCACATAAACCCTTCTTCACAGGTATAGAAATGTACCACATGGGTCCTTACCAGGAGCATAGAATCTTATAATATCACACAGCAGGCCCAGAAGCAGAGGCAATTCAAGAAGTATGGTAGATTTAATGTATCTACTATGGTAGATCACAAATACTTTGCAGCTTCTCCTATCAAATGGTGGTGATCTAGTCCCATCCCTTGAATCTGGTCTTGTTTTGGCCAATAGAATGTGGCAGAAGCAATACTGTCTGTATACCATTGCTCAGGCTTGCATTTTCTGTTCTCACACAAAACTCCCCAAACCATATGAGGAAACCTGGGCTAAATAATTGAATGAAGACTTCCCCAGTGGCTCAGTGGTGAAGAATCTGTCTGCCAGCACAGGAGACATGGGTTTGATCCCTGATCTGGGAAGATCCCACCCACCATGGAACAAATAAGCTCGTTGCTATTGAGCCTGTGCTCTAAAGCCTTTCAGCTACTGAAACGTGTGTGCCCTAGAGCCCGCACTCCACAACAAGAGAAGCCACCTCAACGAGAAGCCCGTGCACCGCAACTAAAGAAAAGCCTTGTGCAGCAGTGAAGACCCAGCACAGCCAAAAGTAAGTAAATGAATAAAAGTATTGGAAAAACATTGAATGAGAGGAGACCACTGAGCAAGGAGACCCCATGGACAGCTGGCACCACGGCTCAGAACACGCAAGTGAGCCCTCACAGATCCTCCAATTCCAGTTCAGCTGTCACTGCAGATATTTCAGTGACTCACAGCAGAAGCATCACAAGAACTGCTCAACTGAGTTCAACCAACCAAGAGAATTATGAGAAATAATAAATCGCTGTTGTTTAAGCTCCTATGTTTGGGATGCATTGAGGCAGGAAGTGACCAACCTAGACAGCATATTGAAAAGCAGAGACATAACTTTGCCAACAAAGGTCCGTCTAGTCACGGCTATGGTTTTTCCTGTGGTCATGTATGGATGTGAGAGTTGGACTGTGAAGAAAGCTGAGCACCAAAGAATTGATGCTTTTGAACTGTGGTGTTGGAGAAGACTCTTGAGAGTCCTTTGAACTGCAAGGAGATCCAACCAGTCCATTCTAAAGGAGATCAGCCCTGGAATTTCTTTGGAAGGATTGATGCTAAAGCTGAAACTCCAGTACTTTGGCCACCTCATGGGAAGAGTTGACTCATTGGAAAAGACTCTGATGCCGGGAGGGATTGGGGGCAGGAGGAGAAGGGGACGACAGAAGATGAGATAGCTGGATGGCATCACTGACTTGATGGACATAAGTCTGAGTGAACTCCGGAGTTGGTGATGGACAGGGAGGCCTGGCGTGCTGTGATTCACAGGGTCACAAAGAGTTGGACACGACTGAGCGACTGAAATGAACTGAACTGAGGCAGGAAGGGCTCTTAAAATGCCTCCAATCACTCCAGCAGCTGATTATCCACTGAGCCTGTCAGGCTGAGGTATGAGGCAGCCATTTCCAGTTCGGAGAGCCCTAGGGAGTCTTTCTACTGTGAAGCCAACTCAGCCTCCTGATGCCGCCAGCCCTCAGCCCTAGTTCCCCAGATCACTGGGACCTAGGAGAACAAATACATCCCCTCAGCTTACACAGAAGCACTTCAGCTATCTGGTTACTCTCTTCAATCTTCTCTAGGCTAAACAATCCTAGTCATCAACTCTTCTTTATTGCCGGGAACCTAGAGGGCCAGACCAATTAGGAGACTGTTGTAAGGACTAGATGAAGCCAGGATGGTATCCTGAACCCCTGCGGCCACGGCCAGACCGTCCCCTGGGGAGAAAAGTGAAAGTGTTAGTCACTCAGGCGTGTCTGACTCTTGCAACCCCACCGGGCTCCTCTGTCTATGGGATTCTTTAGGCAAGAATACTGGAGTGGGTTGCCATTCCCTTCTCCAGGGGATTTTCCTGACCCAGGGATCAGACCTAGGGGTGAAACCCCATCTCCTGCATTTCAGGTAGATTCTTTACTGTCTGAGCCACCAGGGACGCCCAGGGTATCTGAGGGAGAGGGCTGGAGAGGGCTAGGGGCTAGGGGCTGTTTCTGTGCGGGTGATGGAGGGGGTAGGGTTTGGTGAGGAGAGAATAGAAGATACTAGGCCAAAAATCAGATCAGCGGGGGGTGTGCAAAGCAGAAGAAATAGGCAGTCAAAAGGACCCAGAATTTGGTCTTGGTTTAAGAGAAATGAGGCCAGCAAGAAGGGTAGAGTTGGTCTCCATAAGTTGTTGCTTGAAGGTCCGTGGTGCGTTAGCTGAAGTAAAGGCCTGGGTCTGGCAGACAGACACCACTGGAATTCTGTGCATGTGCAGTCAGGGCAGCGGTGGTCACTTGCTTTGCAATATCCTCAGGGTGGCCTCTGCCATCCCACCCCTGCCCCCACTGCCTGCTCCTGGGGGGGTCCCCAGCCACTGGCCAGCCTCCAGTACCCCAGTGGAGAAGGAACCCACAGCTCGGGGTCCTAAGCTCTCAGAGCACTAGGTGAGTGTGTGTGCCCACACCAGCAGCCCTCGGTTGCCTTAGGACAGAACCGCATTTCTTTCTTCTCATTATGGGATGGAACGCGCAAGCACGGGCTTTTCCAAGACCTCACTAAATATTTGTCACAAGCACTTTCAAACAGAAACTGCTCGTCGACACTCCTGGATGAGATTACTTAAAGCTATCCTCAGGTGCTGCCACAAATCCTCAGTGGCCTCGGCGGTCAGCCTCCCACTCCACCTCTGTGGGCCTCAGCCACTGAGGGGGAGCTGGAGGAGCCCCCCTCGAACTGGGCAGTGACTGTTGGCGGCACAGTGAGTCATAGGTGGGGGGCATGGAAGGTGTGTTCGGGACCTGACTCCCCTGCCCTCTGAAGCTCCACTTCATGGTAGTGATGGGAGGATGGGGGTCCCCCCAAAGCCTCCAGGCCAGATCACAGGCTCGGAATCCCAGAGAGCAGAGAGCTATGGAGAAGGGAGGTCAGTCCTGCTGTTCTGGGAAGACCAGTGCCTTCCTCGGGTATGGGAGTCTCCCCAAGGAGGCTTCAGGGGAAAAGAAAAAAAACCTCCGAGGAATAATGGGGGCCCAGCTGGCTCTGCAGAAGGTGGATGACAACAAGCCAAACAGGAGTAATTCAAGCTCTAGAACCAACTCCTATGCACCTTACATCCTCCAGCCTTTTTAATAAAAATGTTGTGACTATACTTTTCTTGGTTAGTCAACCATGCTATCCCAAGCACAAAACTCCTCCCCTCACAAATGATTATCTCCACACTGCAGGATGGAGGAAATAAATTAGCAAGTGATTACAGATTTATCATTCCCGTTCCCCATCCCCAGCCCCGTCTATCCTTCAGAAAATGTATCAAGAGATTTTTGTGAATCTTTAGAGGGAAATTACATGACCACAGTCTGTTTAAAGCTTAATGAGGTAATCAGGGTCAGATCAGACAACTCCGGAGCTCTCAGGTCTCTGTGTGCCGAGGAGAGAGGGCCCCTTAGTGAGATCACTGTGATCACCATTTGCCTCAAGATGTAAAGATGCCTTTAACAGAGATAAAGTGAATAGAAAGGCAGTTTTGCACTTAGGGGTGAACTATTATTTTTTTTAAGCTAACTCTAAAAAAGTCAGGTCATCGCACAATATGATGGGGGATATTGTAAAGGGATTTCGTAAAAGTTATGCCATCAGAAGGCAGCATTATCAAATCTACAGACAGTTTTTGAGAGCAGTTACGGATAAAAAGAATCTTTGAGACAATCAAATATATTTGAGCTAAAGAAATTGAGGCCTGGAATGTATAAATGACTTCCCCCAAATCAAAGGCATTTCTTCTTCTTTTTTTTTTTGCTTTCACACCACAGAATCCCAAGGCATTTACTCGGAAGTCACTAAGACCCAATTCATTTCTTTCAGGCAGAGAATGGGCTGAGCGCCATCGCAGGGCCTGGATGGCAGACATGAGATTGGCAGCGTCTAACTGTCTAGCTGCTTCCACATCAGCCCCACCAAATGTCAGTGTGATAAGGGTTAAATCAGACAAGTCCCTGAGCTCAGATCAGTGTGTGCAGAGGTGCATGTGAACTGCTGCTGCTGGGGAGAAAAGCCCTTGGGACAGCGTGCCTTCTCTTATCTTGATGGCAGGGCTATTCTGCCCTTTGTGTAACCCCCAAAGCCTGACAGCAAACTTTGCAAAGACTGTCTCCAGGCTGTAGCCGTTGCAAGTGCTTTTGCGAAGATTAGGCTGTTTGATAAACAGATAAACTTGGAGCTGGAAGGGACTTTAGAGTTTGCCCAACTCAGCCCTCTAGATTCTTCTTTTTTTTTTTAAGCAGAGGAGGAAGTTGCCTCTCTGAGAGGAGGCAAGAAGCACTCAAAGACACACAGAGCGAATTACGGGGTGTAGGAGCTGGGATGAGAACAGAGCCTCCGACCGATCTCTTGCACAGCTCCTCCCGGGCAGGCAGGCTTCTGGAAAGGCCCCCAGAGCGCTCCTTCAGTCCCAGCCCACATGCTCTCTCCCTCTACCAGCTCTCAGCCGCGTTTCCTGCTTTGCCACGGTTGACTGCATGAGGGAAGCTGGAAACACAAAACACAGTGCTGCTTTTGTGGCTCAGCTGGTAAAGAATCCACCTGTAATGCAGGAGACCTGGGTTCGATCCCTAGGTTGGGAAGATCCTCTGGAGAAGGGAAAGGCTACCCACTCCAGTATTCTGGCCTGGAGAATTCCATGGACTGTATAGACCATGGGGTTGCAAAGAGTCGGACTCGACTGCGTGACTTTCACTTTCTTTCTATCAACTCCTGGCCTTTGAGTGCATTCCCGTTCTAGCCGTTATTGTAAAAATAAAATAAAATAAAGAAAATTTCTTGAGTGGCACCTGTATAGCAATCAGCTGGGACTCTTGCTGAACTCCAGTTCCCTGGGCCCCATCCCAGGTAGAGGATTGGCAAACCTCATTTTCAACAAGTAATTCTGGCGAGTTTTATAATCAAGCAAGTCTCCCAAACAGACTGGGTAGCGTTCAAGGCTCTTCATTGTCAGGCCTCGACCAGCCTTTTCAACCTTGTTTCCTGGGCTTCTGCCCATCACATTCCTATGCTTCAGCCTTACAGAACATTCTGGCATTTAATAGAATTGCACTTGTGGGGAAAGAGCTACTGTTTACTGTAGCTTGTGTCTCTAAAGCATCACACAAGCGCCATCTTGTTGCAAAGCCTCTCCAAGGTAGATGCCGATACCACACCCATTTTATGATGAGGACTCAGGGATGGGCAGGTGAATAACTGGTCTAAGGGCACAGAGCCCAAAGCCCTCACTCCCAGTCATCTCACGGCAGCGTCTCCTTGAACATAGCCCTTGTTTTCCCACGTGTATCTTTGGTGACACCCTTTCCTCTACAAAGCTGATGCTCCCTCTGCCCACTGTCCCCGCTTGGTGATGCCCTGCTCATTCTTCCCAGCCAGCACCACCTTCTTATGCCTCTTTCCGGGTTCCTCTGACTTTGTGCCTGTATTGCAGGTAATCATGAACATCTTTTCCACTGGCCCCTGCCCTAGGCCACGCCTGGGTAACTGCGGGAGATTCCTATCTGATCTCCACCCTCACTCTGCAGCAACAGAGAGATAGTCTCTAAGTACCTATCAGTCACCTCACGTCAGTGTTCACAAGCTCCCCATCTCCCTTCCCTCTGGGGTCTAACCTCAGCCCTACTTCTCCCCCTCTTGCTCACTCTGCTTCCAAGCATGTGGATCTTCTGCTGTTCCTCCAAGATGCTGTGTCTCCCCCTTCCTTGGAAGCTGCTATCTTCTCTTCAGAGAAGGCCCAGAGACCCACATGACTCACTCTCTTACTTCCTTTATTATCCCTGCTCACATGTGGCTTTATCACAGAAGACTTCTCTAACTACCCAGTACAAGAAGGTCACTCCTTTGGGCCTGCACAAATGGGGATACCAAGGTCCAAAGAGAGAAGCCCATTATCTCAGGTCACACATGAAGCGGTGGCACTTCAGACTGTTACCTGGCTCTCTCAGCTTCTCATCAGTCCCTTCACCACTGATCTCTGTGACCAGGAGGTCTGTCCCAGCATCCATTCTGCTTACTGGGTGGATTTATCCAATTTCTGCCACATATGGGCTGTATGATCATAGGCAGGGAGCTTCACATGAAAGCCTTAATTTCCTTAAACAGAGTAAGGAGGGGCAGAGGGAAGCAAGGAGCATGGATGTGGTGGGCCTCTGAATTAAATAATCTCTGAAAGATTAAGCTTTGCTGCCTGAAACCCGATCCTATACAAATCCAAGTTATGTGGAGACTAAAGCAAAAAGAATTTTGAGGGTCTTTTATGAGAAAAAGAATACAAAAGATGACAAAACCTCCTGCATGCGATTCTCTACTTAAATGTAACAAAAATGGTCTCTTTTTAAAATAAATTGTGACCGGCAATGGAAAGTGGTTACTATGCAATAATGTGGAATGGAGAGATCTTGGGGCAAGCAAAACGAACCACCACCAGCCACACCAAAGGCCAGTCTTCAACCAAAGAAGCTGATATTGCATAAATGGTGGAACTGGAAGGGCCTCCTCTATTATGAACTTTTTGGAAAACCAAACAATTAATTCCAACAAGTACAGCTTCCAACTAGACCAGCTGAAAGCAAAAAGAGTTACCCAACAAAAAGTTTCTGTAATTAGTCAACAGAAAATGCATCATCTTCCATCGAAATACTGCAAGACCTCATGTTTCTTTGATGACCAGGCAAAAACTGTTACAGCTTGGCTGGGAAGCACGGATTCATCCACCATACTCACCACTCACTGCACTTTTGGATTTCCATGTATTTTGGTCTTTACAAAATTCTTTTAATGGAAAAAATTTCAGTTCCCGAGAAGACTGTGTTAGTCGCTCAGTTGTGCTTGACTCTTTGTGACCTCGTAGACTGCAGCCCATCAGTCTTTTATTTTTACTTAAAAACCAAAGGAAAGTTTTGGCCAACCCAATTTATCTTCCAAAGCCCAAACGAAAATATTCTGAACTCAAAGTCCTCTTAGCTGGAGGGCACACTTGTTCTGCAGTCACGTTTACATCACTTAACAGTCCTGAGGGGTATGATGGGAGGAAAGTCAGAGTGGAGATAGCATTCTTAACCAACTGTGGTTAAAATATCTGATTTTTGCAAATGTCATGAAGACAAATGGCAATGAGGACATGTTGGAAGGGCCCGTGATGATGAGAAGCTAAACTGCATTAGCCTCCCTTGAATCCAGCCCGGCCCTTGAAGCAGAAGACTGTCCGCCCCACCTACCTGTGTGAGAGTAATCTAACCTGTTTGACCAGTAAGTTAAACCCAAGGAGAAGCAACCTTCTTGATCTCACAATAGTATATTTTCCTTTCTATGGAACAATGTCATAAACTCCAAACAATAGCTCAGCTCTAAACCAAAACCTTGATGAGTTCACATGCAAAGGATCATACAGAGTCCTGCCAGAAATATCCTGGCCTTGTATTTCATTCTCAGTGTTCAAAGTACTGCACCATCATTTATAATCCTCATGACATTCTTGTAAGGTATGAAAAATGTAAGTGAAAATTGGAATTTTCATTTTGGGTATGTTTTTTGCTTAAATACCATTGGATGCTTTGTATAACTGGGGTATATAACTTAATAGCATATTTTCACAAGATGAATGACTTAGAAAAGGCAAATCTTTAAAGCTATTAAATATCATTGTCTACCTTTCTAATATATCTCTTTTTATCTTCTCAAAGAGATTAGGGAGTAAAATAACTTGAAGATGAAAAAGTGTGATTTTTCCACTCAGGGAGCAAGCTGCTGTTTCATTGGCCAAGAGATGTTGATATTCCTCTGAAGATAAATAGTTAATAAAGGTGTTTGGATCGCAACATCTGTTGCCATTCTTGAAAGCTGGGACTTAATTGCAGACTGCAGCATCAAATCTTCAGAGGGTTTGTAAGACAGAGATTGATTGGGGTCACCAGGTTACCCAGAAGTAAAATCCCAATCCTTATCTTTAAGATGCAGTGTCCAATTGATTCTCTCTGGATCATTACCCACAGCACATGGAGGTAAAGCCAGGAGAGGAGTGATCAAACATTTTCCTTTTCAAGATACTTTCTAAATAAACCAGAGTGGTGCTTTGACTCTGGTGAAGAATCCTGAAGTGAAGGGCTAGCTAAGCTTAGAGACGGCAGCAGTAACGTTATATTAATAACACACCTTCTGCTTTTACATCCAGTGATGAGGAGCACCACTGAGAGGGCCCCATCCACTTTCCATCTTAGAGCCTGGACCACAGCCGCCAAATCTGACTCCTTAGGTGGCACTACTGGCCAAGGACCCGCCTGCCAACACAGGTAGATGTAAGAGACCTGGGTTCGATTCCTGGGTCGGGAAGATCCCCTGGAGAAGGAAATGGCAACCAACTCCAGTCTTCTTGCCTGGAGAATCCCATGGACAGAGTAGGCTGGTGGGCAACGGTCCATAGAGTCACAAAGAGTCGGACATGACTGAAGTGACTAACAGAGAGAGGGGTAGCAGGGTGAAACTTCAGACTGTAAATCACAGGGTCCATTAGCCATCTATAAAGTCAGAATAAGTAACGTGTTTCTGTGATTAAATATGCGAGCATGCTAAGTCGATTCAGTTGTGTCTGATTCTTTGCAATCCTCTGGACCATAGCTCACTAGGCTCCTCTGTCTAGGATTCTCCAGGGAAGAATACTGGAGTAGGTTGTTGTGCCCTCCTCCAGGAGATCTTCCCAACCCAGGGATCAATCCCACATCTGTTATGTCTCCTGCATTGGCAGGTGGGTTTTTTTTTTTACCACTAGCGCCACCTGGGAAGCCCAATTAAAATCCATAGCTAGGGGCCACTCCCCAACTGGACTTCCCTGGTGGCTCAGACGGTAAAGCGTCTGTCTACAATGTGGGAGACCTGGCTTCGATCCCTGGGTCGGGAAGTTCCCTGGAGAAGGAAATGGCAACCCACTCCAGTACTCATGCCTAGAAAATCCCATGGACGGAGGAGCCTGGTGTCCATGGGGTTGCAAAGAGTCGGACACGACTTCACTTTCACTTTCACTCCTCAACTGAGCTGAGAGAACTGAATTCTGGTCACACTCCACCCACAAGTCCCATGTAACTTTGAACAGGTCACCTTTCTTCTTAGTATGCCATGGCTCCATCTTTTGGTGATAGAACAAACTCAATTTCTAATGTTATTTTCAGAATGTAAACTTAACACTCAGTTATCTTTATTTTGAGTCTTAACTGAATATTCTGAGTTGTAAGTGAATACCTTCCCTGGGACTATGGCCCCTGAATTTGCAAACCTATGTTCCCCAAAACAGAGACAATCAACAGAGGAGGCCAAGCCTTTGTGAGAGGTCAGTTCAGTTCAGTCACTCAGTTCTGTCTGACTCCTTGCGACCCCATGAACTGCAGCACGCCAGGCCTCCCTGTCCATCACCAACTCCCGGAGTCCACCCAAACCCATGTCCATCGAGTCGGTGATGCCATCAACCATCTCATCCTCTGTGTCCCCTTCTCCTTCTGCCCTCAATCTTTCCCAGCATCAGGGTCTTTTCCAATGAGTCAGCTCTTCTCATCAGGTGGCCAAAGTATTGGAGTTTCAGCTTCAACATCAGTCCCTCCAATGAACACCCAGGACTGATCTCCTTTAGGATGGACTGGTTGGATCTCCTTGCAGTCCAAGGGACTCTCAAGAGTCTTCTCCAATACTACAGTTCAAAAGCATCAATTCTTTGGTGCTCAGCTTTCTTTATAGTCCAACTCTCACATCCATACATGACCACTGGAAAAACCATAGCTTTGACCAGACAGACCTTTGTTGGCAAAGTAATGTCTCTGCTTTTTAATATGCTATCTAGGTTGGAGTAAGCGTCTTTTAATTTCATGGCTGCCATCACCATCTGAAGTGATTTGGGAGCCCAGAAAAATAAAGTCTGACACTGTTTCCACTGTTTCCCCATCTGTTTGCCATGAAGTGATGGGACCAGATGCCATGATCTTAGTTTTCTGAATGTTGAGGTTTAAGCCAACTTTTTCACTCTCCTCTTTCACTTTCATCAAGAGGCTCTTTAGTTCCTCGTCACTTTCTGCCATAAGGCGGGTGTCATCTGCATATCTGAGGTTATTGATATTTCTCCTGGCAGTCTTGATTCCAGCTTGTGCCTCTTCCAGCACAGCGTTTCTCATGATGTACTCTGCATAGAAGTTAAATAAGCAGGGTGACAATATACAGCCTTGACATACTCCTTTTCCTATTTGGAACCAGTCTGTTGTTCCATATCCAGTTCTAACTGTTGCTTCCTGACCTGCATACAGGTTTCTCAAGAAGCAGGTCAGGTGGTCTGGTAATCCCATCTCTTTCAGAATTTTCCAGTTTCTTGTGATCCACACAGTCAAAGGCTTTGGCATAGTCAATAAAGCAGAAATAGATGTTTTTCTGGAACTCTCTTGCTTTTTTCATGATCCAGCAGATGTTGGCAAGTTGATCTCTGGTTCCTCTGCCTTTTCTAAAACCAGCTTGAAGATCTGGAAGTTCATGGTTCACATATTGCTGTAGCCTGGCTTGGAAAATTTTAAGCATTACTTTACTAGTGTGTGAGATGAGTGTAATTGTATGGTAGTTTGAGAATTCTTTGGCATTGCCTTTCTTTGGGATTGGGACGAAAACTGACATTTTCCAGTCCTGTGGCCACTGCTTAGTTTTCCAAATTTGCTGGCATATTGAGTGCAGCACTTTCACAGTGTCATCTTTCAGGATCTGAAATAGCTCAACTGGAATTCCATCACCTCCACTAGCTTTGTTCGTAGTGAGAGGTACTGTGGACCAAATGACCAAGGGACGTGATTTTCCAGCTCCAAGTCTTATATTGGTGGTCAGTAGCTTCTAAAGGCGGAGAAGGCAATGGCATCCCACTCCAGTACTCTTGCCTGGAAACTCCCATGGACGGAGGAGCCTGGTAGGCTGCAGTC
Organism: Cephalophus harveyi; assembly: GCA_006410635.1. NCBI lineage: Eukaryota > Metazoa > Chordata > Mammalia > Artiodactyla > Bovidae > Cephalophus > Cephalophus harveyi. The sequence continues at coordinate 241,657 of SJYT01082772.1, forward strand.
CATGGGGTCACTGAGTCAGACACGACTGAGTGACTTCACTTTCACTTTTCACTTTCATGCATTGGAGAAGGCAATGGCAACCCACTCCAGTGTTCTTGCCTGGAGAATCCCAGGGATGGCGGAGCCCAATGAGCTGCTTTCTGTGGCGTCGCACAGAGTCGGACACGACTGAAGCGACTTAGCAGCAGCAGCAGCAGCTTCTAAAGGAAACCAACAGACTTTATGTCTAGGGTCTCTTTCATAAATCTTAGAAAATCCTAGAGAGATGGTGTCATCAACAGAAGATAAAACACTACTTTATCCATGAGAACTTTAAGAGATGAAGGTATAGCTTCCTAAAAATTTTTAATTTCACTTGATTACCCTTTTGGTAGACATATGAAAAAAAAAAAAAAGTCAAATGTGGAAAATAACTTTTGGGACCTGGAAAAACAGGAAAGCCTGTTCCTGAAACTCTTCAATTCTAGTAGCTGAAGAAACAACAGTATCCAGGGCAGAGTCTTCTCAAAAAAGAAGGTGATAGAAAATACTCAGGTAAGTTTAGTGCAATATTTTATATGCTTAGAGCTTTTGGGCGGTGGGGGCATGGGGTAGATACTGTACCTTCTCTTTTGGGCACAGGAAAGGCCAATACCTACAGGTTGAGATTCCCCAGGCCAAACAATACCAAAAAGAGTTTCCCTGAAGAATCCTGTCAGCTTCACAAAATCATTAATTACCCCTTCTTATTAGAACAAAACTATGTTAAATTCATTTAAATTTCTATTTACAATGATCAAATCAGAGGCTGTTTATCTTGTTACAAGGATCACAAAATGCATATTTGTGATACCTTTGTAAATGTAGTCTTATTTCACTTTTTAAAAATTTTGGAAAATATTCTTTTGAACTGTTTTATAACTTTATCATTTGTCCAGTGCTTCTCTCAGTTTTAACCAACCATTTGGAAAGAGAAGAAACATAAAATCTATTCATAGTACAGCTCTTTGCTCCCTTAAGCCTATACACACACACACACACACACACACACACACACACACACACCCCTATTCAAATTCCTCCAAAACCATTCATTTTTCTCTGGTCTTCTCTGAGCACCTCATGAGTTTTGTTGCCTTAATTAGCTCCTGCACATTTTCAGAGATTTAGGAAGGCTAAAGATTGCTTGTTTCCATTTAAGGCTAGGTTGCTTTCTCCTGCCTGGTAATCCAGTAATATATTTATGCTGATTGCATTGTATCCCAAGAAAGAAGAGGCTCATACCGAGGGTGCGGCTTGACTTTAGCTCCCCTTTCTCCTTTCTTCCCAGCCAGGGTGCTCCAGGCTGGCCCAGGACTCAGCTCAGCATATTGTGCCAGGCCACCAGAGAATGGACTCCTTAGTGCTCACACTAATCCTCCTCTTTACTAAATAAGCAAGTCAAACTTTGGGGGCAGGAATGGGAGGAAAATTATATAATTTGAGTTAATTGGTTTGGGGCTACCCAAAGCCCCAGCTGTCTTGAAGGGAATTGTTTGGTCTTCAAGACCCAATTAGAGGCATTCAACTGATGTAAAATAGATTTTATTCTTTTTTTCAAGTCATTGTCAAGAGACTCAGCCTCTGTCCATCCACACCAAAAAAAAATTACCCTTTAATCATAGCCTCCCCACATGCATCCTGAAAATGTCTAGAAATAGGTACACCTGAAGGCATGGGAAAGTATAAAGACATGCAAGTTAACTAGTTTATTTCACAAGTTCACTAGTGCAACCTGTAGAGATGAGATAAGGACTCATTTCAACAACTCTTCGGGTCCTAAACATGTATTTATTATAAAACATGTATTAGTGAATGATGGCAAAAGGAGAAGATGGTGGCAGAGGATGAGATAGTTGGATAGTATCACTGCCTCAATGGACATGAATTTGAGCAAACTCTGGGAGATGGTGAGGGACAGGGAAGCCTGGCATGCTGCAGTCCATGGGGTCACAAAGAGTTAGACATGACTAAGCAACTGAACAAAGCAAATAAAATTGTTTGAACAAATGGATGGACCTCTGTCTTTTGTCCCTTCCTGGGAATTCACTGGACAAATTTGAGGAAATCACGTTTGGCCTTCCTAGACCTGAACAAAACCACATGTGACTTCCTTTTGAATAATCAACGCGCAAGGCATGGCCACAAATACCCTGACTTGCAAACAACAGCAGTTTGAGTTTTCAGACATAAAATGATCTCAGATATGTTAGCTTTTGATTCCCATAGCTTATACCAGTGATGCTGAAATGGGTTTTTGCTGATGACAACAAAAAAACGTTGCTTTTATATGGTTTGTGTGACCCAGAAAAAAAATTAGAAACAAGAATTGTAATGTGCAGAGTTTGCACCTATGTTTACAGAATCATTAGTCAGTACAGTAGTTGTTCAGTTCCGTTATACCCCAAGACAGCATCATGTACACAGCCCTGGAGAGGAAGCAAAATCGAGACCAAGTATTCATCCTCAAAAAACCTTGGGCACAGTTGTGGGCCAGAATGAGTTACAGAAACACCTGTAAAAGTTGAGAAAAACAAAGGAGATGAATGGATGCACATCTAGAGGATAAAAGGAGGAAGGGACCTCATCTAATTAGAGATTTTATAAACAAATGATAATCAAGACAGTTCTTTAAAGCTCAAGATAGTTCTTGAAATGTCTAAGTGATTCCAGCAGGCAGAGGAATCACTTAGAGCTTTCCCTCTTGAACATTGTTTTGTTGGAGGAGGTTGTCACAGACAAAAAGAACAACATGAAGAAACGGGTGAAGACAGAAAGTTCAAGGGGAAAGTCTGGAAAACACTGGGCAATGCAGTCGATATGCAACCAAGAGCTCTTATGGGGAACAAACAGATCTTGAGTCTGGAGGGCAAGGTCAGGGCCAAATAGGAGGTCCTGACTACAGGTGAGAATTTGTCCTTGATTTCAAAAGTAATGAAAGCCTGGGACTTCCCTGGTTGTCCTGTGGCCAAGATTCTGTGTTCCCAATGCAAGGAGGCCTGGGTTTGATCCCTGGTCAGGGGACTAGATCCCCCATGCTACAACTAAGACCTGGTGCATCCTAATTAATTGATTGATTAATTTTTAAAAAGTAATGGGAGTCATCTAAGGATCTGAGCCAAGAAATGGTGGGATTGGAGCAGTGCTTTTACCAGGGAGACCCTGAGGCTGTGTGGGAAGAGACAATGAGGGTATAAGAAACAATGAAGGCGGTGTCTACCTCGGAGCCCCGAGAGTAAGTGTTTCCGGCCATTGATACGCCCAACCTCGGCTCTCGGTGGTCGGATTTCGTGTACTATCGGGCCGAAAGGGTGACGGCGCCTTTAGGATGAAGCTCGTGAGATTTTTGATGAAATTGAGTCACGAAACTGTAACCATTGAATTAAAGAATGGAACACAGGTCCATGGAACAATCACAGGTGTAGATGTCAGTATGAATACACATCTTAAAGCAGTGAAAATGACCCTGAAGAACAGAGAACCTGTACAGCTGGAAACACTGAGTATTCGAGGAAATAACATTCGGTATTTTATTCTGCCAGACAACTTACCTCTGGATACACTACTCGTGGATGTGGAGCCAAAGGTGAAGTCTAAGAAAAGGGAAGCTGGTAAGTTTGAAGGATTATAAACATTTTTGTGTATGGTATATTTATACCCTAATCCACTATTCAAAATATCTTTATATCTGCAAACAACACAGGTTGGTTGGTTGCTTTTAATTGCCTATACTTGCCATGAGTACACCTAGTGTTTCTTATGGTTCCTGGTATTGCTGTTCAAAAGACCAGTGTTGTTTGGTCCTTTGTGTGTGGCCTGGTCCCCCATTCCCTGCACACTTGGGAACATTTGGGGATGAACCCTTTATTCCTGCTATTCTNGCCAAGGCAGGAGAATATGAAGTCCTAAGCGATAATGTTGCTGGAGCTTACTGTTTCACAGGGGTGGATGTTGCAAGTTTTTTGTACAGGCTTTGTTTGTAGCAGTTTTTAATAAACATAAATGTAAAAAAAAAAAAAAAAAGAAACAATGAAATCCCAGCCCCAAAGACCAAGCCCAGATTGTGGCAGCATGGGCCTGGTACAGGTAAAAGGAACCTCTCCAGCAGGAAACCAATCATATACTGTCTTCTACAATCAACCAAAGAACAGATTCTGTGATGAACAAGACACCTTTTTGAGAAGGGATTGTATTTCTTTGAGAGATATGATTGAGCACCTACAGTTTGTCAGAATGGGATATCCGTAAAGGTCACAGACAGTGATCCCTGCCCCATGAAGGAAGTGACCGACTCTCTCACAGCCTCAGAGCCCCTCATAAACAGCACAGATGAAGGGCCCATCTCTAAAGAACTTCCCCTCAGGCAACTGTGTCCTCTAGGAGCTTAGAGCTAGTAACCATTGTCCAGATTAGGAAGTCTCAAGGCCATGAGATGCCCCCTTAAAGTAGAGCCCCTATCAGAGGTAAGAAATCCACGCTCAGGCTGCACACAGCTAAACCAGCAGTGTCGGGGCACAGGGGGCGAGAGCAGGTAGCCAGGGGTACCGCAAAAGCCAGAAGACGTCATCTGCCAGAAGCAGACTGGGAGCAAGGGGTAGCAAAGGCCTGAAATTTTATCAAGCAGTAAGAGTGGTAACTCAGCAGGAAGCAGCCTGCAGAAGAAAGGGCGGAGAGCTGGAATTCGGCCTTGCCTGTGTGGCAGGAGAAGGCCCCTGGCTCTAGACAGCTCTGCCTGGACCTGGTGTGGCGTCACATGGAGACGGAGGCTTCAGGCTGTCGGGACATGGTGCCTCAAAATAAGCAGGCACCCCTCTGCCCTCGCTTGCCATGAGACTAATTACCAGGCAAGAAGCTGGCTCACTTGGCCTCCTTTGGGAGCTTGCCTATAAGGAAATAATGGGCTGGACATGAGTTTCCTGTCCCCAGGAGAGGTCAATTCCACCCAGTAAATGGATGAACTGGAAATCTCATCTATACATCAGTTGCTGATATAACAGGCTCTGTAAACAGGATCCTCTTGGCAACCTGTCAAGGGCTGGATCCCAGAAGGCAGTGACTTCACCAAAGCACAGCCAATCCTTCCAGGGGTCACTATATACCAGATGCTACGGTGAGCGCTTCACACGCCTCATTCCCTTTCCTCCTCATCACTGTCCTGAGAAGTTGTAGTGAGGTAACCCTCCCAGTTCTCAGGAATGGTGGATGTTAAGGAGCCTATCTAAGGTCAACCGCTAAGGAGTAGGAGAGGTGGGACTCACACTGGGTTTCCCCTGACTCCCGGCTCTACTGTTCGGGTCTCCAGCCAGCCTCCCCAGGGTGTTCTCTGCTGCATGCTCAGCATCATGAACATGCAGCCCCCATCGGGGCCTGGGGCAAGTGGCCGCTTCAGCCCTGGGGCAAGTGGCCACTTCACCTTAGCAGGAGCATTTTCCTGAAGCCAAAGACCCTCGACATGCACTCTCATTAGATCCTTGCTAGAATCCTGAGAGAGGCAGGGTAGAGGTCGCTCTCTCCATCTGACAGAGAAAACCAGAGGCTGAGGGAGAAGCAACAGCTCACTGAGGTGGCACGGCTGGCTCGAGAGAGACCTGTGTGTAAAAGCCGTGTTTTCTGACTCCCAGCCAGGAGCTGTCTCTGATGGCTCTTGAGAAGTGGCACCTCTTTCTCTCACTGGCAAATATATGTACATATACACACACACATACATATACATATACGTATACATGGGCTTTCCAGGTGGCTCAGCAGTAAAGAATCACCCTGCAATGCAGGAGACACAGGTTTGATCCCTGGGTTGGAAAGATCCGCTGGAGGAGGGCAAGGCAACCCACTCCAGTATTCATGCCTAGAGAGTCTCATGGACAGAGGAGCTTGGCAGACTACAGTCCACTGGGTCGCAAAGAGTTGGACACGACTGAGGCAACTGAGCGTGAGCACACATATACGTATACACACACACACATATATGTGCATATAGTGTCTGTCACAGCTGGTGCCTAGCAGAGTGCCTGGCATGTAGCGGGGGCTCAGGAGGACTCTGTGAGACTAAACCAAATGACATCAGGCTACCATCCACCCACAGTTTAAGTCTCAATTTGATCCTGATCTCAACGAGTGGGACCTTGGAAGGGGGCCGGGAAAAGCAGACATAATAATCATAAAATGTAGCATTAGCTTCAAGCTGCCCTGGCTCAGGCTTTTCCTTAGGTGCATCAGGTGCCTTGATTCATTTAAACCCTAGGGTAACTGGGAGCAGGCACGACCTCATCCCCATTTCACAGATATGGAATGTGGAGGACAGGAAGCTGAGCAGTTTGCCGGAGGCCACCTTTTGTAAACAGCAGAGCCAGACTCCTGTTGCAGGGTCTTCTCACCATCACAAAACCCCACAAACACCCCACCCTAACTTCCCAATGAGGGATTTCTTCCTGCAAGAACCCACTTTCCTGTGAGTGCCCCTTGAATGCCCTCGTGGAATCTTAGCCTCCCCATCTGAGAAGTGAGGGGATTGAACTCCGTGCTCTGATTCCCCAACAAATTCCTGCTGGCTTCCTCCCATACAGCTCACTGCAAATAACCCCACCCCCACCTACATTTTAATTTATGCCCTGTAGTATTAAGTTCACAGTTTCAGCATCTAAAACCCTAAGGAAACCAAAACAAGTGTGGAACCCACCTATAATTTCTCTGTCCTGGAAAGAGGTGGCGTGTCCTCAGATGCCACCTGCTAAAGTTAATCAGTCATTAGCCCCGTAGGGGTGGGGGCAGGGTGGCCTCCATGGGGTCCTAATCAAAGCCCCCTCGGGCCCTTCACCCCGCTGCACACCTCTCATTAACTCCTCACAGGTGCACTGGCCCTGCAGTAATCGGGCTCCTGTCGGTCAGGCCCACAGGGACCTGCAGCTGGAGGGGTCAGGCCAGCTTCTCCTTTTCTTTCTTTTCTTCCCTCCTTTTTTGTTTATCTATTTACCAGGTCAAACCACTGGGAAGACTAAATTCTAAACAGCCTTTGTTGTTTCTGCTCCTTCAGCCCCTCTAAGTCAAAGAAGTAGAATCGAAAGCAAGGCCACGAGGCATCCATCCTCTGGGAAGTTAAGGACCAGTAGAGGCAGCTGCTGGAGTTTGACCTGGGTTGCCCTGGGCCAGAGGGCCAGGTAGGGCACAGCTGCTCTTGAGGAGGCAGCTTTATTGGGTCAGCCTCAAACACCTCCGTTTGGTCCACACACACCCATGGCTGTGGAGCAAAGGCTGGAGGTGATACAGAACGCTGGGGACAAAAGAAAGCTCCCAGCCAAGCTCATACTTTCATTCTTTCAACAAAATGTTTTGAGTACCAAGTGCTGTTTGACATTCCAGAAATCTCTGCCCTAATGGAACTTACATATTAGTGGTTGATTAGACAGTGAATCTTGGAGAAAGAAATAACAACCAGCTCCAGTCCATGTGACCCCAGTCCATGGGGTCACAAAAGTGCCTGGCATGACTGACTCAGCAACAAAACAAGACAGTAAATGGGATTTCCCTGGTGGCTCAGTGGTAAAGAATCCACCTGCCATGCAGGACACATGGGTTCAATCCCTGAGTCAGGAAAACCCCCTGGGGTAGTAAATGGCAACCCACTCCAGTATTCTTGACTGGAGAATCTATGGACAGAAGAGTTTGGCGGACTATAGTTCATGCGGTTGCAAAGGGTCAGACACGACTGGGTGACAGAAATACTATCAGATAGAGGTAAGTGCTATGAAGGGAAAGAAAAACAAGTTAAAAGAGAGAGAGAAGGAAGAGAAGGAGAAGGGGTATGTCCGGGAAGTGATATTTAAATAAAGTAAGGATGTGAGTCGTGGGTGTAACCAGGGTACTCTGTTCCTGGCAGTGGGAACACACTTAAGGACCAGCATGGAGTCTGCTGTTGCTGGCTAAGGTGAGGGAGGGAGGGTCCAGGAGGTGCCAACCCCAGACCTTCTGCTCTGGAGCTGTTACTAGGCAGAGGTGAGAGCAAAGCCTCCAACATTATCACTCCAAGGTTATTGCTGAAATCTTTGAGCTCCATGCATAGAGGCCATTTTGTTTTATAAAGAAGCAAACGACCACTCATTCAGTTATGTACTTAGTGACCTGCTCGTCACCAGCTCCCCAGAAACCTTCTGCACCCAAACTACATCCGCCCTGCCTGTCCTCCAGAGATCACCTGATTTGTTTTACGTGAATTACTTTTTCTTCTTGTCAATTTCCAAGGAATGAATGTCTCAGCAGTGGTAAAAGTTTAATAACTGAATCTCTGAGGAAAAGAGAGAAAGAGAGATAGACATGATTTGTTAGAAACTTTCAGTTTCAAGGCCTTTGCCTCTCCTTTATCCTTTCTATAGGAAGTGATGTGAAGTAGACAATCATCTTCCAAAGGCCTTAATTCATCTTCTGAAGTCCCAAGGAACCTAGATACCAGGGCTTCACAAAACAGGTAACGTAGCCAGGACCCACAAATACTTAGGTTCTGGCCTATTGACACTGGATGTTTTAGCATATTACACCAGGATTGGGACAGATTTGAGGGGGGTAACTTGAGTCCAGTCTCTCATCCACTGCCTTCCTTCTGTATGTTATTATACAATGTGTTATTAGCTCTATTAAGATGGATAAAAATAAAATGTGACCATGGTATTTTTAAGGGAAATAGTAGTGAACCAGGTGCTTTTTAATTATTTGACAAGGATCCCAACGCAGTGTCTTCTGTGCTATTGGTCTGGGTATTTGGAAGATAATGCACTGAAAAGCTAATAGAAATGTATCTTTGAGTCTGTCTCACTCTGAACTCCCAGCTTGTAGAAATACACTAGCTACACCTATAATGAGATCTATACACATTTTTTCTAACCCCTGTATTCATCTACATCCCCCAAACTGCCACACCATGTTGCACCTGTGGTAACTACTGAGACTTCTCCTTCCTCCTGGAGTTCCCTTCCCCTATTTGCACCTTGAAATCAAGGCCCAGCTCCAACTAGATCCTTTCTGTTCTTCCCAGAGGTACCAGTTGCCACTGTGTTATGGTGCTAAGAACAGCCACCAACTGCCAGGGCCTCTAGCATTCTGATGGAATAATGCTACTTTCTGCTATGATTTAGAATTATTTGTGGTGCTGGAGAAGACTTTTGAGAGTGTCTTGGTCAACAAGATCAAACCAGTCAATCTGAAAGGAAATCAACCTTGAATATTCACTGGAAGGACTGATGCTGAAGCAGAAGCTCCAATACTTTGGCCACCTGATGCAAAGAGCCAACTCACTGAAAAAGACCCTGATGCTGGGAAAGACTGAGGGCAGGAGTAGAAGAGGGAGATAGAAAATGAGGTGGCTGGGTGGTATCACCAACTCAATGGACATGAGTTTGAGCAAATAGTGGAGCTAGTGGAGGACAAGGAAGCCTGATCAGCTGCAGTTCATGGAGTTGCAAAGAGTCAGACTTGACTTAGGGACTGAACAACAACAGAATTATCTGTGAGCTGCTAGAAAACAGACGTCATATTGTCTTCATCTTTGGACTTCACCCTCAGGGTCACCCACCCACAGTGAGATCAATAACACAGCCTTCTGGCCCCAGGGAAGAAGTCACAGGGGTGTGCAACTTGGAGGCACTGAGGACTCACAGGACTTTGACATCAGCGAGCACGCCAGCTTATCCCTCCTGCATTCTCAGCAGAGCCTGCTTTGAAAAATGACTAAAAGGAAACCCACAGGCTCTGGAGTTTCTAGAAGAGAAATAATCATGACCAGACTACAGGTGCCGTCAGCCTGCACTGCGAGCCATTGGCTTCAGGTGTGCTCCCAGCTGCCGGCATAACTGGGCAGCAGGTATCACTGGGATGAGCACAGGATGAGATACCGAGGTTTCCTGCTGACACAAATCAATAACAGCAGTGATGATCAGTCCAGACAGAGTCCTTGCCCAGGTCAGCAGGAGGCAACAAGGCAGTTCTTCCAGGATTACCAGTTCTGCAGGATTATAGCCCAGCTCCATCACGTGCCAGCCATATGATCTTGGGGAAGTGACCTCATCTTTCCAGCCTCAGTTTCCTCATCGTAAAGTGAGAATAATATGCACACCCATAAGTTTCTTGTGGGGATTAAATGAGTTAATACATAAAAAGTGCTTAGAACAAGACCTGGGAAAAAGTAAATATTTGATAAATGGTTACTATTATTTAGAGTAATACTAACAGCGACAACTATTGTTAGAGGAAACACCTTTCTATTGGCTTCTTTTGTTGGGCAGATGAGCAGCAGAGGAGGTGGAGGTGGGTGGATAATAAAGGAGGCAGAAGAGGAAGAGCCCTGTAGGGACTATGGGAATGTGGTTGCTGGACTGGCTCAAATCCCGTGGACGGAGGAGCCTGGTAGGCTGCAGTCCATGGGTCGCGAAGAGTCGGACATGACTGAGCGACTTCCCTTTCACTTTTCACTTTCGTGCATTGGAGAAGGAAATGGCAACCCACTCCAGTGTTCTTGCCTGGAGAATCCCAGGGACGGGGGAGCCTGGTGGGCTGCCGCCTATGAGGTTGCACAGAGTCGGACACGCCTGAAGCGACTCAGCAGCAGCAGCAGCAGGCCTGGCTCCATCATGATTTAGTTCTGTGACCAGGGACAAAATCATTTTTCCTCTCTGGACTTCAGTGTCTTCACCTGTAAAATGACATCATTGGATTAGATCAGAGTTTCCTAAACTAGGCGACGCTTCAGAAAGTTTGGGGGAAGCTTTTAAGAAAAAGTCTTGTGACCCTCCCCAGCTGCAAGGTTAGCAGAAGTGCCCTTTCTTCCTTCCTGCTGTTGTCCTGAGTGGTTACTGCTGAAATGGGCGTGTACATGAAACCGGATGTAAAGTGGCCACTGTGTAGAACACTGATGATGGCATTTCAGACCAACCTACAGCTCTGCTTTGGTGACTGGAACTGATTGCTTTCCATGCAAATGACAGCTGCGGTGGGTAAGAAGAAAATTGTCAACAGGTCAAAGATCAAGTTTTTTGTGGAAATTTACACGACCACTTCATGCCCACAAGGAACTCTGTGGATGCACCTTTGGATGAAACTGTTGTTGACAAAGATGTCATCAGAGATCCTGTTCTCAAACACAAGGCCTGACAAGAGGACAAGGTCAAGTTCAAGGAGAGATACAAGACCAGCCAGAACAAATGGTTCTTCCAGAAGCTGAGGTTTTAGGTCTGTCTTGTTTCAGTCACTAAAAAAAAAAAAAAACCAGCAGGCCCCATTTCTAGTTTACTTAATTAGGCTCTGAAATTGTGGAGCCCAAAAATCGTGACTTGCTTTCAAGCTTTCTAGGTGAGCCTGATGCACCCAGCCAGTGCTTGGGAGTCCCTGGACTCAACCAAAGGCCTCAACCTCAGGGCCTTTTCACTTACCCTTCCTTCTGCCTGAGAAGCTCTTCTCTTAAATGTGTCTTTTTCTTATCCTCTTCATTCATTTCACTGCATAAATGTTACTTCTCAGAGAAAATCTTTCCACCCACTCCTGTGGAATACAGTTTTCTTCCAACCACTGTCCCACCTCTTCACATGCTTCTTTCCCCCATGACATTTCTCCCTGTGACCTGACTGGTCGTTGCTCTTCCTCACCGGAGTGTCAGCTCCACGGGGGGAGGGCCTGGCTTTGTCCACCACTACATCCCAGCAGTTCTGGAGTGGTGCCTGGTACATAACTGGCACTTGGTAAATCCGTTTTGAATTCATAAATGAATGGATTGAATGAATGAATAACAACATCAATGTTACCTCTGCCTGTGTGTCAGAACGTGGAGCTGGCAAAGGTTAGCAGGGCCAGAGAAGGGGGCCCTGAAGTTCCCAGGACCACGGGACAGGCAGTTTCCCCAGGGAGAGTTTTTTAAGTCCAGCCAACTTCCTCAGTGCTGTGCTTTGGGGTTTCATTGTACTCACATTTTCCAGGTGCTCACTTTTCACTTTTCGGGAAGATGACGATAAACTTTTCAACTGTTGTTTCATGGAGGGGCGGGGGACTCTTCCCAATCTCCAGTATAGGACAATATATGCCAACAGACATGATGTCATTTGGTTTTAAAAAGGTGTTTGAGCTGGAAAATGTTTCCAAAAGCATTTTAGGAGGAGTTCATAAATGACTAATAAAATTTTTATTTGTGGGTTATTATCTAAAAAATACAGTACTGTATGAAATACTATTAAAGGTAAGGCTTTTGGGTTAGAATTATACTTCCAGATTTCTAGTGCTTTAAAAAATAAATATAGTGACCTAAGTCCATCAGCTTTAAAGGAAAAAGTCCCTTTTCCTATAATAACTCGTTGTTTGTTTACTTAGGAGGTGTAATTCAAACACATACTCTCCTGGAGGGGTTTAAATTATCTAATTTCTGGCTCTACCAAAAATGTTCAGCTGAAATATCATATGAGCAGCCTTGATTTTAACTGATTTGCAAACCTAAAAGCTCTTGCTTTCCCTACTGAATAGTATTTTTCCAAATTTTAAGGAAAGTAGATCAGAGGTCAGATAATTTATGAATGTAAAGAACATGTTTTTGATACTAATTAATATTAGGTGAAGAAATTCTACTAATCAATTAAGCTTGGGAAACTTTGAGTTAATGAAAATTTTCAACAGGACTTGTCAGGGTCTTCAATATGCTAATATATGTGTGACTCTCCTGGAACAAAAATCAAGCAAAACATTTCCCCCAAAGTATTTGATCAGAGAATTCTTTATTCTCAAATTACCGTTTAACTCCTTATGGATCCAACATTCCTCAGAACACAGTTTGAGAAATGCTGGCTTACAGAAGACTACTTTTGCCACCCTATGGACTGTAGCCTGCCAGGCTCCTCTATCCAAGGGATTCTCCAGGCAAGAATACTGGGGTGGGTTGTCATTCCCTGCTCCAGGGGATCTTCCCTACCCAGGAATCAAACCTCAGTCTCCTGCATTGCAGGTGAATTCTTTACCAGCTGAGCCACCAGGGAAGCCCCACTGAATTCTCGGATATTATAATATGATTGTTTCTCTGTTCAGAACCATGGATGACAAGTTTGTATGAAACACCCATATTTCTGAACTCATTGGTGTTTTCTGCCCTTTGCTGAGCACATGAGAAATGAAGGAGATGGCATAGGGATGGTTTTGGTTTGGAGGATTGTTTGACAAACGTATATATGGATGAAATTCCATTTTTGGCCATGATGCAGTAAATGGGTATTGGACATGCCTTCCTACCAGAAGTAATGATTCAATGGGATGAAATATATGAAGCAATTCTTCTCAGGCATTGAGCAATAGAAAGAAGGATTGTGATCCTTGAGAGAAAAGAAACACATGAAGTGAACCTTACAGGCAACCTGGCTTTCTGTGTGGGAACAGATACCAGGTCATAGAGCAAGCTGGTGGAGCACCTGCAGAAGACGGCAAGCATGCTTGGGCGAGGAGGCAGAGACTGGAGTTTTGGGGATGCTGAAGCAGCTGGAATTCGCAGAGCAGGGGACCAGTGAAGGGGAAGCTGTGCAGGAAGGGTGCCAGAGTTTTATCTTGGGGATTCCTTCTGGCTTCTTGGCGGAGAGCAGGGCTGTAAATTCATAGGACAAACCCCCACTGGCCTATCAGGGAACATACATTGTGGGGATAAAAACTGAACAGAGACACCAGACATCTTTAGCACTGAAAAACTTGGGAGTTCCAGCCAAGAAGAGTGAAGAGATAGCTTGGTGAATGTCTCACCATTCAAGTGAGGCTCTAGACATCCCACGCCTTCCGAGAGAGGACCGTGCCACAGAATAGGGTCCATACACAAAACACAAAGCTGAAATAGACCCACCCTAACAAGTCCTTAACACAAGCCTCCACAAGATTGAGATTTCATATATGATGTTTTGACAGACATTTATTTTAAGGAATTGGCTCTTGACTCATGCAATTGTGGGGCTTGGCAAGTCCAAAATTTGCATAGAGAAAGCCAGCAGCCTGGAAACTCTGGAAGGAGTTGATGCTGCAATCCTGAAGCAGAATATCTACTCTGAGAAACTTTTTTATTCTTAAAGCCTTCAACTGATTGGATAAGGCCCACCTATATTATCAAGGATGATCTCCTTTACTTCAAGTCAACTGATTGCACATGTGAGCCACATCCACAAAATGCCTTCACAGTAACGCCTAGATTAGTTTCAGATTGAATAACTGGGTACTACAGTCTAGCTGAGTTGACATATAAAACTAACCAATACACCGTAATGACACTGTCAAAAATACTACAAGAAAGTAAAAACTACACATCAATATCCTTCATAAATATAGATGCAAAAATGCTTAACAGATATTGTGAAATCAAATCCAGCATTGTATAAAAAATGATAACACAGTATGACTAAGTGAAGCTTATTCAGGGATATAGGGTGGATTTAACATTCAAAAAGTGATCAATTTAATTCACCACATCAACAGAATATAAAAAAATACCACACAGTATCTCAAAAATGAATAAAAGACATTTGACACAGTTAAATACCCATTTATGATTTTAAAAACCTCTTAGCAAGCTAAGAATAAAATGTCTGACAAAGGATGGCTATGAGAAATTCACATTAACGTTGTACTTGATGGTAGAGTACTGAATACTCTGTGAGACCAAGAACTAGGCAAAGTTGTCCACGCTCGTCTCTTCTCTTCTGGCCAGTGCAATAAGGCGAAATAAAAAGTATAAAGATTGTAAAGAAAGAAGCAAAACTGTTTTTATTTGTAGATGACATGAATATGTATATGAAAATTCTGAAGGATCTGTAAAGCCACTAGTAGAACTAGTTAGTGAACTTAGCAACATAGCAAGCTACAAGGTCAAGTTACAAATATCAATTCTATTTTTTTCATACTAATGACATTTAGAAGATAAAAATTTCAAAAACCATTTACAATAGCATCAAAATACTTGAAACATTTACGAATAAAGGTGAGCAAATGTGTGCAAGACCTCTATATTAAAATTTATACAATATTATTGAAAAAAAAAGATATACCATGTTCATTAATTGAAAGGCTCAATGTTAAATCTTTCTCCCTCTTCCCAAGTTGATCTACAGATTTAACATAATCCCAATCAAAATCTCAACAAACTTTTTTGAATAAATTGATGAGTTGATTCTAAAATTTATATAAGCATCCAAAGGACTAGAGTGGCCAAAATAATCTTTTAAAAGAAGAGAAAGATTAGAAAACCAACAATATTGGATTTTAAGATGTATTAAAAATCTATAATAATCAAAGCAAAGTAGTATTGGCATAAAGACAGACAAAAAAATGGGAGAGTCCAGGAACAGAGCCACAAATATACAGTCAATTGATCTATGACAAAGGCATCAGAGAAACTGAATGGAAAAAGTCTTCATCAAATGATGCTGGAACTACTGGATAAATGCTTAGAAAAAAAATAAACCTCAACCCTTACCTCACACCATACACAAAAAACTAATTTGAGATGAACTGTAGAGTTAATCACAAAAACTAAAATTGTAGAGCTGCTATAAAAAAGCATAGAGAAATGTCTTTATTTCTCTTGGGTTAGAGAAAGGTGTCTAACCCAAAGGTGTCTAATCCAAAATGTCTTGGGTTAGACAAAGGTGTCTTAGATGGGACAGCAAAGCACTAATCATAAAGAAAAAAATTGGATTTCATCAAAATAACAAAATTTTTCTTATCAAAAAGATGCAATTAAGAAAATAAAAGCTGTAGACCAATAGAAAATATTTACTATACCTATATTTTAGAAGAGATTTTATCCAGAATATATAAAGAATACCTACAAATTAATAAGGAGAAAAGCCAATAATAATAAGCAAAATACTTAAATAGAAATGGCAAGAAAAAAGATATGCAAATGATAATAATCACAAGAAAAGAGAAATGCAAATTAACGGCACAATGAGATTACCACTTCATACCCCTTAGAACAGCTCATGCTAAAAGAGACTAACAATAGAAACTTTGTAAATCAACTATACTTCAATTAAAAAAGAAAAAAAAAGACTGACAACATCCAATGTTTGTAAGGAGACAGAAATACTGAAACTTCTCATACCTTTCTTCTGGAAGCATAAGATTTTACAACCACTTTAGAAAACTGGTAGGTTTTTAGTTTCTCATAAAATTAAAAATACACCTAACTTATGATTCACTCCTAGGTAATTGTCCAGGAGAAATAAAAACATATGCCCACAAAAGATCTTATGCAAGAAAGTTTATAGTAGCTTATTTCATAACAGCCCCAAACTGGAAACAACTGAGATGTGATCAAGACTGTTGTGTTGATTAACAAGATGTGAAACATCCAACTGGACACTTAAGATCTGCGCATCTCCCTGCTTGTACATTTGACCTCTATAAAGTAGGAAGGGGAAGTGAAAGAGGAGGAGAGAACGAGATGGTGGAGGAAAACAAAGCTAAGTTAAATTATCCTTTACCTGAAAGCATGCACACAGAGAGAGAGAAAATGTAAATTTGTGTAGCCCTAAGTTCACTGTGACCCTGACCAGTGTTGCAAAAGAGTACTGTATACTTTAGATCCATTTCAATAGATATCTTCAAATCTCATTCTGAGAAAGGGCTTTCCTCTATTCGTTTTCTGCTCTCTCGGGCTTTATTATCAAAATACCCACACATGTTTGAGAAGAGAGGGAACATTAATTCTGAATTTCACACTTATTAGAATCCAAGAGAAACTGTTCATTGTTGACATTTTCAGATGTCGTTTCCTGCCACAACTCTCTTCAGGAGGGGAAACTAGAAAGGAAGTAACTCAGCTCCTCCCTGGCCTCCTAACTCTGGCCACTTGACTTGAATCTAGTGTTTGATAGCAGAAAAAAAAAGGTTCTTTTTTCAAGAATAAAGAAGTTATTATTTTAATTCTTAGATAACTTTTAAATTCACTTGATATCACCTTCCCATCATGACCAACCAAGTGATATTCTCAACAATAGCATCTCACTTCCTTAAGAAAGTGTACTGGTCACATCAAAATGTAACCACATGGAAATGAATTTCCCCTTTTCACATCTCTGTCCTTGGTTTCCATGGTAGAGGGCTAATCACCTTTTTAATAGCCCTAATTGATGGGCTTACAGATCATATCCTTCAGTCCCCACTTGTGTGTACGGTGACGGTGGGGGTGGGGCAGCCCTGCCTTTCTCTTGACCCCTGAGCTCCAGCTCCTCCCTATTGGAGGAGGGTTGCTGGCTCCTGAAAGGACCATGCCTTGTGCTTCTCTGTTTGCAGGACTACCTGCAGCCCATTGTGGGCTGACCAGGAAGCCTCGCTTTGTCTTGGCCAATTGACACAGCTGCACACTCGGTAAATAGACTCAGATGTTGAGCTTTTTGTTTGAAGGATCTTTTCAGATTAATGCAGAGAGAATTAGTTTTTAAAACTTAAGCCGGAGCCAGGATGAGTAGAATGGAGCTGTGAGCCATTGAATTCACGTCCACAAAATGAGACCACTGTCTTACAAGGGTGTTTATCCCCTGTTCCTTTGGGAGGTAACATGGAAGGGAGAGGCTCCCACTCATACCATTGTGAGGAGAAGATCTGACCAGTGATTATACCGGTTCCAGCTTCATCCTCCAAGGGAAGAGAGCCCCATCTTTGTTAAGTAAATGCAGAGGCTGCAAAATATTTGTCCACAATTGACTTGAGTTTTCTTATTTCCAGACCACAACAGGTTCTGATAAGTGGTCCAAGCAGATTCATGGCCCACGGCAAAGACAATTTTAACAGACTGGACAACATTCTGGACTCAGATCCTGCATCTCAGATTTTCCAGGCTTCCCCTTTCAGAGCACCCAGTCGAGTCCTCACCTATGGGCTCATTCTGAACCATTCCCTGTTGGGACACAAGTGGCGAGCATGGCTCCCAACTAGTGTCTGGTCTCTTGAGGTAGAACGGTGTCCTGGAAAATACCACCTCACTTAGCACAGCTTGGAACTTTAGTCCCAATGTTGTGATTAGAAAAGTATTAGAAAGTATTCCTTGCCTCTCTGAGACTTCAGTCAGTTCAGTCACTCAGTCATGTCTGACTCATTGTGACCCCATGGACTGCATCACACCAGGCTTCCCTGTCCATCACCAACTCATGGAGTTTATTCAAACTCACATCTATTGAGTCAGTGATGCCATCCAACCATCTCATCCTTTGTCGTCCCCTTCTCCTCCTGCCCTCAATCTTTCCCAGCATCAGGGTCTTTTCCAATGAGTCAATTCTTTGCATCAGGAGGCCAAAGTATTGGAGTTCCAGCTTCAACATCAGTCCTTCCAATGAACACCCAGGACTGATCTCCTTTAGGATGGACTGGTTGCATCTCCTTGCAGTTTGAGGGACTCTCAAGAGTCTTCTCCAACACCACAGTTCAAAAGCATCAATTCTTTGGCACTCAGCTTTCTTTATAGTCCAACCCTCACATCTATACATGACTACTGGAGAAACCATAGCTTTGACTAGACGGACCTTTGTTAGCAAAGTAATGTCTCTGCTTTTTAATATGATGTCTAGGTTAGTCATAACTTTTCTTCCAAGGAGCAAGTGTCTTTTAATTTCATGGCTGCAGTCACCATCTGCAGTGATTTTGGAGCCCCCCAAAATAAAGTCTGTCACTGTTTCCATTGCTTCCCATCTATTTGTCATGAAGTGACTTACAGACTCATTTTTCTCAAGCATCAGATTGGGTTGGTTACTTCTCTTTGCTAACAGTTCTACATTCTTAGGGAGGCAGATCAATGCTGTAGAAAGAATATGGCCTTCACTCACAGAGATCTGAATTCAAATCCTGCCTGTGCTACTTACTAGCTGGGAGCACCCAGACAAGTCGTTGCTCTGAGCACAGATGTCCTCACCATGACAATTACAGTATGATTACTTGTCTCATGGTGTTGGGATAGAAAGAGATTTCTCGTATATTGCCTAGAGGATTGTAGAGTCCACAACATGCTAGCTCTTCCTCTCCAGGTCTCTACTTCCAAAAGATTGTTTTTTCAAGGAATTTTAAATGGAAAAAGCACCTAGTTAATTGTAAAGTATGCATATATGAAGCAATATTCCTTCATTACACTAAACATACAATAAAAACCGAGGAATGGCTGTTGGTGGGCACCCCGACCCTAACCTTGTCAAGCACCCCCTTTTCCTCCCCCAGCTTCAGCGTCTGAGTGACTGTCAGGCCACCCTTACCACTGCCTCCCTGCTCCCTGCATACATACTCACTATATACTAAAAAAGAACTGCTGACAAAGCAGAATGATGAACAGGAAAGATGAAGGGAGCCATCCTGGAAAAAAATAGGCATCAGTAATCCAAAAAGGGACAGTTTCATAAATGAGGTACAGATGGGGTGATAGGTATTTAATAACATCTTTCCCAAAGGACAACGGACTCCTCCTTGATCCAGGCTATGGTACTGAAAAAAAAATGCTGTTCCCTCTTTACTTTATGGAGGCACTAACCAACCTGGGTTCCCTACCATGTGTTCCCCATAAAGTACTTTGTGCTGAAGAGTCAGGACACCAGGCCAGGCCTGTCACCAGTTCACTATGGGCCTGTGGTCCCCCCAGATAGAAGAGTTTTATGAACCTTAAGGGCCCTCCCTAAGCCAAGCATCCAAAACTCTAATTCCCCTGCAGTTTCCCGAAAGGAAGGATGTGAGGGCAGAAACATGGGTTTTGAACCAGCTCCAACAATCAAGAAAAATGCTGACAGGATGGAACTGCACTGTGGAAACCTACATCAACCCCTAGGTTGAGTCAGATGTCAAGTTTTGACCAACAGGTCCTTTAGACTCTAAGAAATGAATACTGGAAAATAAATCTGTGCTTTGGGGAAATCATAAGAGAAATTTTGGTTGATTGAGATTTAAATTTCAAAATATACCCCTAAACTATACCCTGGTGTTACTTTCTTTTGTGACTTAGAAGGCGATGAGTAGAAACTTCTCACTCTGACCGAGGACTCCGCAGGGGAGGTCAGAAGTAAGGCATCTTGCAAAGCCTTGAGCTCGCCAGCAAACCTTTCTGAGCCTCCGTTCCTTTCTCTGTAGAAAGAGGGTGGGTCTTCCTCAAGGACTCTTCCTTCCATGAAGAGAAGGGCAAGGCAAAGAAACAGGGAACAGTTCAGTGCTGCCCCACCTCCTGCTTGTCCCAACCCCTCACTATACAGCAAAAGGATAGGTCTATATTTCATGAACGGGCCACATCCATCCTCGGGGCTGTTGAATAGTTAACCTTGGAAACGTTGGTACTCCCTGTCCTGCTCTAGCTGGAAGTCAGCACTGAGAACTTGGACCTGAAATGCTCAGATGGAAGGCAGCATGGTCAGTATTTGAGAACACTGAAACAGGGAGGGCTGACGCACGTCTTGGAGGGTTGGAAAAAACAAATAATTCTGAGACTTCCCTGGTGGTCCGGTGGCTAAGACTCCGCCCTCCCAATGTGGGGGGCCTGGGTTTGATCCCTGGTCAGGGAACTAGATCCTATATGCCACAACTAAGTGTTCGCATGATGCAGCTGAAAGATCCTGCATGCTACAACAAAGACCTGGCATTGCCAAATAAATAAATATATGTATATATAAATGAGCAAATAATTCTGAGCCTGGACCAGGGGCTGCAATGGGAGACTTGACAACAGTGTGTCACCTGCCTCGCTTGAATAGTACAATTAAGGAGCAGCAGGCTGAGCTTCAGGAGGCCAGCTGCTGCTTCTGTCTCTCCACTTTGGGCCCCAGTCTCTTCATCTGTAAGGGAAAGGGTCGGGGGAGATGATTTCTAGGGGCCCATCTGGCTCCAACTTTCTGAATCACCCAAAAAACTAGTTCAGTAGTTATTCTCCTCATCCAGGTCTCTTGAACCTGATTTCAGAAGTAAAGAATTATGACAGCCGAGTCTCAGAGGAGCATTCCTTGGTTTAGAGGATTTTGGCCCTCTGGCTCAGTTTCCAAATCTCGCCCAGTGGGCCGTGTCCCATGTTCCTGCTTGGCTCAACCAGCCTAGAGGTGGGCAAAGGTGGCTTCTGCTGGTGTCCATGATTGAATGAGTGGATAAAGCTACGTTTGTATTTCCCCTGATCACTGGAAGGTTCCCCAGAGGGGCTGGAACTTGACCTGTGTCTTAAGGGAGGCAGGAGAAAGTCACTGAATGAACATTCCAGGTAAAGGCAGCCAGTCCCCACAGTTCATAGCATTGCATGAACAGTCTCACACTGGGTAGTGAATTCCCTGCTGTAACAAATAGCCCCCATAGCGTACAGTGGTTTACACTCCACAGACACTGATTTCATGCTTGTACATAGGATGGGTGGGACAGCCACCCTCCACCCATCATTTACGTTTTTGAGCTGCCATTTTTAACATTTAGCTTTAAAAGCTGCCCAGAGGATCATCTCCACTCCAGGCAGCCAGACAGGGCAAAGAGCATGGAGCTGGCCCTTGTCACTTCCCCTCACTGTGTCTACTACTAGGGGACCTGGAAAATAGAGATGTGTGACCAGGAAACATATGGCAACATGACTTTAGGGGAATGCCAGCCTCTGACACAGTCTGATCCACTCCTCAGGGATGGATCAGAGACAAAAGTAGCCAGAGGCCCAGGCAAGGCAAGGGGGAGAGGAAAGAAGTGGCGGGCTCCTGGGAGCAGCACTCGGGGCAGGCAGACATGCGGCTGACTCAGCCAGCTTCATATTTGGTAAGCCAATTACCCTCTGATGGAATAGAGAGTCCTGGAACCCCACGGTGAAGAGGGGCTCCATGTTGCTCTGGGTGTTTATGGGAAGGAGAGAGAAGGACTGCGACAAGACTGACTTCACAGGCAGCCCTCAGGCCTCCCAGGGTAAAGCTTGGAAAACCCCTGGCTTCCCCTGGCATCGCCCTTGGCTCTCGGCCCCTCCTCCTGCCCAGTTTTTCAGTCCCTCGTTCTGGGCGGGCTCCAGTGGCCAGGCCGTCGCCCGGCCTGACACCTCGGCTCAGTGCCCAGCCTGCGGGCCACTTGGGGCTCGAGTTACTGGTGGGAGCTAATTCAGGAGCCTGGCCCAGCCCTGCGGCTTTGATGGGATTTCATCACCCGCCTGCGCCTCTTGGCTGGGTGCCTGGGAGAGCACAGTGTTGCCCTGGGCTCTCTGCTGCTACCAAGGAGAGGCGCCCCTCTCTGAACAGGGGAGGACCAGGAGGTGAGGTTTGGGGCACCAGGGTCCACCCTGCCTGAGAATTCAGCCTGCACCAAAGCCACCTGCCTTCACCCAATTTCCCCAAGAGGCAGAGACAAGATAAAGGACAGAGAATTCACACTGAACAACTTGTTAATGATTTTATGGCAGGTTAAATAAAATGTCTCAAATAAAACTACAGGAGACCTTCTTTAACCTTACCAGGCTGTAAATATGTATTAACTCAATCACTATCAGCAATTAAAGCCTAGTTTGGGAACAGTGACCTGAGACAAAAAATAAAAAAGACATGGTCATCCTGGGAAATGAATCCAGAATAAAAGGAACTTCTTCCACCTTAGCTAATGAGCAGATGTATACGGATGGAAATGAAGGCCTTTGCTTTCACACTGCTCATGCCTGGAGGAGAGGGAAGGTCCCCTTTACGGAGGGAGGGCTCTTGGAAGCATATTAGGGACGTTGTTACAATGCAAATGAGGAAGACCGTTGTGTTTGGGTGGTTTAGGGGTTTAGTAAAAGGAGTAACATTTCAATTAGTGGGGGAAGGAATGAGAACCTGCCTCAAAGAGGCTTAATTGGCAACTTGGCTTTCCCAGGGGGCTTTGAAGTCGCCTTGGAGATGGAAGGTTTTCAGAGATGGGTGGAGAATAGAGCAAAGTGCAGGGCCCCGGGGTGGTGGGAGTGAGACGGCAGGTGGGGATGCGCCGAAGATGAACCTCAGCGTACCACCCAGTCCCAGTGCTTGCTCTGAACTTCAAGGCTCCTGGGCCCATTCCCCAGGGTATTTCACCCAATTCCCCTCTGGGAGGGTCAGGACTGGTCCCTTTCTAAAGCAGTCTCGGTGAAACCACCTCGCTTTTAAGGACTGCAATCTTCACCTCACCAGAGTGGAATTCCTTTTTTCTTCTTAAGAGTCCCTTTTGCTTGGTCTCTAAGTCCAGCTCAG
This sequence comes from Cephalophus harveyi, assembly GCA_006410635.1. Lineage (NCBI taxonomy): Eukaryota > Metazoa > Chordata > Mammalia > Artiodactyla > Bovidae > Cephalophus > Cephalophus harveyi. The sequence goes on from SJYT01082772.1 coordinate 264,831, forward strand.
CAGACTGGGGAATTCAACTCCTAATTGCTGTGTGTTTGGGGGAAGGGTGTGCAATATCGCATACAAATGTGTATTTTCTGTATGTGACTTCCAGGGAGGAGGAGAGTGGGTGTGTGCATTATTGCCTACAAATGTGTATTTTCTCTCTCTGCGTATGTGTGTGTGTATCGGAGGACTGCAGGGTCTAAAGATTCAAGTATGACCTGACCTGAAGGCAAGGGATTGAACCACTGACTGTTCAAGGAAGATAGCTCCGATTTTGCTACCAACGAGGTCCAGACGGGCATCTTTCTACTGTCTCCCTTTGCTGTTGCACACTCCTGTGAGCCGCAGTCAGAACAGTTCAGAAGTCACTCAAGTCTTCACATATCTTGACGCACTTGAGGCTTTATTCTCAATCCACGTATTCACAAGGTATGATGAATTTTTTTTTTCAATATGGAAGAACTCTCCAAAGGGGATATTACAGATAACATGCCAAGATAATTGTTTGAAATAAAATTTGGAAGAAAATTCAACTAACCCTGTGTTTTAGTTGAAAGATAGCCATCTGACCAGGGGTTGGGAGAGCCAGCCAAACCAAGGCTCCCAAGTGGTGGGCTGGTCTTTCTGAACTAGAAAAAAAAAGAACGAAGAACTACACAGTGACCCCACAGCTCCCTAGGTTCTCTGGATGTTGACTTTGGGGAGGACATGCTTAACTGTGCCAAGTAAGCATCCGTGGACTTGGACTGGACTGTGCTGGAGCCGTGACCCATGAACCCTGAGCTGGAGGACACAATTACCCTCCGTTTGAAGCAATCAGCCCCAAACATGCCCTTGCCCTGGGTTCTCTCCCTCTGTCCTCTGGACTCTCTCCCTCTGTCCTCCCTGCTCCCGTGGGTGGCTTTTCCTGGAACGCTGGCTCATATCTCTGGAGCCTGTGGTTTGGGGATCGCCATTAGCCAACTACAACAGGGCCTGGAGAGTTTACTTCAGCTCTAAAATGGAAACGGGACCCACCCTCAGGGTAATACTCAACCCTCTGCAGGTCTCAGCGGGGGCCTTTAACAAGTGACCCTCTTTCCACCCCCTCACCTCGGGTGCCTGTGTAGCATGACCACTCCCCTCCGCAGCCTCTTCCCTTGCTGCTTTCCCAGAATTAAGACTGAAGGAAAACACAGTAACTGTGCACCCAGCACATTCCTGTATCCTGGGCAACCTGGGCCAGCCAGCGACCACAGTGGCATACCCAGTCTCCACACCACTGTGAGGTCACAAAACCAGACACTCAGCAGAGCAACATCAGCTTCTGATAACTGCCATGCAGACAGGCGATTCTGCACCAGTGATGAGCCAGTCACTCAGCAGCGCCAGGCTCTGCAGCCCCTGGAACGTATTATCGACTCTGCTGCTGTTTAGTCACCAACTTGTGTCGGACTCTTCGTGATGCCATGCACTGCAGCCCACCAGGCTCCTCCGTCCATGGGATTTTCCAGGCAAGAGTACTGGAGTGGGGTGCCATTGCCCTCTCCTGAGGATCTTCCCCACCTAGGGATAGAACCCATAGGTGGACTCTTTACCACTGAGCCACCTGGGAAGCCCATTACTGACTCTAAGCTGAGACAATACAGAGTCCATGTGCTGGAAAGGACCTTAACAGAATCCTAACTGATCTATGGGAGAAGGCGATGGCACCCCACTCCAGTACTCTTGCCTGGAAAATCCCATGGACGGAGGAGCCTGGTAGGCTGCAGTCCATGGGGTTGCTGAGAGTTGGCCATGACTCAGTGACTTCACTTTCACTTTTCACTTTCATGCTTTGGAGAAGGAAATGGCAACCCACTCCAGTGTTCTTGCCTGGAGAATCCCAGGGACAGCGGAGCCTGGTGGGCTGCCATCTATAGGGTCACACAGAGTCGGACACGACCGAAGCGACTTAGCAGCAGCAGCAGCAGCAACCGATCTATGCATAAGAAATTCGGGTCAAGAGAGGTGAAGAGACCTACTAGGTACTCGCGGGCAGTGAAGGGCAGAGTTGAGATTCAAACCCAGGTGGTGGGTCTGAGGCCAGTGCCTACCTTCTTACGATGTTAAATCCCAGTGTCTACTTTCCAATGGGTGTCTACCTTGGCTGGCATGGAAATCAGTTTGTAAAATCCTGCCAAGGAAGAGAGAGAGAAAAGTAGGCTGCAAGGCAAAAGGAAGCCTGTAAGCATCTGTCATAGGTGGTCTTGTAATGGATTAGCAAGACAGCATTACTCCTGCCCAGCTGAAGGAGCACTGTGCATACTTTCTCTACTTCTTCAAACCCTTTGTTACCATCAAAGCTGCTTCTGTGGTGCTTTCCTTAATATTTAGGAGAAAATTCTCCTGCTAGACCATCATTTCCAAAATGCACTTCTCTGTATCCAAAATATGTCTAGCATACCCAGTCTCCACACCACTGTGAGGTCACAAAACCAGACACTCAGCAGAGCAACATCAGCTTCTGATAACTGCCATGCAGACAGGCGATTCTGCACCAGTGATGAGCCAGTCACTCAGCAGCGCCAGGCTCTGCAGCCCCTGGAACGTATTATCGACTCTGCTGCTGTTTAGTCACCAACTTGTGTCGGACTCTTCGTGATGCCATGCACTGCAGCCCACCAGGCTCCTCCGTCCATGGGATTTTCCAGGCAAGAGTACTGGAGTGGGGTGCCATTGCCCTCTCCTGAGGATCTTCCCCACCTAGGGATAGAACCCATAGGTGGACTCTTTACCACTGAGCCACCTGGGAAGCCCATTACTGACTCTAAGCTGAGACAATACAGAGTCCATGTGCTGGAAAGGACCTTAACAGAATCCTAACTGATCTATGGGAGAAGGCGATGGCACCCCACTCCAGTACTCTTGCCTGGAAAATCCCATGGACGGAGGAGCCTGGTAGGCTGCAGTCCATGGGGTTGCTGAGAGTTGGCCATGACTCAGTGACTTCACTTTCACTTTTCACTTTCATGCTTTGGAGAAGGAAATGGCAACCCACTCCAGTGTTCTTGCCTGGAGAATCCCAGGGACAGCGGAGCCTGGTGGGCTGCCATCTATAGGGTCACACAGAGTCGGACACGACCGAAGCAACTTAGCAGCAGCAGCAGCAGCAACCGATCTATGCATAAGAAATTCGGGTCAAGAGAGGTGAAGAGACCTACTAGGTACTCGCGGGCAGTGAAGGGCAGAGTTGAGATTCAAACCCAGGTGGTGGGTCTGAGGCCAGTGCCTACCTTCTTACGATGTTAAATCCCAGTGTCTACTTTCCAATGGGTGTCTACCTTGGCTGGCATGGAAATCAGTTTGTAAAATCCTGCCAAGGAAGAGAGAGAGAAAAGTAGGCTGCAAGGCAAAAGGAAGCCTGTAAGCATCTGTCATAGGTGGTCTTGTAATGGATTAGCAAGACAGCATTACTCCTGCCCAGCTGAAGGAGCACTGTGCATACTTTCTCTACTTCTTCAAACCCTTTGTTACCATCAAAGCTGCTTCTGTGGTGCTTTCCTTAATATTTAGGAGAAAATTCTCCTGCTAGACCATCATTTCCAAAATGCACTTCTCTGTATCCAAAATATGTCTACATCCAATGTCACACAACCTGTAAGGGCAAACAACAGGTTTTATTTATCACTTGTATTATCTACAAAGTGGAAATGCATCTTTCAGAGGTGAAGTCACTCATCCAAACCCATCATCCTCACAAATGGCTCATACAGACTAGATTCCAAGGCTTCCAACACTTGGCAGCATCCTCGTCTCCAGCAGGAAACACCCGGGCTTCTGACAATATCTCGTTATTTACTGGTCCCCTTTGGGGAACAATGAAATCAACGTTCCTTTGAAGCATGAGAGTTTGGATAGATGACATCGTGCAGTGGTCACCGTCACCGCCTCCTCTCCCCTCTTCCAGCTGGTATGCAGGCGGCAAAGGCTGTTCTGAATCTGCAGTGCCAAGCTTACCCTCCCCATCAGAGTCCAGGGTACCCGCAGTGCCTTTCTGAACCTCTCTTCTGGAATGAAGGAGCAGACCTTTCAGTCTCCTATTTTAAAGGAACAGGACACGAGCAAACGTATCAGTCAATGGAGAGTGATGGAGAGGAGATAAAATCTTTTCATCAGTTTTGCTGCTTGAGAGTTTCTTCCACATACTATGAGGAAAGAAGTAAGGAACTAAAGGTGGAAAATATGAGCTCATACATGGTGCTCACTCCCCAGACTAGAGTCTTGCCAGTAGAGTAGATAACAAAATATTTCAGAGAAGAGGCAAACAGCAAATAAAACCCCAAAAGGATAAGAAGTAGTTCTTCACAAATGTCTCCAAAACCAAAAAATGCCAAGGACACAAAGTACATGCTGCTTAGACCTAACCTAGGAGCACTGAACTCATACTCCAAATCTCCTGATACTAAAAAAATAATGTTTAGACAGGAATGAGCTCCTCTTGAACAATCCCACATTTGTGTCTACCAAGCTCAAGTGGGCTTTTCTGTAGAATACCCCAAAACTTTCAGTTGGAAAGCTGTGTGTGTGTGTCCATACTATGTCTAAAAGCTTGCATCTTAGTTGAAACTCTCACCCACATCTCATCTGGAAAGTGGCAACGGCCTCCCCGGCCCTGGTCTTGAACCCGCCTCCACACTGCTGTCTAGCACATCTGACCACTTCCGGCGTGGACAGGGACCCGCCCAGGACTCCCCATCACCCATGAGATAAAGCCCACCTCATAGATGAAGTCCTCCCCTCCCTCTTCCATCTCAGTGCTCGCCATTTCCAGACTCACAGTTCATGCTGCGGGAACACGGGGCTCTTTGGTGTTTCCTGTCCACGTCGGGTTGCTTCTCTCCTCCACAGCTTCACTTACACCGGAGCTCTGGGGGGAACAGCGCCTGTCCCTCCAGGAACACAGAACATCCTGCCTGCTGCTGGTTCTCCCACAAGGCCCTGGACACACCGGCATCTCACGCTTAGACTGATCTGGTTTTGTGTCTTTACTTGATTCTGTGCAAAACAACAACTTTCTATTAAGGAATAAAATAAATCAAAAACTGCTCAACTCTTAAGTTTGCAACCTGTTGAATGTTTATACATTTTTAACCTGCTCCCGAGACAAGAAACAGCCATTACATTTTTGAGGTAGGAGGCTAAGGTTTGATCATCTTTGTAACTTCAGCACCAAGCACAATGGCTGGCAGGCAGGTACTTAACAAGTTGTAGCTGAATGGATCAAAGAATGGTTCTCTCCCTGTCTCTTCATCTCTGTTTGACTCACTTTTTCTACCAATTCTCCCTCAACCTGAGTTGCTTAGCAAATAATTCAAAATTTCTTGCTCAGTCTTTGGGAGGCTGAATTCTGAGTGATGAGGTTATGAAGAAGTGCTGGTGGTTGGGAGCAGGGGTGGGGTCAGCTTGGATTCTGAGCACCAACCCTGGATATGCAACTTAGTAAGATCCAAGGGCTAAGTGTAAGGAAAAATGAGTATTTTCTCTTTATAGACTTCATACTATATTCGCTGTGAAAGCTTACCATCAGTTAAGAAAAAATGAAGAAAGCACATATCAGCCTTTTTGTTTCATATCTAAGAAGAGGGACAAGTGGCATTTATTTCTTCCACCCTCAGCTTCTTGTGCCAGGCATTAGCATCACCTCATCAACAGCTGGTACCACACCTGAGAAGGGAAGCGTCTATTCTACCTACATCCATGAAAGCAATTATAGGATGTGCAACATAGGATAATGCAACATAGAGTAATGCTTCCTAATGCTAACATCCCCATCCACATAGTCTTCTGTGAAGCCCACAACAGGAAACGGTTAACCTACCATTTACTTAGAACTTACTATGTGTCAGGCACTGGGCTAAACAACCACTTATATATGTATCTTCTTATTCTTCACAGGTACTCTCTCACGTGGATAATATTATCCCCATTTTACAGATGAGAAGACTGAGCCACTAAAGCTGGCTTTGATCCTATATCTTTGATTCCAAAGCCTGTGATGATAACCACTATGCTTAATGCTAGGGCTAGCTCTGTGCCTCCGTGGTCCCTGATACAGATGAGGACATTATAGTGCTGAGATTGAGAATCCCTGATCTAGAAGATGTCCCCAAATGAACCTATGAACCTGGGAACATTGGAAGGACTAGATTCATCTCCAGGTGGGCCTCATGAGCAGAGTGAGAGAAGGTCCATCCTGATGGCTTGCTCCACAGTCTCCATCTCACTGCTGGGAACCCAGGTGCAACGAATTCTTATGGTGCAAGGTTGCAGCTTGAATTTTTTTTTTTAAATCGAAGTATAGTTGATGTACACTGTTATGTTATGAGTATACAATATAGTGATTCACAGTTTTTAAATGTTACACTCCATTTAGAGTTACTATAAAATATTGGCTATATTCCCTGTGTTATACAGTACACCCCTGAGCCTATCTTATACCCAATCATTTGTATGTCCCACTCCTCCACACTTACGTTGCCCCTCCCCACTTCCCTCTCCACTGGTAACAACTCGTTTGTTCTGCATATCTGTGAGTCCACTTCTTTTTTGCTGCCTTCATTAGCTTTTTGTATTTTTTATATTCCACATATAAGTGATATTATACAGTATTGGTCTTTCTCTGTCTCACTTATTCCACTTAGCATAATGTTGCTGCATATGGCAAAACTTTATTCTCCTTTAAGGCAGCCTGAATTCTTACGGTGGATTTTCTCCTGGGGAGTTAGAGCTTTATGTTCACCCAAGGCCTTATTTTGAAAGAGGTATTTTATGGTTGGAGGGGCAGGGGTGGAGAGGAGGGTTCACAACGCATGGGGATTGAAGTATGGAAACAAGTCCCTCTTTCCATGGCAGCCAAGGGAGACAGATCCTTCCGGCATGAAGAACCACTCCTCTGAGAAGCATGTCTGAGACCAGCTGGGGTTTCCTCAGCAAAACGCTCAACGAAAGAGAAAGCTCTCCTCTCTCTGGTCTGATGCTCCTTGCAGGGGATATGTCATCCTGGGAACTTGCCCAGCACCCCTGGGGATCCCCAGGAAGGGACATTCTGGCCTTCAGAGCCGTGACCAAGCCAGGGAGCCCAGCTCATGCTCACCAGCCTCAGGCCCACTCCCTGGCTTGAGGACAGACACAAAGCCACCCTGTTCCCTGGCCCAGACCTCTAATGAGCCCCCCGCTCCCCACCACTCAGACATCCCCTGTTTACACTCTGCTCTCCAGCCAGACCTAATCCCTGGGCTCCGGATCTGCACTTAATCCTGTTTCTGTATATCCTCTAGATCAATACATGTTAATAATAGTCATCACTGTGGGTAAGAACCTTGTTTGAGAAATTCTGAGCCCTTCAGCTTTGGTGCCAACAGGAGAAAATATGAAATAGGAAACCCAAACATTTATAAACACACCAAAATGTTTAGTTCAGCCTGCCTGATGTAAACAAGAGAAAGCCCAGGAGACGTTCGCTTTCCTGGGACTTTCTTCTTTTGTCCCAAATACAGATTGACTTAAAAAAAAAATCTAAGTCACCAGTCCCTGTTTCTTTCTCACTTCCGGGGCCATAAGATCTTTTTCATGTCCTTTGCTTCAACACTATTGTATTTCTTCTGCACTTTGAAACTGAGCCCCTCTCTTTGATGGATATTAGCAAGACGTGCTTTCGTGTCTTCCTAATGAACTTTCACTTGGAAAATACCCCAAGCGAGGAAGATGCTAGAAGGGTAACGATATTTTGTTTAAAGCAAAGCAGACCCTTGCTTCTGATTTCCCCCTCTTTGGTCCACCCCAGTGGACTCATCAGCCAAGAACCACAGATGGGATCATTTACAGCTTTACTTTCAAACTCCCCAGTCCTTTAAGATTGTGTTTACTCGGTCAAAGGCTTAAGACCAGCCAGTGTGAGCCGCCTGACAGCCCCATCTTGCTGGCTCTCCAATACTCTGATTGGGATTAAATCTGTACTGATCTGTCAGAAAGTGATTGATGGAGAGGTTTCTTTGTGATGTTCGAGGTAAACCTGAGAGGACGGAAGTGGACATGGAAGCAATATGCTTTTAGAGACATATCAACCCTTGCTGAGAGGAGACCAGGACCACGGTCCTGCAATAATTACTGGCTAAACAAAAGGAAAATGGAAGACAGCGTGGTGCCACAGCCTCCTTTAGTTGGGGATGCTATTATTATTCTTATCTTTAGCAACTGTGGGGAACAGTTTTCTAAAATCCAATTGACGTTAATTTTCAAAGTGTAAGCACAGAAGAAATAAGCAAGCAGCAAAACTCAAAGCTGTTAGTGCACAGGTTGATTTTCTCATTTTCTCCTCAATGAGTGTTTCCTTAGGGAGAAATTAGCTCTAATAATCAATATTTTTTGTGAATATGAATGTGTTCCATAGCCGGACAGTTCAGCAGAAACCAAGTACAGCTGTCAAGGTCACTGATTTCTCAGGGTAGCCAGTAGAAAAATGAGTAGATTGGACTTCTGGAAGCCTGCCTTCTCCTCCTTGCTTAGTGATTTGCTAGTTGTAAAGGCTTGGGCAGGTCTTTGCCTTTTGATTCTGCTTCCTCATCTATACAATGGGGACACCCAGGTTCTCTCCTTCATGGATTTGTTCTGGGCATCAAACAAGGCCACGAGGGTGACGGCGCAGAGAGCCCCCTGACACTCAGTGGTTCGCACCATCCACCCTTAGTGTGTGAGCTTTCGAGGCAGAGGTTCCCTCCGCAGACAATGTCACCCGCGGGTTGTCATTTAAACTTTCCCAGCTCTGGCTTCGGGGTTTCTCACCCCTGTGCTTTTGCTTGTGTTGGTTATGTCAGCCTGGAATGCCCACCTCCCTTTTCCCCCTTCTGTGTTTCCCAAATGCCCTCCTCTCTCAAGGCTCAGTTCAAGTACTCACTCCTCCAGACAAGTTCTCTCCCGCCCCCAGAAAAAGGCCACACCCCCTCTGAGTTCCTGCTGCACTCCCCTTTCACAGCTTTCACTTCTTTGTCTTCATTCGGTCATTTCTGTGCATCATCTGACCTTTTCCACCATTTCGCTGTGGCAGTTGTCAGAACAGAGACAAGCCTGGTGCCTTGGACCCTATGGGTACTCACTATTTGTTAAAGAAATGAGAACTGCCATGATCACATTCCCTATCCAAAATTTATTTAAAAAGCAGCTATGCTAGTCCTTTGCGCTGGAACCACGCTCACTGAAACACGTACAGAAACTCTTGTGTACTTACTTAGCAGTTACCAGGGGACCATGCAAGTGGGGACACATTCTAAGAGGCACGTGTTTTAGTCAACTGATACTGTTCAAAGCTGGGATTGCCTGCATATTCAAACAGTAACTTTATAACATAAATGTGATCCATCTAATCATGTGAAAAAGAATTCCAGCAAGTCAGTGTGCATTGAGGGCAGTCAGCCATATACATCAAACTAGGAACTCATAGAGCATCTCATAAATCAGAGCCTTGGCAGAAAACAGCAGTGCATTTCCAGCCTCAGAGCGGGAGGGGTTCAAGTGATGGAATGGCCATGTTGTTCCCATTTCAGAACCATTACAGTGGCTTATTGAAGGCTGTTTATGGAAGTCATTTCTGGGGACAGGAGGCAGTCTGAAATGTGTAGCTTAGATGCTGAGAGACGGTCATTTCTGGCATGTTAATAGCTTCAGGGACAATTTATAATCTGATATTTATAATATGAATGGTCTGAGGAATGCCTTAAAGCCCGCTAAAACTGAATAAACATCAGCTTCCCTGGTGTCCTGTGGTTTCCCACAGTGAACACTGTGACTGGCACAGAGAAACTCACAAGTCAATACCTTTTAAGCCACTATAAAAGCAAGAGGCTGCACAGCAAATCTAAACATGTCGGGTTTATGTACTCTACAAAAGGAAGGGGTGAAGGAAAATGGAAACAGTGGAAGACGACGGTAAGCACAATTCGAGGCTCCTTTAAAGGGAGCAGGGCGGAAAATGCAGAGGCATGTGGGGTTGGGGGGTGGGTGGCACGCGGAGCCCGAGCCCCAGAGTGAGGACCGCGAAGCTGTGTTTCTGGGTTGGCTGATGAGCTCCTGGAAGGTTCCGAGAAGCAGCTTTGCTGGCTGTGGTTCCCAGCACCTTCACCAAAAATCAAGGGGAACGTTCAATAATGCTCAAAGCCCACCGAAGACAAGATGTAATGGGATGAACGTAGGTTTGGGAACCTGCAAACCAGCTCAGTTTCCTCAGTTTCCCAAGTGGTGTCCTCGCCCAGGTTGGAGAACCTCTCTGAGGCTCATTCTTACGGACAAGAGAGAAGAGTCGTGGAAGGGAATCAGGAGCTCTGGGCAATGCTCTCAGAGAATTTCAAGACTGTAAACGTGATCTTATTTAGAAGTAGGGTCTCTGGGAAGTGAAGTGAAAGTTACTTAGTTGTGTCTGACTCTTTGAGACCCCAGGGACTACACAAGCCATGGAATTCTCCAGCTAGAATACTGGAGTGAGTAGGCATTCCCTTCTCCAGGGGATCTTCCCAACCCAGGGATCGAACTCAGGTTTCCCACACTGCAGGCAGATTCTTTACCAGATGAGCCACTGAGGAAGCCCAGGGTCTCTGTAGATGTTATCAACTCACATCTCTCTTCTTAGAAAGACCCTCAACAGTTACTGGGTTAGGAACCCCCCACACACAGTATTTTCCATCTCATCTTAATTTACAGTGGACCCGAATTAAGTATGACTGGTGTCCTATTAGAAGAGGAAAACGCCCTGTGAAGACAGGGGAATCCCAGATACAAGAGAGATGAGACTGGGGTGTCTCAGCGCAAGCCAAGGATTGTTGGCTACCACAAGGTGCTCAGAGAAGCCAAGGGCGCTGTCAACCCAGGATCTTACAGGGAGCATGGCCCTTGAGTTCGCCATGCTCCTCGCCTCTAGAATTGGGAGCGAATACTCTCTGTTGTTTAAAGCACACAGTCTGTGGTACTTTCTATGGCTGCTGCTGCTAAGTCACTTCAGTCTTGTCCGACTCTGTGTGACCCCATAGACGGCAGCCCACCAGGCTCCCCCGTCCCTGGGATTCTCCAGGCAAGAACACTGGAGTGGGTTGCCATTTCCTTCTCCAATGCATGAAAGTGAAAAGTGAAAGTGAAGTCGCTCAGTCGTGTCCGACTGTTTGCGACCCCATGGACTGCAGCCCACCAGGCTCCTCCGTCCATGGGGTTTTCCAGGCAAGAAGAGTACTGGAGTGGGGTGCCATCGCCTTCTCCGACTTTCTATGGCAGCCACAGGAAACTAAGGCTGACCTCTGTGCTCCTCTTTTCTGCTACATCTGTACTTGCTAAAACATTTACCCCAAACTCTGGAATGAAACTCCCCCTGTAATAAGGTTTATATTTCTATGTTTTATTTCTAAAGAAGCTGGTCATCATTTTAGCAGCTTCCGAAATCTCCTTAACTGCTTACTATCCATCTCTGGGGTTGGTGCTTCCAGAACCACCGTAAGTAAGAGATCACTCTGATCCTCCCAGGAAATAACTATTCTTGAATCAGAGGAAGGGAGTGCAGCATTCAGCAGAACGGGTGGGCTGTGACAAATTAATGACACACTTTGGAAGGGCCCGGATGACACCACCCTTATGGCAGAAAGTGAAGAGGAACTAAAAGCCTCTTGATGAAAGTGAAAAGAGGAGAGTGAAAAAGTTGGCTTAAAGCTCAACATTCAGAAAACTAAGATCATGGCATCTGGTCCTATCACTTCATGGAAAATGGAACAGTGGAAAGAAACAGTGGCAGACTTTATTTTGGGGGGCTCCAAAATCACTACTGATGGTGACTGCAGCCATAAAATTAAAAGACACTTACTCCTTGGAAGGAAAGTTATGACCAACCTAGATAGCACATTCAAAAGCAGAGACATTACTGTGCCAACAAAGGTCTGTCTAGTCAAGGCTGTGGTTTTTCCAGTGGTCATGTATGGATGTGAGAGTTGGACTGTGAAGGAAGCTGAACACCGAAGAATTGATGCATTTGAACTATGGTGTTGGAGAAGACTCTTGAGAGTCCCTTGGACTGCAAGGAGATCCAACCAGTCCATCCTAAAGGAGACCAGTCCTGAGTGTTCATTGGAAGGACTGATGCTAAGGCTGAAACTCCAGTACTTTGGCCACCTCATGTGAAGAGTTGACTCATTGGAAAAGACCCTGATGCTGGGAGGGATTGAGGGCAGGAGGAGAAGGGGACGACAGAGGATGGGATGGCTGGATGGCATCACTGACTCAGTGCACATGAGTTTGGGTGAACTTCAGGAGTTGGTGATGGAAAGGGAGGCCTGGTGTGCTGCGATTCATGGGGTTGCAAAGAGTTGGACATGACTGAGGGACTGAACTGAACTGAAGGTGGATTTGTCACTGCCCCTCTCCTTTAGCTTAGCAGAAAAAAGGGGGTCCACAGAGCTTTCTTCCAACTTCATTTACCAGTGGAAACTCAATCCCCCTTGCCCAATACATACACTGAGCGGTGACCACGTTGAGTCCAAGCAATGGGTCAAGACTAGGAGTCAAGGGCTCTGGGGTCAGTTCCTGCTCTCACCACTCATGAGCCCCCTCCCCAGACTTCATCTTTAAAATGCGTGTCCCACCTCCATTGTCCAGGGTGGTCCTGGGCCATATTGACAAGATTGTGGAAGTGCATGGAAAATCATGAAGTCCTGTGCAAAGAGAAGGTGATGAAATCATTATTACTCTCGTCCTCCACCAGTTGTCAACGCCTGGTGGGGGTGGGGATCTTCCAAGCAGACCAGGAAGGCTGGATCAAAGTGTCCAGCTGGTAAAAAGAAGAGTCAGCTGTAGGGCCTGATCCTTTGGTATTAGCTGCCCAGGGGGAGAGCAGTGAGATGAGCTCTCCCGGTGGGTAATAAAATGAGTCTAGAAGGGAGGAAGCAGGATGTATAAAGCCCAGGAGCCTGATCTGTTTCTGAGATCAAACAGAGCAGCATTGTACCGGGGTGTGGAGCTGATGTCAGCGTCTAGAATGCTGGTCGGAATCGCCCTGGTTACGCAGCTGGACCGGAATAAGGCAAGTCTGTATCTGAACTCATTAATTTTTACAACCAACTGAACTGTTCTGCCTTTTTTTTTTTTTTTTTTTTGGAGGGGGGCTATTGAGGGAGGCGGTGCAGAGGAAGAACAAGGGAAGGAAGGGGAAAGGGAGGGGTTAGTATGTATGGAACAAGGGGCTTCCCACCAGCAGACACTGTCTCATTATCCCCAGCAAAGCCTAGTTTCAACCCTCCAGCCCCTTGGACCGTTAGGCAGCGCCTCTGCAGCAGGTTCTGCCCATGGAGGGGGAGAAATGGGCCAATGGAACGTAAGGATAATTAGAGTGGCACAAGCCACTCCGTGGAGTTCAAGTTATGTCAATGTTTCCATTATATGCCTCACTTTTGGGGGTTTATAACATAGCTATAAAAACTCAGGCCAGCTGAGAATTTGGCAGGCCAGGTCTCAGCAAAGGAGGGACTGTTTTTTAATTCAGTTCAGCTGCTCATAACTTGGAGAGGGGAGCGCACTGGTTGGAAGTAGTGAGTACGGCACTGTTTTGCTGTCTGACCACCCCTCCTCCTGGCATTCTTTTGTACTATCTCAAAAGGAACCGCATTATATAAATTATTACATAAAGCTTCCTGAGCCAAGAATCTACCTTCCCCTCTCCAAGTGTCAGCTAATCTGGCTTCACTCCACTCTTGACAACCATGAGGGTCCCCCCTTTCCAGCAAACGTGCAAACCATGTCACCCAAACCTCTACACAGAAGACGGTCGAGCCTCTGCAAGGGAGCTGTTTGGTACAAGAGATGTTCCAGACACATCTCAGTATCTGGGGCCGTCCTTTCCTATTGTTGTAACAAGATGTATTACCCCATCACACAGATGGGCTTGTTGCCTTCTCAGACACAGAGAGAAGAGAGTTTTCTCCACATTTTAGCTCGTAGTCTCTATTTCAGTCAAAATACCCAAATCCTGCTATATCCTTAGCTTTCCAGAACATAGACCTCACCACTATCATCACCACCACCACCACCACTATGAAGCCTTCTTTGATTATCCTGCCCGAAGTCCTCTATTTCACATTTGCTCTCCTATTTGCTCTTTCCCTGTAATATTTATCATTTGATTTTTGTGTTATATTTCAGTTATTTTTGCACACTTTCTCTCTTTTACTGTCTGATGAGACTCTTCTCACAAAGTCCTAAGCTTATCCATCTCTCCATACTCCAAAAGTGGCAGACTTAGGTGAACTCCACTCAGTAAATTTTGATTAAGATTATTAATTAGCTAATTAATAGCAATCAGAAGCCAGATGGCTGATAGCAGAAATACAAATAAAGTGCAGAACAGATAAGAGACGTATCAATCCCTTCTTCCTTAACAGATAAGAAGACAGCATAAAATTGATTCCTTACACTGTTATTGATAATAGCACTAAGAAAATGATAAGAGGTGAGGTAAAAATCTACAGCCAGAAAAATAGTAATAAGATGCAAATAATAGCATATATGTATGTATAAACATGGGCTTCCTAGGTGATGCTACTGGTAAAGAACTCACCTGCCAATGAAGGTTAGACAAAAGAGATGCAGGTTCAATCCCTGGTCAGGAAGATTCCCCAGAGAAGGGCATGGCAACCCACTCCAGTATTCTTGCCTGGAGAATCCCATGGACAGAGGAGCCTGGCAGACTATATGTAGTCCATAGGGTCACAAAGAGTCGGACACGACTGAAGCAACTTAGCACGCATGCACATATAAGCATAACATGGCACCCCACTCCAGTACTCTTGCCTGGAAAATCCCACGGACAGGGGAGCCTGGTGGGCTGCAGTCCATGAGGTCGCAAAGAGTCGGACACGACTGAGCGACTTCACTTTCACTTTTCACTTTTATCCATTGGAGAAGGAAATGGCAACCCACTCCAGTGTTCTTGCCTGGAGAATCCCAGGGACGGGGGAGCCTGGTGGGCTGCCGTCTATGGGGTTGCACAAAGTCAGACACGACTGAAGCGACTTAGCAGCAGCAGCAGCATGTTACCTTATAATAGTAATAAAAAAGTAAACCACAAGGTGCGTGTTCTCATAATTGTATGAACAAATACTTCTATGAACAATACAATAAGTGAACAATACCGTAAGTATATTTTATCAATATGCACTAACTTTGCTCTCCATTGTAATTCAGTCCCTAGCCTCTAATACTCTGAAAATGCTTTTATAAACTGTGGATAAGTGACCCTGTAAATGGATGGTATTGATAGCACTGTAGTACACATAACATTCAATAAAAATTTGCCAAATGAATGAATTTCTTAAAGCAATTTTGCTGAGCTAAATAATAATAATTCTTCATATACTAAAGGAAATATTGTTAGTGATGGTAGTTAATTTAAGCTCCATGATAAATATCAAGCTCTAACCTCAGAGCTAGTTTTAAGTGGAATTTCAGTCTTCCCTAGAGGTTCAGAGGACTTGGGGCCCATTGTCTTAACAAGCAGTAGGGGAACAGACATATGTGTTAGAGTGACTGGGGGGCTGATTTCTTCAATACATTTGCAGTAAGCTTGACAGCTTGGGGTAGCAGAGCTGGGAGAGCCCAAGGATGATGAATGGGTGGGTGGGCTAAGAAGATATATCAAAGTCAGAGTCTCGGACTGGTTAACACAGTAGTCTGGGTCCAACTGCGCTTTCTGGAAGATAACTAGTGTTGATCCATAACGGTTTTTGATTAGAAACTCAAGGTCTCCAAAAATGTAGAAGTATAACTGAAGCCTATGTCTAAACATCAGACACAAAGTTAATTTGAACTGCTTCTTTCTGTAAGGAACAAAATCTGAACAAATATAAGGTTTTCCATTACAAAAAAAGATCAATTAAAGATCAAAGGTTATATATATTACATACATATGTAAATAGAGGAGGAATTAACTATTTAAATAATTAATAAATCACAGCCAGATGGCTGAGAGCAGAGGCACAAGGAAAGCTCATACAGATAGGTACTTATTAATTTGTTTTTCCTTAATAGAAGGGAAAATATAATTTATTTAGTTTATATTAGTAGGAAGAAATCATTAGAATGGCTGAGTTATAGGTCAGTGGGAAAGTGCCAAGAACTTTTAACCGGAAAGACTGAGTTGGAATCTAAGCTCTACCACTAGATATTATGTCATCTTCATTGTTTGATTCTCCAGTGTCTTCATCTACAAAGTGAAGTCAATATTAACTATACCACCCACATCCGAGAACTAGAACATGTTGTCTTAGTCATGAGCGTGTTTGGCTGACAGTAACAAAAGAATGGATTATGGCAGCTTCAAAAAAATTAATGTGCATTTTCCTCATAGAAGAAGAAGCTGATGTAGGTAGTCTAGGGCATGCAGCTCAGCGATGCCTTTGGAATTCAGGTTCTTCCTGTATCTCTGCCCTAACATCCTTGCCATGTTGGTTCCCTTCCCATGCTTGTCGTCTCTTGGTCCCGAGACGGCTAGTGTAACTGCAACAGAATGTCCACATTCAGAAAGAAGGTGCAAGAGGCAGAAGCCCTTCTCTTCATGAGGTGCTTGTCAGTTGATTCACCTTTACATCTCTTGAGACACTCTATGTACATTCAGATCAATCAATGGCCAATGGAACTGAGGTTAGCATCATTGGTTTAGATCATCATTATCTTCTGTCACAGAGGTAGAAACCTAACAGCAAAATCAAAGAATGTTTCTACGCTCCCAGAACAACACAGGGCTCTGTCAGCAGGGATGAGGGAGTAGCTCTTGCTTACGCGACCAACAAAGTCTACGCCAGGGCAAAACAAGGTAAAGTCAAGGTCTTCAAAGTGTGCTTCCCACACCACAACATCTGGGAGTGTGTCAGAAATGTGAGTTCTCAGGCCCCACCCAGGAACTGCTGAATCAGAAACTCGGGGGTGAGACCCAGCAACTTGTGATCTAACATATCCTGCAGGTAATTCTGATGATTGCTTGGGTCTGAGGACCACTGGGATAAAAATGAGAAGAAAAAAAAACACTGAGGAATAAAGCTTGAGGATTCAGTGATCTTACTGAAATGTGTTTTCCATCAAAACCTTCCTCTGGGAATGGGAAGGGAGAAGGAGGAAAGGAAGAGAGGGAAAGAGAACTAACCCTAGTTGCTGCTGCTGCTGCTGCTAAGCCGCTTCAGTCGTATCCGACTCTGTGCGACCCCATAGACGGCAGGCCACCAGGTTCCGCCGTCCCTGGGATTCCTACCAAAGACAGACAAATGTCCTTGGTGCCTTCACCTATCTCTTTTAACTTAATCTGCACAAATCTGATTTTCTCAGATGAGAAAACTGAGTGTCAGAAAGGTTAAGTGACTTGGCCAGTTTTTCATCTGATGGATATAGTTGTTCAGTCACTAACACTTTCTCTCTCCCTCACTATGGGGTGCCATTGCCTTCTCCATATATATATATATACACACACACACACACACACACACACACACACATATATATAGTTTTCAGTCATGTTCCACTCTTTGTGACCCCATGGACAGCAACAACCCAGGTTTCCTTGTCCTTCAATATCTCCCAGAGTTTGCTCAAACTCATGTCCATTGAGGCGGTGATGCCATCCAACCATCACATCCTCTGTCTCCCCTCCTCCTCCTGCCCTCAGTCTTTCCCAGCATCAGGGTCTTTTCCAATGAATTGGCTCTTCACATCAGATGGCCAAAATGTTGGAGCTTCAGCTTTAGCAACAGTCCTTCCAATTAATAGTAAAGGTTGATTTCCTTTAGGATTCACTGGTTGGATTTCCCTGCAGTCCAAGGGATTCTCAAGAGTCCTCTCCATCACCACAATTTAAAAACATCAAATCTTTGGCATTCAGTCTTCTTTATGATCCAACTCTCACATCCATAAAGGACTACTGGAAAAACCATGGCTTCGACTATACAAAACTTTGTCAGCAAAGTGATATCTCTACTTTTTAATATGCTTTCTAGATTTGTCATAGCTTTCTTTCAAGGAGTAAGTCTTTTAATTTTATGGCTGCAGTCACTGTCTGCAGTGATTTTGAAGCCCAAGAAAATAAAATCTGTTACTGTTTCCACTTTTCCCCCATCTATTTGCCATGAAGTGATGGGACCGGATGCCATGATCTTGGTTTTTTGAAGGCTTGAGTTTTAAGCCAGCCTTTGCACTCTTCTCTTTCACCTTTATCAAGAGGCTCTTTAGTTCCCCTTTGCTTTCTGTCATTAAAGTGGTATCATCTGCATATCTGAGGATGTTGATATTTCTCCTGGCGATCTTGTTTCCAACTTGTGCTTCATCCAGCCTGGCATTTAGCATGATGTGTGTCGATATAAGTTAAATACGCAGTGACAATATACAGCCTTGATGTACTCCTTTCCCAATTTTGAACCAGTCCATTGTTCCATGTTCTGTTCTAACTGTTGCTGCTTGATCTGCATACAGGTTTCTCAGCAGGCAGGCAAGGTGATCTGGTATTTCCATCTCTTCAAGAATTTTCCACAGTTTGTTGTGATCCACACAGTCAAAAGTTTTCACATAGTCAATGACGCAGAAGTAGACATTTTTCAGGAAGTCCCTTGCTTTCAGTGAATGTTGCCAATTTGATCTATGGTTCCTCTGCCTCTTTGAAACCCAGGTTGTACACCGGAAAGTTCTTGGTTCGTGTACTGCTAAAGTCTAGCTTGAAGAGTTTTGAGCATAACCTTCTTAGCATGTGAAATGAGTGCAATTGTACAGTAGTTTGACATTTTTTGGCATTGTCTTTCTTTGGGATTGGAATGAAAACTGATCCTTTCCAGTCCTGTGGCCACTGCTGAGTTTTCCAAATTTGCTGACATATTGAGTGCAGCACTTTAACAGCATCATCATTTAGGAATAACTCAGCTGGAATTGCATCACCTCCACTAGCTTTATTTGTAGTAATGTTTCCTATGGCCCACTTGATTTCACATTCCAGGATGCCAAGCTCTAGGTGAGTGATCACACTAACATGATTATCTGGGTCATTAAGACTTTTTTGTATAGCTCTTCTTGTATCTTGCCACCTCTTCTTGATCTCTTCTTCTGTGAGGTCCTTACAGTTTCTATTCTTTATTGTGACCATCTTTGAATGAAATGTTCCCTTGATACCTCCAATTTCCTTGAAGAGATCTCTAGCCTTTCCCGTTCTATTGTTTCCTATTTCTTTGCATTGTTCACATAAGAAGACTATCTTATCTCTCCTTGCTCTTCTCTGGAACTCTGCATTCAGTTGGGTATATCTTTCCCTTTCTCCCTTGCCTTTTACTTCTCTTGTTTTCTCAGTTATGTGTAAAGCCTCCTCAGACAGCCATTTTGCTTTCTTGCATTTCTTTTTCTTTGGGATGGTTTTGGTCATCACCTCCTATATAATGTTACAAACCTTCATCCAAAGTTCTTCAGACACTCTGTCTACCAGATATAATCCCTTGAATCTATTCATCACCTCCACTATATAATCACGAGGGATTTGATTTAGGTCATATCTAAATGGTCTAGTGGTTTTTCCTATTTTCCGCAATTTAAGCCTGAATTCTGCAATAAGGAGCTCATGATCTGAGCCACAGTCAGCTCCAGGTCTTGTTTTTGCTGTCAGTATAGAGCCTCTCCATCTTTGGCTGCAAAGAATATAATCAATCTGATTTCAGTATTGACCATCTGGTGATATCTATGTATAGAGTGATCTCTTGTGGTTTTAGAAGATGGTGTTAACCACGACCAGTGTATTCTCTTGCATAACTCTGTGCCATCTGATGAATGGCACAGCTCAAAATGTGGTCTGATTCCAAGATAGTGCACTTCCAAAATGGGAGCAATCTCAGTAATCTTAGAACGACTCAATTTTTAAAAGTGTGATTTAAATATGAACTTGTTGCTCCTTTGCCTCTGCAGTTTCACTCTGATCCATCTTCCGCCTTTCCTTCGCTACAGCCTCTCCTCCTCGACTCCCACCTGCAGATCCTGGGTCAGGGCCACACCTGACTCCTCCCCATCTTTTGGGCACGCCCTGTAGCCTCAAGGCCTCGGCTAAACTCCTACTCCCTGGAATTCCCTCCCTTCCCTTTTCTACCTGTTGAACTTTATTCTTCTGTAAATAATTAAACAAATAAAATTGGCTCTCTCCGGAATGTTCATGATATAGGGCATGAAAGAAATTTGGCATTCAATAATTGCCTGTGTAAAAAAATGAATGCAAGAATGCCTAGTTTTAATTCTTCTCTACCAAGAGGCAACTCCAAGTTTTCCTTTCTAACCCAACGGCATTTTGCTTGCATTTCTAATTTCCCAGTCTGTTCTGTGATGAGATGATACATTTGCCCCTGTCTCCCAACAAGTATGTGACCTCCCAAAGCCAAGGTTAGGTCACACTCATCTCAGGGCCCTCCATAGCACCTAGCCTAGGGTCTGAAATTTAGTAAGGGCTCAGACATGACATACATAGACTTAAGCTGTATGACATGAAATGTACATCTGCACTTTAAAAAACTAGATTTTTCAATGAGCTGATGAATCCTACCATTTGTAAAGGTAATCCTACCTTTTGTTTAAAGCCTGTTTCATACTAATGAATGCTGCTGATATAGGAGCAAAGCTTTCCTTTGGATCATTCTAGTGACTTTTACCTTGCCCAATGCTTAGCTAATCCAATTCTGAGAATACAGCGTCACTGCTGGGTGTTGAAATGGAGCCATTTTGGGAAGCTGAGCGGAAAAACCTCCCAGGAGGAGTTATTTACGCACCTGCTAGATTGCCTATAATAAATGATACTGGCCAGCTTGCAGTATGCTCTCCTTGCACATCCTGTACTCTGACCGTGCCCTCCATGCCTGAATCTATTGGGTGACTTCCAAGAAGATTTGGAAATTAAACATATTTTTCAGCCTCCAGAAAGTACCAAGGGACAACGTGAAAAGTGACACTGAGCAGATGATTACATTTCTTTTTAAAAGTCTTTAAAAGAACACTTTTTTACAAAAATAGTTGAGTGTTGAGAAAGTGGATAGTGAAGGTTAGAAGGAGAGATCAGAGAGAAAATTTTAACATGGAATATGAAATCTGGCATTCTAGACAGATAATACCACAAAATAGAAGAAATCTTATAAATACCAAAGAACGCAGTAATAATATGTTTAATTTCTCTATCACTCCTTTTTGTCTCCTCAGATATTCTTCAGCATTTTCTGGACATTCATTCCAAATAACTAACCAACAAAGATTTACAGAAAATCTTCCATACCATGACCCAACCCATGAGAAGCAAAAAGAGAAAGAAGACCAAAAGAATAGCTGCCATTTTTTACAATTTTTTTTTATCTTTTAAGAACTTAAAAAGGCTTTCAAATATTGTATTTCATCTCATTCAATCCAAAGTATTACTCTTCTTTTACAGATAAGTAAACTGAAGAGCATATGACCTGGATCACACGGTTTATGAGTGACTGAGTTGGGGACTCCAGTTCTCTTACATCTCTATTCCTCTGCCTACAAAGACTAGGGTTAATATTTTTTTATATATATAAAAGTCATTTTATTTATTGGGTGCACAATGGGGCATGTGGAATCAGAGTTCTCTGACCAGAGATTGAACCCATGACCCCCTGCATTGGAAACACAGTTATAACCACTGGACAGCTAGGACGTTTTAAATAAATGTACAGCATATAATGTAATGTCCTTATATTATGAAAAATGTTAAAGAATGTCTTTTACAGACTCCTGGGTAAAAAGATATTGGAATTAATTGCTTACATTATTGTATACCAGATCTCCTCTGAAAGGACCCAGAGAAGAAACAAAGAAAAAACTTTCCTGGCAGGGAGGATAAGCACAGGAAAGTGTACCTTCCACAAGTAGAAAGCCTGAGGCCATCCTGTTCAATCTGGTGCTGCTGGGACCAGAGGAAGGGAGACACTAAAGGCCCTCTCACTGCTCTGACTTGTGAAGACTGGCAGTGGATCCAGGAAGCAAGTGACATAGGGACTGAGGCCAGGCCCCCCAAACCTGACTGCCGTCCCTATTTCAGCTGTGAAGCTTGGAGGGCCAGAGGCAATGATGAAAAGGCTGCTGCCCAAAGAAGGCAGAGATTTACAGGTGAGTTAAGGAAACTTAGAAAGCAACAGATAATTAAACTTTTCATTAAAAACAATGAAGAGTAGACTGGACATAGCAAAAAAGTCAAAATCAGTGGTACAGAAGAGAAACTCTATCATGGGGTATGGAGGAAAAAGACAAAGTGATTGAAATGAGAGAAAAGATCATTTGGACTAAAAGAACAGGTAAGATGAAAATATAGATAAGAAATGTTTCTGGGAAAAACAAAAGAGAATAGAATAAATAAAGCAAAATAACACAAAACTATAAAAGAATAAAACTTTCATGAGCTGATATAACCATGAGGATCAGAGTCAGCTGCCTGGGACAGAAATGAAGTTTATGAACACTAAATTTCAAGAGAGTCTAAGAAATATGGGTTTTATTCCAAATAGCTGTATGTGCATGTGAAAATCAAGAATTAGGTTGCTAAGAAGGGAAATGTGCCTTTAGGGGAAACATTACCAACATCTGTCATAATTGGATAAAACTATATACTGAATATTTGCAGATCAAAAGGTCCCACTGAGTACCTGGCAAATTACCTCAAAGATTTCAATTACTAGATACATTCAAGTTCAGGAACAATAGAAGAATTTTACAATTATCCAGGCCTCAGACAGCCCTGCAACATTAAAGATCAGATGACAATAGAGAAATATCTATAGTTTTGGGTGCAAAAGATTGCCAGTTAAGACTTGTAAGCTCATCCAAGTTGTCATTCATGTCTGAAGGAACTATAAGAAGATTTCTAGCTACTCAGAGACACTTAAAGTGAGTCACTCACATCCTTCTTGAAAAAAGGTACTCAAGTTACACTCCAGCCAACTGAGATTAATCAAAATAAAGAATGGCAAAGTTCTGATGAAATGGAACTCATGGTGATTACTAAAACCATTTAAGTATATCATATAAAATAATGTTAAAGCATGATTGTAAAAGAGTTTTTAAAATACAAAATAATAATTATTGAATGAGAAAGTAATGTTAAGAATTACATCTGGTATACCTGTGGCTGATTTATCTTGATGTATGGCAGAAGCCATCACAATATTGTAAAATAATTATCCTCTAATTTAAAAAAATAACATCTGGTATATATTTGTCAAAATTCAAAGAAAATACGTTTAAGATTTGTGTATTTCATTGTTTGCAAACTTTACCTCAAAGGGGTAAAAAGACTGCAAACAAATATTAAATTCCAGTTAATAATGCTCATGCTGAAATATTTCAAGCAAAGTGTTCTGATATCTTCAATTTACTTTGAAATGCATTTTTAAAAAAATGGGTTGATAAATGGACAAAAGAATGGATACATACATAGGAAAGCAAAGTACGATGGCAATGGTGGAAACTAGATGTTGGGTATATGGGTCTTCACTGTAGCATCCTTTCAACTTTTCTGTATGTTTGCAAACCAAACATTGGGCAGGGGTAGGGGAGAGTACTGAAGTGAAGTAGCTCAGTTGTGTCCAACTCTTTGCGACCCCATGGACTGTAGCCTACCAAGCTTCTCAGTCCATGCGGTTCTCCAGGCAAGAATACTGGAGTGGGTTGCCATTTCCTTCTCCAGGAGATCTTCCCAACCCAGGGATTGAACCCAGGTCTCCCGCATTGTAGGCAAACGCTTTACCGTTTGAGCCACCAGGGAAGTCCTATCTGGGTCTAAAATCCAAGATTAAATAAATAGAATACGGGACTGAATAAAACAGGGAAGGGGAGAACAAAAGTGTGTTTATTTCCTAACATTACATAGAAAACAGTTGATAGCTAGTGTTTTTTTTTTTAATTATTGATTCAGAAAATATAAGCCCTTTCAAATTTTTCAGTGCAATCTAAATGGAATTTTGAAATAAGACCTGTGCATTCCAGCAACTAACACATGCACACAACAAGCAACAAACAAAAAAAAAAAAAGAAAGAAGGCAAATATAAACACTATGCTGCTGCTAAGTAGCTTCACTCGTGTCCGACTCTGTGCGACCCCATAGATGGCAGCCCACCAGGCTCCCCCATCCCTGGGATTCTCTAGGCAAGAACACTGGAGTGGGTTGCCATTTCCTTCTCCAATGCATGGAAGTAAAAAATGAAAGTGAACTCGTTCAGTCGTGTCCGACTCTTAGCAACCACATGGACTGCAGCCCACCAAGCTCCTCAGTCCATGGGATTTTCCAGGCAAGAGTACTGGAGTGGGGTGCCATTGCCTTCTCTGTATAGAAGAAAATAAATTTAAAGAGCAAGAAAGAATTCTTAAAAAAAAAAAAATAGAAAGCATAAACAATTTGACTTATTTAAAATAAAAACTAACAGAGTAACTATGATAATAAACTCTCATATTTGAAAAACCAAACCTATCAATATGCTATCCCAAGATATATACCTAAAATAAAGTATCAGATTAAAGGAAGATAAGCTAGCAAATACATCATACACACAAACAATCTATAAAGAAATCAGGATAAAATGTTTATATCCAAGTAGAATTTAATGTGAAAAGCTTAAATGAAATTTAGATAAATATTAACAAAGTAAACATAAAGAAAATATGACTGTCATGAATCATTATATGTCAGATGTATGTTAGTTGCTGAGTCGTTTCCAATTCTTTGTTTTGTAGCCATGGATTGTAGCCCACCAGGCTCCTCTGTCCATGGGTTTCTCCAGGCAAGAATACTGCAGTGGGTTGCCATGCCCTCCTCCAGGGAATTTTCGTAACCCAGAGATTGAACCCAGGTCTCCTGCTTTGCAGGCAGATTCTTTACTGTCTGAGTCACCAATATAGAACTAAAAATAATAATAATAATAAGGCAAGAATTCTCAGAAATTCAGGGGGTAATTTTGATAGAAATGTAGTAGTAATGGGAGACTTTAAGGTAATGTCTTTGACAGCTCATACATGTGTATGTAATACACATACCACAACATAAGAAGCACCCCAGATATGTTTCAATCAGTGCAAAGCTGATCAGGACAATAACTCTGCTTGTTCTAGAAGGGTGTATTTTTCCTAATGAAAGCTCACTATGTATGGTCTTACTTGGCATTACACATCATGGATTTATACTTGTCTCACGCTATCAAAAAAACTCTATTTGCACCACATGTGCTGGTCACATACCATTCTCCACAAGTAAGACCCAACCAGGCCCATGAGCTATAAAGTTAGAGCTCATTGTTGATTTGGAGGAAAAAGAAATAGTATGAACTGTAAGAACTGGAAAAAGAGGTTTTATAACTATTAATATCGAGATAGTTCAAAGTAGTGGGTCCTAGTGCAAGATCAGATGATAGAAGAAAGAGATTTCAAGTCTTCCAAGCCGGTCTTCGTTCCCTAAGACCAGATCATGCTTCCACAAACAGATAGATGGGAAGAGCAATGAAGTTACAGGCAAGTTGATAGGTGTCCATGAGGATATTTTGAATTTGCTATAATGACAAGATAGACCACTGGAGAGGTTTTGCAGACTGATGTTTTGCAGAATAGCATCTGGATTGAAAGTCCAGATTGAAGAGTGTTCATCACTTTTGTGATGCAAGTTACTTACAAAGAAGATACAGGATTAGCAAAGCCTGCTAAAGCCAGGCAACACGACATTTAAATCCAGACAGAGAAGTCTGTGCCTAACTCAACAGGTAATGAAAAGCCAGCCAAGGTTTTGGATCAGGGAAGCTGTCCTAATAGGGAATTCCAGATTCTAACCCTAATTTCACCTCCCTAATGTGTGTCTCAGCTGATGCTTCTTCTGCCCTACAGGGTAATACAGAGAGCTTCTGCTCCTACCTCCACATGACAATAGAGAGAAAAGCAGAAATGACATTTCACTTTTGTGCGGTTCACAGGACTAGCAGGAAAAGCCTTTGGAGAAGGCACAAGACACTCTGAGGAAACCACATTAATCATCAACCCAGGAAACTGGAACACTCCACAAAGCCATTGCTATAAATTCAATATTTACACAAAATCTGGAGGTTGAAGTTCTTGTTACTCAGGGAAGGAAAACATGAAAAGCTGCCAGAAAGAGAGCCCACTTGCTATCTAGACTCCCCAAATCATCCTCAAGGGCAACATTCTCAGATTACAGAGCAGACCACAGTTGCCAATAGATAGCATGCCTTGACTAATAACATGGTCATATACTTTGTTCTTCCTAATGACTGTGCCCATTTTGAGTGGAGGAAACCTTAGCCCCAAGGGCACAGTGATTTGTCCAATGTCACACAGCAAGTAAACGCCCAAGCTGATAGTCAAACCCAGTCTGCCCGGCTACTCAACCTCACAAACCACGCCAGACAGAGAGACAGAGAGAAAATTACCTGTATTGTGTCTAAAGAAGCATACCCGTGCAAAGTTCATTTGGTCTCCTCTTTGGAAAGATGAAAACCCACGGTGCTGGAGGAACCTGCATACACTCGACTGGGTTTAGGGTGAAGTCACTGGGACCCTCTCTATAATTTCTACAAAAAAAAAAAAGCATCTGTGAGCTTCCTTCAGGAACCTTACAAAGTTCAACCTGCTTTCGCTGGAGCCCAGCTCAGAGTTCTTGGACTAGAACCTCAAGGTAGGGCCCTGGAACATGAACTCCTAATAAGCCTCTCTAGTAGATCTTATACAAACTGAAGAACAAGAGCCACCGGGATTTACATTCCTGACCAAACAACACTGGAAGAGTGAAACCAGACCTTGTCCCCAAGACTGAGGTCAGATGGAACAGGGTGCATTGTCTTGCCATCAGTCCCAGGTCCAGATGCGCCCTTCTGGCCCCTGCTCATTGCTCAGCTCAGTTTAGCCTAGAGCTAGTCCTCCTGAAGGACATCCCTCTGCTGTTTTAGTTTCTAAGATTTGTCCTCTAAGCAAGCCTTCTCTCCTAATGAGGTTATTGGTGCCATATTACTACCAGGAAGGTGGCCCTGGTGTGCAGCTCAATTAAGAAAGGTGTATTAAATTCTTTATATTTCTTTATTTAGCTGCAGTACTCGTTCTAAATTTGCTAAATAATAAAATGCTGTTAATGAGCTACAGTATGGGGCTCATTCAATTCAGTTCTGTATCTTCCTAAGTGTTGATACCTGTTCTTCCTTATCCCATTGTCAAATTTTTCTTCTTCCGATGCTGGAAACAGAGAGCAAGACAGAGAGATGGAAAGAGGAAACCATTCGAGCATCAGATGGCAAAAGGGTGAACATTCATAAAGACTGATTCTCAGCCAGATTGTGACTGACTGACCTCAGAATGAACCTGCAAAGTCATCTCTTAACATAGGGAGGTCTGTTCCTCTGGAAGCCCCACTCTGGAGGGTCTGGCTGCAGTGTCCCCATGCAGCAAGTTCTGCTGTTCTCTGGAGGAACCAAGGGGAGACCTGAGTTGGGATGGTCTAGCCTCGTTACCAAAAGTGTCGTCCATGGACCAGCATTAGCAGCATCGCCTGAGAGCTCATTGAAAATGCTGACTTGCAGCCCCACTCCAAAGCTACTGAATCAGCATCTGGACTCAACAAGACCCTCAGATGGTCCTTACACACTTTGAAATTTGAGAGGCACTGCTCTAGGTCCTTCCAGTTTAAATCAGAATGTCCCAGGCTCTCCTCAGAGAGAGTCACCCACTAGAAACCAGCCCATGCCCACCCCAGCGGTGGCACTGCTCTTTTCTTAAATGCAGGCATGGGTGAAACCAACTCCCCCCCCACCTTTTTTTTTTTAAGAAAAATCAAAACAGAAAAGATCAAGAAAGGGTTTCTAGGCTTGAGAAGTTCAAAAGCCCATATTTCATCTCACTCCCATAACCACCAATCTGCCCGCCACCACGCCCAAGGCCTGCGTCTCTGCTCTGCCAAGCCACAGCTGAACGAAGAGCCAGAAGGAAGCACTCTTTCTGACCCAGGAAAGCCAGGAATGCCAACACAGAGAGCAACCTTCTCACCCACAGAATCACAGCAGACGGGAGTGGGAAGGGGCCTTAGAAGTCGTTTCCCACCATTTCATTTTACAGAACAAGAAACTGAGGTCCACGGGAGAAAAGTGGTTTGTTTAAGTGACCCCAGCCCATCAGTGACAGAGAGCTGGAGGGGATGAGGCCCAGGTTTCTCTCGAGTTCTCTTTCCACGGTACCAGGAGACCTCGGGAAATCTGTGCATGGACAACCCCCAGGCGGAGCTTGCAAAAGCCATTTCTCAGATTTGCACAATGTTAAACTGTATTCTACAGCAAATGTAACGTTACTCAGCTGTAACCACTTCTGAGGAGAGATAATCCCAAGGAACCAGTCTGGTGGCGGGTCTCAGAATATCAGACAAAAAGTAAGAACCCAGCCAAGCCATTCTCAAAAACTTGAACTGAATTCGGCATCAGGTTAAGAAATGGAATCAACATTCTTTTTACTCTCTTTTTTTTTCACTCATTCTCCTCCCATTCCAGCCACCACCACCACACCCCCTGACCTGCCTCTGGCAACCACCAATCTGTTCTGTTTCTATCAGTTTTTTTTATTTTAGATTCCACACGTAAGTGAGATCATGCAGTATTTCATTTTCTCTGCCTGCCTGACTTCACTGTCTTGTTCCTAACGGGCTGCCCCTGTCCACTTCCAGAACTTTCACAATTATGCATGTGAGAAGACCAGTACCACCAGCTCAATGGAATATCTCCATTGAGTGATATTCAATGCTTGTTTAAAGTCACCATTTTTTCCCTTCAAATGCACACAAAACTGACTTGAGAACCAAGACAGAATAACATAAATGTCTGCTAAAACCAAAGTCTCAACCAGTAACCCCATAACCTAGCGGACTCCAAGGAACTCAGATCCAAAATGACCAAGTAAAATCGGTGGGAAAAAACCCACGTGAGAAGGTGGTTTTGGAGGAGGAGGAGGGTAATTCCCCAAATCCAGTGGAATCCGCCTCAATCCTCCAAGCTTTCTCCGCTACCTCCAGAAGCCAGACCACCTCCCAATCTCAACCTCACTTCCTGTCCCTCTGATGCCTAAACTGTCAAACATCAGCCTCATGTTTTTTCTATCCATGAAAGCCAGATTTCTAAACCCAGGGCTCCTGGAATCGATCCCCTCCTCTTTTGTGGGGTTTTTTTTTTTTGGTCTATTTTTTTCCTTTTGGTCCTGCGCACCCTGAGATTTTTCTAAAATGGAGCAAAGAGTGGGGAAAGAGAAGCAGCCAAGTCCCTCTCCTGCAGGGATGTGAGTGACTGCTATGTTTCCATGGCTCGCCTTCCACTGTTCTCGTGACCCCTGCAGACTCCCCTTATGAGTGAGTGTCCCGGAATGTCTCTTTATTAGGTGTCTGGAGAAGTAAAGCTGTCGTGATGCCAGCGCCCCCACACTGAGGACTTTATTAGTTTTTTAATTTTCTGTCTGGGTGCTCCTGCGGCATCAAACTTTCCACAGCTGTTAGGAGCTATTAAGTAAGTAGCCTCATCGGGCCCTTTCCCCGCCCCCACCCTGCTTCTTAATAACAGGAGATATTTCTGGACATGCTACATGGAGTCTTTAAAGAAAGATACTTTGTCTGTCGGGTGAGAAATTTTGGGGGGTCCGGGTGGGAAGAGGATAAGCTGCCCTAAGAAAAATGCCTTGTTTTTTCCTCTCTGCATCTTGGCTTAGAGCAGGGCTGTTTGGGTGGTGACGACGTGGGGAACGACCTGGGGGCAGGGGCATGCAGAAGTGAGAACCCACTCTCTCAGCCTGTCTGCCCAGCAAGTAGGGGACCGGAGGGGAGCTCTGACTGTTTCCAGAGCTGACTTGGCATCTGGCCCAGAGCTTGCTGCCGGGTTCAAAGCGCTCCCTCCTGAGTGGACCTTCTAAGACCTGCAGTGAGGAATAAAACAGAATGACTTGCAAACTTTGCCTTCACAGGCACACAGCTGTGGTTCTGGACTAGAAGCCAGGGCTATTGCTCGTGTCCCCCTGGAAGGAAATCCTGACCCCCACCACCCCTATGCTCTGCTCCCTGCCAGCGTCCCTGAGGGTCCCCAAACCGGCCATCCACAGGACCCCCTGGGTGTAAATGTAAAGGTGGGGGCATGTGAGCACACACTGACTCACATAAGCGCGTGCGCACACACACATGCACATCCATGCAGAGTGTTGCATTATTAGAGCAAGCAAACTGGCGCTTTCCCACCACACCCCTGGATCTGGAAGGTTAGACCATTTGGTGGACAGAGGACAGACTAAGGGACCGGAGAGCCCAGAGAATTCTCAGCATCCCTCCCGGCTCCAGCCTGCCCGGCAATTTGCTTTCCCTTGGCCTCCTTTAAGCCTCTCTTTGAGAAGACCTTATTTGCAGGGTGAATGTGAAAGCCTAGAAAGAAGAAAACCCTTTGGTGATGCCTGCCTCGGGAACAATTTTGCCTCAGAGAGCAAGCTGGTATTTGGGGTTAATCCCTCTGTGGAAACACTGGGTTGAAAGCCCGGAGGAGGTCAGGGGTCTGATTACGGCTTCTGTTTACATATAAACTTCCTGGTCCTAAGAGACAATAGCAAAGGTGGGGGAGGGGAAGGGGAAAGAAAAGGAGAATTTTTTTAATTAAATGGCCTGCTCTCTTAAAAATAAAGTCAACAAAAAGGTGGAGCTTGTGGAATCAAGGTTTGATTTTAATGTCTAAGTACAGATAATTTCTTAAAATTTCTCCATCAGGATTTACATAATATGGTTGAAGAATTTTTGAAACAAAATTTAAATTTAACACTGATATATATGCATATATTTATGTGCATAAGTATATTTTTTTTTAATAAAATAATCTTAGTTATCTCCTGAGGACCCGAGGTCTGATTTTGTTGTATTTTTGAAAGAGGGTTCTGATTTGATTTTTGCATAGTGTGGGTTCTTTTTGGTCAAGGAAAGTCATGAAGACTCTACAAGAGGTGGATGAGCTGAAAACTGTGGTATTTAGGCCAATTAAAAACTGTTATAAACACACACATACAAGAAAAGCCTAGATGACAGTATTAAAGCCAAATAACCTCATTCTTTCAAAAGAATTAAGGAGAAAAAAAAAATTTTCCTCAACATGCTCAAAAGAAGGCAAACCAAAACTATTTAGTTGGTGGGAAGTGAGGTAGGGGGGAATGACAAAATGGTCACCAAAAAAAGAGAAGTTTAAGATCCATAACTTGAGTGATTTTTTAAAAAGATTAAATTTTAAGACAAAAATAGTTGCTTTTTTTTTTTTTTTGAGAAAGATACATGAGTTTAAGAGTCTGTCCCAGACAACTTTAAGAAGATTAAACAAAATATCCATGAAGAAACCTATTGCTTTGGGGGCATTTACAAGCAGATAAAACTCAGGTACGTAGGATTTAAATCTCCAAACTTCCCCTAATAGAAAAGAAATCCCAAATACTTGATCACTAGTTTTCTTCTATATTTCTAACTGGTGAGATTATTTGGAGGCTTTTGCAAATACTATAATGATATTTCTCAAGTTATCAAATAAAAAGGAAAGCATTTCTTCAATAAATCCTCATCTTTCTACCTTGAGTCTCCACCTAAAGAATTATTTATAGAAATCCAGACACTATAATATTTTGAAAATGAATTTGTCAACAAAAATATTTTTAAAAGCGAAACAAAGTTGAGATCAAATCTTTTCGTGTATTAACTGCCTCTTCAAAAGAATCAAGACAATTGCTAGTTCTTTCACTTGTCCCCATACGTTCTATGGTCTCCCTAATTCATCAGCTACTTGGTTCCTGCTCTGTCCTCTTGGCCTTTTTCCTTTTATTCCTTTCATCTCCTAAATAAGAATGGTTTCTTGCTATTTCTCACATGAATCCTTCAGAGCATCTGACAACAGGAAGGTAGCTGTTTCATTTGCAAGAATAAAGAAAAGACAGGGAAGGAGGAGAAAGAATGACACCGGTAAACAATTCAGCAACAGACTAGCGGACGCAGAGTCCAAAAGTTCATCAGCTGAGGCGGTCCAGAAATGCCCCAACTGAAGGCACGCATTGTGAAGGGACGTCTAACACAAAAGGTCTGCGAGTCTTAGGGGCCCTGGTTTTCCGTCACTCTCCCTTGCATAACCACTTTTGAGAAGGTGAGGCATTTCGCCAGGCTGAATATGGTGGCTGAATAAAGGGGAAAGAATTCGGGGCCCACTGGCAAATATCAAAGGTTGTCAGAGAGCAAGTGGTGAGTCAAAGGGTGACATCAGATCATGTTATGGGCAGAAGCAGAAGGCAGCCTAACAATAGCTGCCCTTTGGACTCCAGAAGGCCAAGTGGCTGGGCTCTGGACTCCATGGTGGACTATGGCCACAGTGCCCACATCATTCATCCTCTCAAATGGGGCCCTTTGGAAAGCAAAAGTCAGGAGTCTGTTCGAATTATGCTGGGGCAACACGTATGAAATAAACCGCTCTAGGCAAACTGGGGCATTGCTAACCCTAACGACACTCCCTCCAAAATCTAGGAGATGAAGTTTAGCTGCTCTGAGAGTCTCCTCCACAAAGCTCAGTCCCCAGCTGAGCTGCTTTTTCCTGAAGGGAAAACATCTCTGGTGGCAAAGAGGAGGCCATGAGGAAGCACCTTGGCCAAATCAGTGTGGAAATCATATTCTCAGCCCCTCTGGGAGACTCACAATATACAGTCATCCCTCGGGACTGACCTGGGATTGGTTCCAGCCTGTGGATACCCAAATCCAGGGATGCTCAAGTCCCCCATATCAAATGGCATAGTCCTGGCTACAGAGGGCCAATTGTATTAGCACATTAGAGACTTCCAGAAGGCTTACAGTGAACTAAGGCATTCTTCAACCCAGAGTATTCCCAAAGGTTTTGGACCACCATGAGGTTTCTGTCAGCCCAACACCTAGAATATTCAGGCAAACATTGCTTTAAACCTCGAGAGTCAGAGTGTAGAGGGAAGGGCTGGGATGACAGGCCTTCTTCTCCGGGACTCTGGCAAAGTCCCCGGGAGCTGCCGGTATTCCTGAGGGCGACACCGGCACATGCTCAGCTGGGTGAGGTCAAGCAAGAACCTCCCCTGGCGCAGCCAAAAGGCCTGCAGAAGCACGCCTGAAGCCACCCCATGCCGTGAGCAGGAAGTCTCTGAGTTCACATGAACGCAGACAGGCCTCCCCGGCCCACATAATCCATTTCTTCAGACAGCTGCAAGGACTGCAATAGGTGTTAAGGAGATGGTGAGCCCAACCCAAACTCAGCTGAGACACAGAGAATATGTGTCTTCCTGTAAGGACTGCCACCTCAGGGTAAGCCTGAGGCGACACCTCATCCATCCCACTGTGTCTCCGACCTGTGTGTCCTGAGGTAGGGCCTGAGAGAGCACGGGGGATGCAGACCCAGTCAGGCGACACGACAAACAGGAGGAAGAGTTCTGGGAAGGGAGGTGATAGGAGGCAAGCCAGAGGCGGCCTGAGCACCAGCGAAAAGCACGGTCTCTGGATGTGGCGGGCAGAGACGCAGTCTATGAGGAAGAAACTGCTGGTCCCATGAATGCTCCATGGTTCTTACCTGGGTTATCACAAAATCCTCTGAGGCCATCTTCTCGTGGCCAGTCTCCTGCTAGTCCTATTTGCCTTTCATTTTGCAGCAGGAAACCCACTAACTTACGGAAGCATCTCAGAGCATCTCACGAGTTGGTGGGCAGGAAAGCCCTAAAGAAAGTTCTTGCTGATTGGGGGCAGGGTGGGGGTGGGGATCAACAATTCTCATCACCAGTGTCCCCACTCCTTCACCTGGTGTCCAAGGACCTTCAAGAGCACCTCTAAGACGCTCTCCTCCTCCCCACCCTCCCTCACTTCCACCTGCCTTCACTACATCTGCTTATACCCAGATGCTCATGATCCCCAAACATACCACTCTTCTCATAATCCTTTGCTTTTCCAAATGCTGTTCCTTGCCTGTAAAATCCCTGTCTTCCCATCAAAGTTTTCCTCATGTACTTTAAGACCTACCTGAGATTTCACATTTTAGCTGAGCATCTTTCTCCGATGCGCCTACTCCATCCCCCCTCAAACAGAATTCAAGCCTTCCCCATGGGTGCACCCGCATCAACCCATCTGGCCCTCATCATGCCCTAGGGTAATCTCCTGATCTGGACTCTGAATGCCTGAGGGCAAGATGCTGTCACACCAACTCCTTTATCCCCAGCCGACCCCAGTGCCTGTTGCAGAGTCAGCGCCCAGTTGATGTGGTGTCGTGGGCCAACAGACAGAGCGCATTCAAGAGTTAGTCTTCCTCAGCCTTTAACATTTTAGGTTTGAAAATTAAAGGCACCAAAAACATGTCTTTATGTTGGAATCTGAAAAGAATGATCAAAATGATGAAAATGTAGAAATATACCAGAAATTCACAACCATTGACTGAGCAAAGATATTCCTGGAGGTAACCATCCTATCAATTGAGTTCACAAGAGATGGTAGTCTGAACGGTTAAAGTCCTTTTAAAGGGGACTAGAGTCCACTACCTCAATCCCCACCCCAAATCCAAAGTTTTTCTAGAAGGCAGGTATAAACACTGGCACAGACAGTTACCTTCAGCTCAGAGGGGTTTCTAAGATGGAAGAAATATTAGGATAAGCAAGAAATGGGGGCAGGCAACTTGGACTGAAGTGAGAAAAAAGGAAATCAAGGAAAAAAGATGGTACCTGGGAGACCATCAGAGGAGAAGGATCTTCTCCAAGAAGTACCTATGGCCCAAGGACCTAGAAAACAGAAGTGAGAAGTGAGAAAGAAGCATACATCATCAGGAGTAAAGAAGCGTACGTACATCATCAGTAGAGCTCAATAAGCAAGCCTGCAATTTGGCTGTTCTCTGATTAATTTCCAGCCACCAAAATACAGTCCAGGACTTTGTCAAAATATCCCTAACACACTTCACAAGCTTTTCAAGGCAGAAAATCTGTGTATGGGTTTGGGTATGAACAAATCCACAGAAATTCTGGGGCCAAGAGCAAGGACAAAGGAGAAACAGGAAACATGGAAAAGGGGGCTAGTCAGAACACAGAATGACAAATGTGGGCCATTCTCTCCTCCCAGCAAAACCAGAGGGCAGTGGAACTTCACAGCACCTCAAAGGCTTACTGTCACGGAGAAAGGTCCAACAAAACAGTTAGAAAGGATAGTTTCATCATGGGGAAAGCTCTGGAGCACTGCTGAGTGGACTTCATGTAGGTGGAATCATAACGCTGCAAACTCAGTCCTTCAGATCACAGCCTCTCGCACTTGGAGGGAGATGGTCTAAGTCAACCCCACTGCGTCTCTGAGACTCTTCCACGTGGGCTGTTTCATGAGATCAGTCAGTTTCTGCTCCACCATCTTTAGGTATCTGGACTTATAGAAAGTTCTTGCTTATAATGAGCCAAAGTCTTCCCCTACAGAGGAGGAGGAGGAAAAGCTGGAAGCTAACAGAGTCAGCTACACTCCCCCAGGATGAGTCCTCAGATATATGAAGGCGAGTCTCAAGTTCCTCACTAAGCTTCCCTCCCTCACTTTCTGTGACACAAGTTTTATGTCACTCCCCTGAGGCTATGCTCTAGTTGGAACCCAGTGCAGAACACCTGTGGGCCAGATCTCACTCCTGTCTATCATTATGCAGCCATTAGTAGACTGTTCTGGTGCAACAGCAGCTATATCTCAATGCACAAACACTTAAAAAAAAAAAAAAAAACTAGCTGAATAGGTTTGTGTTGTTCCTGCCAAAAATCTATGGTGTGACTATAAGAGCCAGCATAGCTGCCACTGGCCTAGCATCACCCGCCTTTTCTCCTCCCTTGCTTTTTCCCTCTCTTCTTTAGTCCTTGTGTGTTGAGATTTAATCTTGTTGGGGCTTCCTCCTCCCCCTTCCAAGGAAATCTTCACTCAGAGTGACCTGCACCTCAATATGTGCCCCTAAAATTATTGTTGTTGTTCAGTTGCTAAGTTGTATCTGACTCTTTGCGACCCCATGAACTGTAGCATGCCAGGCTCCTCTGTCTTCCACTATCTCCTGGAGTTTGCTCAAACTCATATCCATTGTGTCGGTGATGCTATCTACCGATCTCATTCTCTGCTGCCCTCTTCTCCTGGTGCCTTCAATCTTTCCCAGCATCAGGGTCTTTTCCAGTGAGTCAGTTCTTTGCATCAAATGGCCAAAGTATTGGAGCTTCAGCAATAGTCCTTCCAATGAATATTCAGGATTGATTTCCTTTAGGATTGACAGGTTTGATCTTCTTGCTATCCAAGGGACTCTCAAGAGTCTTCTCCAGCACCACAGTTCAAAAGCATCAATTCTTTGGCATTTTATGGTCCAACTTTCACATCCACACATGACTACTGGAAAAACCATAGCTTTGACTAGACAGACCTTTGTCAGCAAAGTAATGTCTCTGCTTTTTAATATGCTGTCTAGATTTGTCATAGCTTTCTTTCCAAGGAACAAGCGTCTCTTAATTTCATGGTGCAGTCACTGTCTGCAGTGATTTTGGAGCCTGGGAAAAATAAAATAAGAATTCCCAAAAGTACCACAGAAGACTGAGAGGCACTAAGGAACAGCTCAGCCCACCAAAGCTGGAAATGGAAAGAGGTTCCCAGACAGGACAGGGGTTGCTGATCCCGTAGCCTCCAGCACCGGCTTCCTGAGACTGTCTCCTCTTAGAACACCTGGCATCTCAGGTCAGGAATCTAGCCACCTCTCTCTTAATAAAATCAAATTCCTGCCCTCCAAGCTAACCACAGTCAGAAACTAAAAACAAAACAAAACAACAAAACAAAAACAAACAAAAAACCAGGAGGATCACTAGGAGCCAGAGCGGTATGATTTACTTGCAGGAAAAGAAATAGCTCCTCACTTTCAGGTAGCACAGGCTGCTTAGTGACTATTTTCACATTCACCATCCCATCTGGTTCTCAGGGGAATCCAGGCATACAAGTAGGACAGGAGTTATTTTCATTTTCCAGATGAGGAAATTGAAGTCTAGAGGAGAAAAAGTGGTCTCCCCAGGTATGCCACAAATAAGAGAAAGAGCTGATTCTAGAACCAAGGTCTCTAGTCTCTTTCTGATGGTCACTGATGCACTGATACAGTAACAGGCTTACAATATCCCCATCTGAAGTGCTTTATGCATCCAGCAACAACCCAGTGGAAGTTAACATTTTGGGGGGACCTAACTGAGCTCAAATCAAGTAGCTTCTATCCTGCAGCTCTAACCCTCAACCCATGATGGCACAGTGACATCCTGTGAGATAAATGCCATCTGTGCGGGGCCCAAAGGAACACTTTGCCACACCCTGGGGCACCACAGGCCCTGCTGACTCAGGAGGAGCATTCCCACAGGTGACCACAGTTGGCTCCAGGCTGTTGCCCTGGGAGACCAGAGAATCAGCAAGCAAAGAGCTGCCTGCCCTGCCCAGCCTCTCTGGGGCCATAGCTTAGCTCCAAAGCTGGCAAGTGCTCACCATTTGGGTGTGACTCGGCTGGGTGCCCGGTCCTGCAAGCCCATCCAGGTCTCAGTTCCTGGTAACACCCTCATGCTTCACCCTCTTGTATATGGGAGAAGAGTCATCAGTCTGGCAGCTGCCCAGCTCAGCAGCTGATTGGAACAGGGCACAGTAGAAATCTTCACCAGACCAACCTTTCTTCCATAAATTTACTCAAACATGCAGGAATATATTTAGTGATCTTCTTACTAACAACCTGGAAAAGACAGTCTGTAAATGTTACTCAGTGAGCATTTCCTGGGCATACAGTCATGCAGACCTGCAATGGGGGGATGGCCATGGCAAGATGCCATGCAAAAAGGGATGTAAAACTACCAGAGTACTAACTACCTCAATTCAGATTCCAGTTCACCTGGGTAATAACTTTGTGACCCTGGGCACGTTACTAACCTCTGTGCCTCAGTTTTATTGTCTGCAAAATGGGGATGATAGCACCTAGCATACAGATTTATGTAAATTCAATAAGATGGTCACAACTAAAGCGCTCAAAACAGTGCTCTGAATGTAGTTAGCCCTTGATATATATCTTTGTTATAGGAATGATTTTACTTAATTCCTTCAAGAACCCAAAAAGACAGAAACTATTACTATCCTTATTAAGCAAGTTTCCCAAGGTAACACTACTAATAAGAGGCAAACTTCGCACCCTAAACAGGTTTATCTGGACCCAAGCCCCATGCTCGTCTTTACTGCGTAACACAATACAAATACCTCCTAAGAACTCATGGTCTAATATGACATGAGGGAATTAATATTTGTTTTGTGTTATTTAAGTACCAGACACTTTGCTGGGGCTTTACATCCATTTACCTAAGTAAACGAATAACTCTGGTTCAAATCAGCGTGATTAGGGCCTCAGCAACTGCTGCTGAAAATCAGAAGAGGGTAAGAGCCACACAGCCGGTCTTTCCAGGTCCCTTTATCTCTCTTCTGCTCCATGACACCTCCTGGCCCCCAGAAGTGGCTCATGTAGGCAACCATAGCTTTCTTCCTTTACACTCTTCTGACTTCACCAAATATCAAATCTGTAAGAACAAGTTACACACAAATCAGGGTTTATTCAGATTTCCCCATCCCCAAACCCAGCCACCCAGATTTCCAACAATTTGGGGTCAACTATGCTTTGGTTCCATCCTTAACAACCAGTATGGACTTAAAAATTTTTTTCTTACCCATCTCAGGGAAGCAACTCAATGGGGCAAAATAAACTATAACTATAGACGGTGAATATAAATAATATTGCTCAGGGTGAGATAGTTACACAGCATCATCAATTTAATGGACATGAATCTGAGCAAAATCCAAGAGATTGTGAAGGACAGGGGAGCATAGCGTGCTGCAGTCCATGGGGTTGCAAAGAGCTGGACACAGATTACTGACAGAAAAACAATAGCAACAACAAATTAAATTACTCAGAAGACGAGACTTCAAGGAAATCTTGTCTTCACGAAAACCTAAAAATGTAGATTTGAACAACCATATTTATGCAGATGGTGATTGCAGCCATGAAATTAAAAGACACTTACTCCTTGGAAGGAAAGTTATGACCAACCTAGACAGCATATTCAAAAGCAGAGACATTACTTTGCCAACAAAGGTCCGTCTAGTCAAGGCTATGGTTTTTCCTGTGGTCATGTATGGATGTGAGAGTTGGATTGTGAAGAAAGCTGAGTGCCGAAGAATTGATGCTTTTGAACTATGGTGTTGGAGAAGACTCTTGAGAGTCCCATGAACTGCACGGAGATCCATCCAGTCTATCCTAAAGGAAACCAGTCCTGGGTGTTCACTGGAAGGACTGATGCTGAGGTTGAAACTCCAATACTTTGGCCACCTCATGCGAAGAGGTGACTCATTGGAAAAGACCCTGATGCTGGGAGGGATTGGAGGCAGGAGGACAAGGGGACGACAAAGGATGAGATGGCTGGATGGCATCACGGACTCGATGGACGTGAGTCTGAGTGAACTCCGGGAGTGGGTGATGGACAAGGAGGCCTGACGTGCTGTGGTTCATGGGGTCGGAAAGAGTCAGACATGACTGAGCGACTGAACTGATTGATTTATGAAGACTGGAGAAATCCATTTGAATTCTTCTTTATAAAAATATTGGGGAAGCAATAAAGTGTCTACATATATATGCAGACACACAGGTGCCAAACCACCAAAAGGAAGAAATTCAACAAAATATTAACAGCAGCTACCTCTGGAGCATGGGTTAATGGTAACTTTACTTTCTTTTTTATACATTTCTATATTTTACAAGTTATATTTTGTGGATCTCTGTTACTTTTATAATCTAGAAAAATACCAAAATGATTACTTCAGTTTTAAATTTGTGCAAGCTTAAACATATATGTCCATACTAGCAATTAGCATTTTAAACTTGTGAAAAAGTCTAAAACATCAACAATGATAGGAAAAGAATTAAGAATAAGAAGAATCAAGAAATGCATTAATGAATAAAAGATTAGTATGCATTTTATATCTATAAATGAACTCAAATTTTGAAACAAAGTACTAATGATACATCAGCAACAGACTCTGGTTATTTGTATCCATTTACAAAAGGTATAATGCATACAAATTTACCTCTAGTTGTAAGCAATGGTGTTTAATCCTGAGAAAGAAGAGTCATAGATGCATTTGAGAATCAGAAAAGAGCTGGAAATAATAAACTTTACCCATCACACACACACACAAAGCCTGACATGTATATTTCCAAGCTTCCTGGTCCCTGAAGCTCATCCATATCTACCCACAGAGCCCATGAAACATAGGTCAAACGATTCTGTTTCAAAATCTTTCTTTACCAATCTGCCCTTAGATTTTTATTAAAAATAATTTCAAACATAGAAAAAGTTGAAAGAACAATGAACATCCACATACCTTATACCTAGACTTAGCAATTAACATTGTTGTGGTATTAGGCTTACCTATGTACATTTTCTGGAAAAGGAAATGGCAACCCACTCCAGTACTCTTGCCTGGAAAACCTCATGGGTAGAGGAGTCTGGTAGGCTGCAGTCCATGGGGTCACTACGAGTCGGACATGACTGAGCGACTTCACTTTCACTTTTCACTTTCCTGCATTGGAGAAAGAAATGGCAACCCACTCCAGTGTTCTTGCCTGGAGAATCCGAGGGACGGAGGAGTCTGGTGGGCTGCCGTCTATGGGTCACACAGAGTTGGACACGACTGAAGTGACTTAGCAGCAGCAGCAGCATGTATATTTTCATTGAAATATTGGAAACTGTCAACATTAGTAACACTCATAAATTACTTCAGCTTGTGCTCTTTAAGAATAAAGATGTTCTTCATCACAAATGTATTATACCTAAGAGTGTTAACAATATGCATGCATGCTAAGTCACTTCGGTCATGTCCCGTTGTTTGTGACCCTATGGACTGTGGTCTGCCAGGCTCCTCTGTGCATGGGACTCTCCAGGCAACAATACGGGAGGGGGTTGCCATGCCTTGCTGCAGGGGATCTTCCCAACCCAGCCAGGGATCAAAGCCGTATCTCCTGCGGCTCCTGTATTGCAGGCAGATTCTTTACCAGGGAAGCCCATTAACAATAATTCCGTAATATCTATTACCAAGAGCCTTTTTAATATAATAAGCAATCATGAAGAAGGTAAAGTCCCAGGAAAGTATAAAGACCAGCAAGGGATAGTCTGCAGAGATTATAAAAACTTCTGTCCCAAGAAGAGAAATGAGCAAAACTTCTCTGTCTTATTCCCACAATGACTTGGGGTAGTACCTGCCCTCCTCCACTACACCAGGCTCTGGCAGATCATTTGACCCAAGGCCTTGGATCGAAGGAGAAGACCTCTGTGGGGCGGCTGCCTTGGCCAGTGAGGTCACCCACCAGGGCCGACATCACTGACCTGGGCTGGGAGGCAGACACAAACGCTCCTCTTTTCTGTTTCTACCACAGAGAAAGCCAATGACCTATTTCATGGTGTCCAGCTCCTCATCTCCCAGCAATGTAACCATCAAAAATCCCAACTAACTCAC
Source organism: Cephalophus harveyi (assembly GCA_006410635.1). Classification (NCBI taxonomy): domain Eukaryota; kingdom Metazoa; phylum Chordata; class Mammalia; order Artiodactyla; family Bovidae; genus Cephalophus; species Cephalophus harveyi. Next base: position 306,440 of record SJYT01082772.1, read on the forward strand.
AGGCTTCAGCTTTCTCTCATTTTCCTGCCCACTCCCCCAAGCCTCCAGACAACCAACAGGGTTGGCTGAACTCAGCCAGAGCAAACAGATCCAGGTGGGCCAGTATTAATCCTCTCCATTCAGACTGGACTTGTTTTTTTCAACCTGATGACTTTTTTATAGTGATTTCTAGATGCCAGAAAATTGTAGAGTTCAAAAGTTAAAAAAAAAAAAAAAACACTCCATCTCTGCTCCACTCATAAGAGCCCCTCAACCCTGAACTAAGCTCCTTAAGAAAAACAACGCTCTCCTTTGCAAATCTGTATCCTCTGTATGGTGGGTTGAATGGTGACCTTCGAAAGACATAACCATGTGCTAACCCACCAGTACCTATGAATGTGACCTTATTTGGAAAAGAAGGCCTCTGCAAATATAAATGAAGATAGATCAGCCTGGATTATTCATGTGGCTGGACCCTAAATCCAATGACAAGTATCATTATAAGAAACACAAGGAAGAGAAAGACACTTAGAAGGAGGGAAAAGTCACATGAAGCTGGAGGCAGAGATTGGAGCGATGCTGCCACAAGCCAAAGAATGCAAGGATCACCAGAAGCTGGATAACACAGGCAAGATTCTCCTCTAGAGCCTTTAAAGGGAGTGAAGCTCTGACAATGCCTTGACCTCAAACTTTTGGCTTCCACAAGTATGAAGGAATAAATGCTGTTGCTTAAAGCCCCCAATTCTACAGTAACTTGTTATAGCAGCCCTAGGGAAACAATATACCCTGGTAGCCCTGTCCCTGATAGACAGTTCGAATAAAACATTTTGTTGAAGAACTGGAAAAGCTGAGGATATAGCTTTATAACTTTTTTCATACTCTACTGAGAAGGAACCATCTCTGAAGACCACTGGTCTCTGGCTAACAAAGACCAAAACTTCGTTATTCTGGTGTCCACTGAACAATTTGTCCCTTTAATGAGGTGTTTCAATTTCACTTTATATTCATTGTTCTGCCCTCCTTGATTTTACTGTAAGTGACTGAACTGACTTCTGATGTATTGCCAGCACACCATAAATTATGAGCCTCTTTCTTTAAGGTTGGGGAGGGAAGGAACTCTATTTCCCTGTTCAGTTATTTCAGGCAAGGGTGGGAGCAGGTTTTCTGTGCCAGCAGCATCCTGATTGTGATTCAGGATGTGCGGCCAAAGGCAAACAGTTCCTCTTCAAATTCAATCAAATAGGAAGGAGCAAAGGGCCAAACAAGAAAAGCAGGGTTCTCTTTGTGTGCACAGCCAAGGGGTCCTGGGAAGCTCACGAGGGATTTCACCCTATCTTGGGCTTACCACGACTGAACTTAAATGGTACTCAGGAAACTTCTGCATATATTCAGAACAAGTTTCCAATGCCTCCTTACAGAATCACAATCTGGATAATCCCAAATCTACTGCAGTGGAAGTTATTTGCAAGCTATAAGGACACAGGCTAAGCAGAATTAAAATCTTTCTTTTTTATCTCTTCGCCTTGAAAAAAATTCTGCAGGCAACTTCCATGTTGTTAATTGTGGCTCATAAGAACCAAACGATGGCTTCTGGGGCATTCTACTTGTTGATACATGGTGCAACTCAGAACTGAGTTTTTTTCACTCATTAAGTCATGATCCTTTCAAGGATTGAGAAATCAGTTTCATGAGTGGTGCCAGCACTTTTGCTCAAACGAAACAGATAAGAGTAGAAAATATCAGCAGGTAGCTTGCATAGTAAGCATAAGCACTGTCCCATGGAATATTGCTTCATTTCATATGTATGTATACGTTACTTGTTTGTGAGAGAAGAGGTACTCTGTGCTGTGAGTCATAATCCAAAAAAAGAATGGAAGCCACTGTCCTAGAGGGTCTGCTGCACCAAAGGAGAAAGAACTCTCTCCCCTTGTCCACACCCCAGTTCTGTTCGCAGACGGGAATTTAAGAGAACAATTCATCACATAGCCCATGCGAGAGGAGCGTCCATTCCCCTGTTGCTGTGCCTTTCTCCTGTTCAAGCTCCATCATGCCTGAAGCCCAGCCCCCTGCTCTTGCGTCTTTATTTCTACACCTTGATAGCTTACCTGGCTCAATTCCATCTTCCTGCGGCCCCCTCTTCTTCCCTGTAGCCCCAGAAACTCCATAGATTTTCATGATTCTTCTGAGATAGACTCAAACATGGAGATCCTGAAGTCTTTGAGGAGAAAAGGAAACCACCTTGACTCCTTCACTAGCCATCCCTTTGTCTTTCTATCCCAGTATGTCCAACTCCCTCTTTTGCCATTTTGCCAGAAGATGGTCCCTCTGGCCTCCAGTAAAGATTCTCTCTCACTCACGCATTTGCCAACTCTCCTAGCCTCAAGGTCCAATCCTTTGGCTGATGTCCCAACACCATGCCTTGTTCCTCGCCTCATGAATCTGCTACAGGCTTTCTGATCACACATAAAGATGGTAACTAGAGCTTGCTGATCACATAGGATTAAGAACTACAACTAACTAGGTTAGCCGAGCAGTACAGACTGGAATGGGCACTTCGGCATCAGCAGAACTGGGTCCAAGTTTTGGTGGTGTTGCTTTTCTGGCTGTTGATCTAGAGCAAATTGCTTAACTTCTCTAAGCCTGCAAAATCAAGATCATACTAACACCTATCTCAATAGAGTTGTTGAAGCTTGTTTTATTTCTTAAAGGTTGATTGAAGTTTCTGTGATGAATTCCTGTTGTGCCTCTTATGAATGGACTTCAAAAAAAAGTCTTTATTCTTTCAATGCTTTTAGGCATCTATATTACCTGGGGAAAATGTAAAAAACAGAGACTTTATAAAAAATACATATTATCAAAGGAGTTAGGCCATTCCCAACACGTTACAATTACAGTAAGTAAAAAGAAAGACACAAAGAAAGAAAGAAGGCAGAGAAAGAAAATCCTCTGTATGGTCCAACTTCCTGCAACTATACCACAGGGATCTTCTTGCGTTAACATCAGACCAGACTCATCTTTCTGCCAGCAGCATCCTCTGGTTTGATGGATCTGTAAATCTATTTCAGCACAAAAAAATCCAGTTAATGGAAAGCAAGTGTGTGAGGAAAAAGCTGCACTCACATTCTCCTGTGCATTCTTTATACAAAGAAGAAATGATTCAGTTACCCAAAATAACCAAAGGAAGTGCCCTTTGCATCTGAAATTGGTCTTTCTTCTAAGGTGACCATGGATTATGTGGCATAAAAAAATGTCTAGTTGATTTTAAAATGGTTTTTAAAACCTTCAATAATGCATCTGCAGCACACCAACAGGAAAAATATGAACACTTTATTTTTTTAATGATCAAAAACATAAACAGATAATTCAGAGAAGAAACAATGTTTCTCACAAATATATAAAAATGTTAAGTTCACTAATGATCAAAGAAATATGGAAAGGCAAAATTGAAACTCATCTGTACTAATCAAATGTGCAAATGTTGAAAAAGATAATTAATGTTAGTCTAGGAATAATATGGATCCCACTCCAGTACTCTTGCCTAGAAAATCCCATGGACGGAGGAGCCTGGTAGGCTGCAGTCCATGGGGTCGCTAAGAGTCGGATACGACTGAGCGACTTCCCTTTCACTTTTCACTTTCATGCATTGGAGAAGGAAATGGCAACCCACTCCAGTGTTCTTGCCTGGAGAATCCCAAGGACGGGGGTGCCTTGTGGGCTGCCGTCTATGGGGTCGCACAGGGTCGGACACAACTGAAGTGACTTAGCAGCAGCAGGAATAATAAACTGTGGAAAATTCTGAAAAAATTTCAATTCACAATAAACTGTGGAAAATTCTGAACGAGATGGGAATACCAGACCACCTGACCTGCCTCTTGAGAAACCTATATGCAGGTCAGGAAGCAACAGTTACAATTGGACATGGAGCAACAGACTGGTTCCAAATAGGAAAAGGAGTACGTCAAGGCTGTAAATTGTCACCCTGCTTATTTAACTTACATGCAGAGTACATCATAAGAAACGCTGGGCTGGAAGAAACACAAGCTGGAATCAAGATTGCCGGGAGAAATATCAATAACTTCAGATATGCAGATGACACCACCCTTATGGCAGAAAGTGAAGAGGAATTAAAAAGCCTCTTGATGAAAGTGAAAGAGGAGAGTGAAAAAGTTGGCTTAAAGCTCAACATTCAGAAAAATGAAGATCATGGCATCTGGTCCCATCACTTCATGGCAAATAGATGGGGAAACAGTGGAAACAGTGCCTGACTTTATTTTTGGGGGCTCCAAAATCACTGCAGATGGTGACTACAGCCATGAAATTAAAAGACGCTTATGCCTTGGAAGGAAAGTTATGACCAACCTAGATAGCATATTCAAAAGCAGAGACATTACTTTGCCAACAAAAGTCTGCCTAGTCAAGGCTATGGTTTTTCCAGTGGTCATGTATGGATGTGAGAGTTGGACTACAAAAAAAGCTGAGTGCCAAAGAATTGCTGCTTTTGAACTGTGGTGTTGGAGAAGACTCTTGAGAGTCCCTTGGACTGCAAAGAGATCCAACCAGTCCATTCTAAAGGAGATCAGTCCTGGGATTTCTTTGGAAGGAATGATGCTAAAGCTGAAACTCCAGTACTTTGGCCACCTCATGCGAAGAGTTGGCTCATTGGAAAAGACTCTGATGCTGGGAGGGATTGGGGGCAGGAGGAGAAGGGGACGACAGAGGATGAGATGGCTGGATGGCATCACCGACTTGATGGACGTGAGTCTGAGTGAACTCCAGGAGATGGTTATGGACAGGGAGGTGATTTATGGGGTCGCAAAGAGTCAGACATGACTGAGCGACTGAACTGAACTGAGGAATAATAAACCAGGCATTCTTCTTTGCTGATGAGATAGAAAAGACAAAACTTTCTGACAGCAATCTGGCAATATAACCAGTAACTTTAGAAGTTCTGTACCTTTTAAATAGTAATTTAAATTCCATGACTACATTGAAGAGAAATAATCAGAAATGTAGACATGCAGAGATGTAGACATAGATGCAAAAAAAATTCTCATTACAATAATGTTTGTAATAGTTAAAAACTTGACAGCAGCCTATGTGTCTAATAAGAAAATTGAGAACTTAGATGACTCATCAATATAATGTAATATTATACAGCATCATGCTTTCAAAATGTATAAGGGCATGGGAAAAAATGAAGTGTAAAACTTTACACATAGATGGTCCCTTATTAGATAAAGACATAGATAAAAGAAAGTTCAAATAAAATGTACTAAAATATTAATTAACTAATTAATTAATGGCTTTCCTAGTAGCTCAGTTGGTTAAGAATCCACCTGCAATGCAGGAGACCCCAGTTTGATTCCTGAGTAAGGAAGATCCTCTGGAGAAGGGACAGGCTACCCACTCCATTATCCTTAGGCTTCCCTGGTGGCTCGGCTGTTAAAGAATCCACCTCCAATGCGGGAGACCTGGGTTCAATCCCTGGGTTGGGAGGATCCCCTGGAGAAAGGAATGGCTACTCACTCCAGTATTCTGGCCTGGAGAATTCCATGGACTGTAGAGTCCTTGGGGTCACAAAGAGTTGGACACCACTGAGTGACTTTCATTTCACTTCAAAATATTAATAAAAGTTATCATTGGATGATAGGATTATAAGCAAATTTATATTTTGTATATTTCCAAACTTTTTAAACTGGGTATGTTTCGCTTTTATTATTATGTGTTTCACTCACTACTGTGATATAGCAGAGCTGTAGCAGGGGAGTGGGCCGGGAGAGGGAGTTGCCTGAGCATGGACATTTAGCTGTCGACTCCAATGTGCTGGATGGTGGGAGAATGCGTGTATCCCAAGTGATCCCATTCCTTAGAGGGCTCAACACATATAAAGATGCACAGTCTGAAAACATGAATTAAGCAGTAAAGGATTATGACCAGAGCAAAGCCTTCTACATGGTAAGTACTCAGTAGAATATTTCACTTCAGGAACAGATAAACATAACAAGCAGTAAATGCTACTATCAGATGAACAGGAATCCTGTGGCCTGCAGAAGAGAAAAGAACACAGTAAAGGAAGACGCGGTGGGGAGTGCGGGGGCTGCTTCTTGCCCTGGAGCTCCACGAAGGGCCACTGTGCTAGCTGGAGAAAGGGGAGGGGTGATCTGTAGGAGAGATGGGCGTTTCTTATGGCAACCAGAGATAAGACCCAGACCCTCATTGGTCTGGCAATTTCTATCTGCTCCTTTCAGTCATGTTAGAGCCTCCCTAAGTATTCATCTGTTTCCTGGATCAGGAAGGGACAAATGGAGGCCCAGGACTTCTGGATATTCAGCCAATGGTCATCACTGTACAAGCCAGGGCGATGTCCTCTGCGTGTCCAAGTCTTGGTTGTGGTTTAACTGAGTGCTGATTAGGGTGGGTCCTGAGAAACCCTTTATCGGCACCACACTTTACAGTGTAGCCAGCACTTCCAACAGAGAGTCTTTCCCTTATCTCCCACTGGCCTGTATATGGGTCTCAGTTTACAGCTAAGGAAACAGAGGCTCACTGAGGTGAAAGGATCTGTGTGAGCCCAGAACTAGCTAGTGATAAAACCAGGGCTTCAGTCTAGCCCAGTGCTTTCCCCCTGTAATATATGACTAAGTTGTGATAACGTTCCTGGAGAAATACTCTTCCCCAGAAAGTGCTGACTACCTCTTTCCCCTTGTATGAAATCAAAGAAACCCAGTGCTGGTCAGCATCTTCTCTGCTTCTTCTAGTCCTGCGTGCATCAGCACTGAGGGCACCAGGAAGTAACACAATAAAATGGAAAGTATGGTCATTGAAGATTCCAAAGGGAGTGATGAGAATCCACTCTCTGCTTATGTTTCGTGGGCAGATAGGAATGCTTCCTGAGGGATTCCTCTCTGCTTCCATCAAAATCCCACAGCGATCTGTGAACCTGAAAAGACTGAGAATTACTGAAAGATCACTACAGCAGAACCAGGGTAGGATTATATAAATCCTCAACACAGCGCTGAGATTCCCCGTCACCACAGAAAAATCAACAAAATAATGATAGGTCAAGGACTTTCTACTGCAGACAACTGCTTCATCCCCAAACTGGGAAATCACACACACACACACACACACACTCTAAGACAAACCAAAAGCCTAAACAGAACAAGCCTCTCCTTCTGTCAACCTAGTGAAGTTACAAGGCAAGGACTGGTCAGGAGTCAAAGGCAGTACTTTTTTAGTAGAGGGGTTGAAATGTTTGGGTGAGACTTAGGAATCCAGAGCAATACAAAGTCACAAGAATTCATAACGCTGTCCAAGACACCGTAAATACTCAAAGATGGAAAACTTGAAGCCAGGAGGAAAAGGTACTTAGCCCAAATATATTTGGAAACTTATATCTTAGTATCTACACCAACATGCCAGAGGTATTCGTCAAGTGTTGCCCCTCAAAAGGTCCCACATGATTGATCCACTTTCATAAACAGAAATAGATTTCACATTAACACTCAAATGATGCACTCTCTAGAAAGCTGAGGTAGAGTTTACTGTCTTAGCCATATGAAGGCTCTGCCTTTCAGTCTTGGTTTATTTTACTCTGTTAATCCACCTGCAGCACTTTCTTTCAGAGCTAGTGCGGTGGGAAGGACCCGCCTCCTTCTGGGATCTATTTTTCCAAATCTAAAATTAACAAGATCCTAATAAGTAAAGGAGTTTGTTAGTAGAATTGGATATTGGGGTTTGAGGGACTTGGGATTTTTGTGTGTGTGTGTCTTATTTTCTTTTCTTAAACCAGGCATTCTCTTTTCTTCATTTTATTTAGCCCTGGAGAAAAAGAAGTTAAAACACATTCCTGGCAAAACCACAAAACTGAACCACAAAGCTGAACCACAAAACCTCCTCGAACACCTAAATCCCTCCTCTGCGTTGCTTAGTCTGAACTAGTTGATTGGTTTAGCGTGAAGGAGTTCTTTCCTCTGGGCCCTTTGAAATAGCCGTAATGAACACTTCCGCGAGGTTTATGAGACAATGGTATCCCGTACAGCAGGACTCAGCACACTCTGTCCTGCGGGGGATTTGCTGTTGCAACAGAAACCATATGACTGGCAAAGCCAAAGCTATGTACCCCCGGGCCCTTGCAGAAGTTTGCCAGCCCCTCCGCGCCCTCTCACTTCCATCCCCAGCACCGCTCTCCAAGAAGCAAGCAGCCTTGAGTTTTGAAAGTCACCTGGGTCTCAGACAAAAAAGAACTTGAGATTTCTTCTGCAGTACTGCCTGCAAATAATACCAATTTATCGAAGTCGGGGTTGGGGCCCGCTTTAGGGACAAGGGTTAGAAAGGTGACCGAAAAAAAAATGAGGCAGAGAAAAACTCCTAGAGTCAGGGCACTCCCACTAGGTAAGACGCTGTGACTGCTGCTTCTCTCGTGCTCTCCCGTCCTCTCCCCTTGTAACTTCCCTCCCCTTCCCTTCCCGGAGTCTCCTGGCGAAAGCACAGACGCTGCAGAGATAGGAGCTTGCTCCAGCTCAAAGAGGCAATTGCTTTTGACTGGTCCCAGGTCCCTCTGCAGTGACATCACATTGGTAGTAAGGATCAGCCATGATAGGGATATTTATACTACAAAAATCAGCAGAGGCTACAAATGCGAGCAACTCACCCCCAACCCCCATCTCCCCAAGAACTATTATCAAACCTTCGCCAGCATAAGTATGTATTGACATATATCATTTTACATAAATGGCAACGTGCGTGCATTGTGAGGGATGCTGGGGGCCGCGCCCATCCCAGCCCCCACCCCAGCCCCCCGCTGAAGGAGTGTTGGCTGCTGACAGCTCACAGCTAAGTCTCTCTCTCCAGGAACTGCCTGAAGCTGAAGGAAATTGTAAAACCCCAGGTCTGCCCTCTTCCCTGGGGCACCCTCTCTGCAACTATTGGGGTGAAAAAGCCAGATTCATCTCAACTCAGAAAAATTCCAGCTCCAAATAGCCTCCCTTGGGTTGACTGGAGGCCTCTGTTGCAACTGCCTCAGGAAGAGAGAGACAGAGACAAACAGACATAGATAGGGACAGAGGGACTGCAAGGCCCGGTAGCCACCACCAAACTCTTCTCTCCTTCATCACCTCCTGTCTTGAGTTATGTGCTTCAGTTCATTTGATTAAGGTTCTTTCTAAAATATTTTTCTCAGACTGTTGCCTGGATATCTGGGTGATACTTTTTTTTTTTAACCTTGACCAGCAAGAAGTATTTTGCCTGGCTCTACTATTTTTTAAATGTCTTAGGTTCCCCTTATTGTTAGCAGAAGCATGACACCCATCTCTTTCCTTTTCCTTTGTAATTAATGTTTTCTTCTTTATATTGAAGAGGGCAAGAGGTTCTCTTTACACCTCTTTACACCTGCTGTTCAAGAATTTTACCTGGATGGGCTTAGGTATTTCTGTGTGGCTTTCAGTCCTAATGACCCCATCAGTTCTTTTTAAACCTCAGACAGAAGTCTTTTTCACTTAGGGAACTTATCATCTATCGTTTGTCTAATTATTCCCCTTCCTTCATCTGTTTTTATCCTCCTCCCAGAATCCCTATTACTGACATCTTAGGTCTCCTGGGTCCAGCATCCAGGTCTCTGATTTTGCCCTCATGATTTTCATCTTTGTATTTCTGTTCTAGGTTTAGGATGCTTTTGCGTTGATCTGTCAAGTGCATCTTCTGATTTATTTCCTCAAGTTGGGGTTTAGTTAAAAATATGTTTAGCTCCAGGAAGCCTTTGCTTTCCTTGTTACTTCTGCTCAGGCTGATATTCTAGCTCTTCAGTGGGTTCTCCCTCACTGCTCCCTGAGCCCTCTTAGGTAAAGAGTTATTTGTTTTCCACCCGTTCTTTGAAGCCCAGGGCCAGCTCTGTGAATTCCTTAAGTGACAGTAGTCCTGGAAGTAGCTGCATATAGAGAGTTGGTCTCAATCATGGTACCAAGTCTCTCAGCTCTGCTGTCTCCCCAGGTTCAGCTTTTCTTCAGCAACTTGAGGGGAGGGGGCGCTGTGATGAGAGCTGATCCAGTCCAGGACCAACCGTTAATTACAGCCTCATCCCCAAGCCCTCCATCCACTGGCTCACAGAGAAGAAAGCCCTGCCCTGGCTGCCTTCCCCAAGGCTCTAACACCGTCTCACTTGACCTTGCTCCTCCAGACTCTGCCCCTATCATCCCCAGTGGTTACCTCACCAGGAGAACCACTCTCCAGGTTGAAGCTCAGAGTCAAGGGCAGCCAGGGTACCATCGTATGAAAGTCTCCATCTCATGTCTTAACATTAACACAAGAGAAATTTGATCTGTTGTCCCTGGCAAGTGTTTCATTTACTTGTAAGATGATTAAACTCTGTTCGCAACAGATTTCTTTGGGGAAGTCCTTCAAAGTTGTATGCATTAATTAAATATTTTTGAATAATTGGATTCACTTTAAAATTGGGGCTTCCTTGATGGCTCAGACAGTAAAGAATCTGCCTGCAATGTGGGAGACCAAGGTTTGATCTCTGGGTTCGGTAGATCCCCTGGAGAAGGGAATGGCCACCCACTGTAGTATTCTTACCTGGAGAATTCCAATGGACAGAGGTGCTTGGTGGGCTACAGTCCATGGGATCGCAAAGAGTCGGACACGACTGAGCAACTAACACTTTCACTTTAAAATTATGCTCATTGGTCATAACCGAGTGAAAAGGGTAAATTGCAAAGTATGTATATATATGTACATATCTATGTGTATATCTCCCTCATCCACAAAAATACACCCAGAAAAGAAGCTTGCAAGGACAAACTAATTTGTCTCTAAGTGATAAATTTATAATTTTTATTATTTTCTTTTTTCTTCTGTAGATTGTCTAATATTTCTTGCTTATGAAATATAAAAGAATTATTCTGTGCAATTGTTAATTCAGCAAAATGCATTATAAAACATTGTTTGATTCTTACAAGCATTTTGAGAGAGTATGAGGAGGGAGATGGCAAACATTCCTTGGCCTCCACCTCCATGTCTGTACAACGAGAGCCCATCTTGAGAAGTCCATGATCTCAGAATACTGATTCACCACTAGTAACCTGTAGGGGCAAAGAGCTTCTTAGAGCTTCTTATCCAGAGTCAACCAGGATAGTGCCCACCTAAGATGCACCCAGGCCAGGAGTGAGGTTCGGAAGAAAAGTTCAGCCACCTCTGATTCCCCTGGTCTCCCTGGTTACCTAGTTCTGAGCCCAGTGGACTGGGCAGACTTTCAGGGTAGAGCCATTTCCATAGAATTGCTGGATCTCCAGCACAATCTCCAGTCAGGAAGATTGCCTGACACTTAATGGCCGCTCAGTAAACACTGGTTGAATGAATGAATGATTGCACGGCCTTTCAGCTCACTTGATAATATAAGACATGTCAACAGATGGCACTGCTTGCTTTGGGCCATCTTTGAACTCACAACTCCATCTAATTGCAAGTCCACAATTTGAGATGTATGGAAAGATTTCAGCTCAGCAAATGGAGCTCACACTTATATTTGTTGGAAAGATTTCAGCTCCTGTTGGTCCATACAGGAGGCTTCTTTCAATGAGTTAAATTCTCTGTCAATGGACAATACGTAGAAGAGGCTGGTCATGTCCTGTGAGGAGTGCTATAGACGGATTCTGTGTCGGCTATGAAGAGAGACCAGATGTCCTCCAAGTATCCTTCTAATTCAACCTCTATGGCAAATGCATTTCCTGGTTGCAAAACCTTATGCAAATTTGTTCCCCAAATAGTCTTCAACCCTGAAGTCATGCCGATGCTTATTAAAACTCTCCTTTGAGGCAGCCAAATATGATTCAAGGGAAAGATTGAGTGTGTTCTCACAACTACTAGGAGAGCAACAGGCACTCCTTGAGAAAGCCTCCTTTGGCCTCCTGGCCTGGGATCAGTGAAGGACAGTCTTATGGAACTGTGCCCCTGGTCCTTTCCACAGATATCTGACAGGCGCCATCACCAGAAAGACAGCACTGTAGGAGAGGTGATGTATATAACAACAGACACAGCCTGGGCACCAGTCAGTTAGGAGTGATGGGGCACTGGAGATGGGGGCATAGAACAGGATCTGCAGTCTCTCTGCATTTGGCTGCTAGATCTTGGGGAGGTCCTGGAGTAGGGGGCTGGATGGCCAATGTGGTAGGGGAGCTCTTAGGAAGTTAAGAGCAGTAGCTACTTAATAACTGGTACAGAGGCTTTCAATAGTGTTAGAACCAGGATGGCCATACTAGAATGGTTTGCTCAAAAACGGTTTCTGAACAAGGCTGACCCTCTGGCAGAGGCTGCAACCCCATTGCTCCAAGCCACATTTTATAGACTTCTTTTATTAGTCTCTCATGTAACCCATAGCCACATCATAAAACTAAACACCCCATTCTGTACATCAAGTGCACTGGCTTCTTGAGCCCTGATTAGCACTGGGCTTTTCCCTCTGAGGGTTATATTACAGTAACATTATAACTGACAGAAACAGAATCTCTGCTGGGAGCAGTCAGATCCTCCAGACTGACTGAGCCTATGCTGTCGTCTCAGTGTCACGGAGTGTCACCCTTTCTCTGAAGCGCCTTTGCCAGCTTTCCATCATTCTCTCTCTGCATCGTTCCTTCCTACCCCTTTCTTTCCCTCCCTAGGAGTCCCCTTCTCCTTCCCAAGCTCCTTTCATCTCTCGCGATGACAAACAGCCGTGGAGGCTTAAATATTTGCCTGGAGTCACTGGACAGGATAGCCCCAACTCACCTCTGAGAATAAATTTAGCCTGTGGGTGATACCCCAGATGAAGAGGTTATCTTTAGCCTGGCAGAGGATAGGAGTCAGTCTGGGCCATGAAATGAAACAGCAGAGGGGAACGGAGGAGGCGGGTCGGGGAGGGAGGAACGGAAATTAATCCTCAAGAGTGGACAATAGGGAAGCTCAAGTGTACTCAGGTGGTGGAGGACGAAAAGGTGAAAAGTCATAGTATACTTCCTGAAACATGAGGCTCTTCCGGGAACACCCTGGAATAATGGTCTGTTTCATTCCATCCATGAACTAGGAACCATTTTAATAGCAGAAAATATGGTTACATTACGGGCAGGCAGTATAAAACCACAAGCACATATGTTCTTTAGGAAAAGCAACAAACTCAGCAGGATCGGTGGTTTCCAAGCTTTCCCATTCATATCTGTTTACTACTTGTTCATTAGTTTTGTTGCCTGCAGGTGCTAAAGGTTTAAGATGTAAGAAAAATGTATGGAAAAAAATTTACATGGAGAAATTGCATTACCTGAATTAGGGAAAAGGCCACTATTATTCAATTTTAAAGGTAGGATATCTCGGTCTACTTCAGGAATACCAAGGGCTCAGCTTGGAAAGAATTCGGACCCCTCCCTATTCCTGAATGATTCCAGAAAGACTGCAGACTTTTACCTAGGGTGACTGAAATAACTTTCCTTCCTATCATTCTCATATAAGAAATCCTCCCTTGTCATTCTTTAAACTCTTTCCTACCAACATTGATATCCACAGCCTCTTGTCTGGCCTTCCTTATAGAACAATTAGCAGAATCTTTCATCAGAACCACCGAGCACTTGCTAGCTATTATTAGGGGAAATCTAGGCTCTTGTTTGCAGGCGAATTGCAGCGTGACATGTCTGAGCACGTCTGACAGCTGCATGAAGGACAGAAGGGCCTCTGGGGAAGAGTGTATTCTGGGACAAGGGAGAACTGAGGGGGCCCAGGTGGACCCTGGAGGGTAGGATGCAATTTATCCCAAGCATCCCTTGGCTAAACATGCTTACCACTCATATCTGAGTTTTATCAAGAGCAGCAGGACCATAGGAAAAATGGAAAAGACCATTTTGTTGGAGTTTTGCGGGGCCAGACAGTAGAGTTTTGGGGCCATGCTACTGGAATATCATGCAGAAGGGAGAGGGGTGAAGAACCTTCTTCCTCATTCCCCAGAAATCTGGCTGCAGAGTACCTAGGGACTGCCAGCGGAGCAGGCCCGGGTGCTCCTAGAACAACTCAGAGAGGCTGTGCCAAGGGCTGGAGACCTCATGCCCTAGACACTAAGGTGCCACCTTAGTACACTGCCACTGAGAGAGCACACTCAGCCAGTGAGGTCTGGGGCACTCAGCTTCCTTTACCAGGTACTCAAATAATTAAGCCACCTTTTGTCCTTTCCTTCTCTAGATTAAATGATGCCAGTTCTGTCAACCAGTCTATTGGTATCTTTATTTTAATGTCATATAAGTGCATTTTGGTCCTCCTTATTTAACTAGAAGTGACCTTATTCACGGGTTTCCCAGGTGGTACAGTGGTAAAGAATCCTCCTGCCAATGCCGGAGACGCAGGTTTGATCCTTGGGTCCGGAAGAACCCCTGGAGGAGGGCATACCAACCCACTCCAATATTCTTGCCTGGAGAATCCCATGCACAGAGGGGCCTGGTGGGCTACAGAGGATGGGGTCACAGAGTCAGACACGACTGAGTGGCTAACATACACAAATGTGCAAGATTAGTTCTCCAGTTCTCAAGGTCAATGCACATTAACTTTCTTTTCCAGAGCATCAACAACCATAACCATATCACCATCACCTGCAAATGCATTAAGTATGTCCACAATAACTTTATTGTCATCATAAAATAATACTAAAATATTGTATATATGTGTACAGAGCATCTCTAGGAAAAGAAACTCTTAATGATGGCTGCTCCTGGGGAAGGAGATGATGAGTTAAGGAGTTTCTGTTGGAGGGAGAATTTTCATTGTATACCTTTTTGAGTCACTTCAGTGTTAAATTGTGTGCATATATTATTTTTCCAATTAACATTTAAAAACCTGGTTCTATACAAACAGAAATACAACACAGAACAAGACACAGCTCTGACCCCCTTAGCAGTGGTGCTGACAGGTACCCGTAGTTGATGCCTTACCCTTTGGAGTCAAATGTCCACCACCATGCCACTGGTCCATGGAATGCCGCATTGAAACCAACACGGATTAGGCAATGTAGCGCCCCGCCCCAGTCCCTCACAGCCCTTTCCCCATAACTGGGGCAACAAGACTAGCCTCCTGCTATGCCCAGATCCCAGGACTAATCCCACTCCCAGTCTGGAGGGATTTTAAGGACTCTGGGCTTGGGTAACTCTACCTTTGCGTTCCCTTGGCAGAGTTGGTCCAGACTTTCTCTGGAGGGATATATATCATTCTATTTTTAGCTTGCTTGATTATGAAACCCATAGAGAGGTAAATGAGACACCTATGAAATCAGAAGCTTTCTCTTTCCCCAGTTTATTCACCAAATGCAGTGTTATTCACCTCCTGTGTGCTGGATATTAAGCCAGGCCTGGGGCAGAAGCAAGTGAGAAGGGAAGGAATATCCCAGTGGCCTCCAGGAGCTGACAGTCTAGTAAGAAAGACAGAGGGAGCCCAAACCCAAGAGCTGTAACGCACCCAGGCAAGTGTGAGAGGAAGGAGGAGGAGGAGGAAGGACTACTTTCAGAGAGATAAGGAACAATCCAGGAAAGCTTTCTGGAGGGGTGACACTGTTAAGACTCGGGAGCTGGTGGAATTTCAGCAGGTGCAGTGAGAGCTTTCTAGATCAAGGAAGTGGCCTCGGAAGGTGCCCTTGTTCCCGTGCAGTATGAAGGTTCTGCACCACTGCTCTCCCGTTCCTTGGAGAATGAATATAAAATGTAAGGTGAACGAATCTGGGCCTGGAAAACCCAAGACCTCAGCAGTGCCTTCTGTTTTGCCTCCCTCTGGCCATCACAGCTGTCTCGTGACAGTCTACTCTTCAAGCCCCAGCTCTCATGGCGCCACCCTACCTGCCAACAGTCCGCTCCATCCACTTTGTTTCCAGACTGGCTGTCCTGCCTGCTGCTCTCCCACTGCTCCTTATCTGTTCTACACTGTCTGGGAAATTTAGAAATTAGGTGCCCAGGCTCTGGCACCTTTCTGCCTGGGTTCAAATCCCAGCTCAGTCATTGACTTCTGAGTCATCTCGAGCAAGCCACTGGCCCTCTCTGGGCCTAAGTTTTGCCACCTGTTAAACGGCATAATGATGGCACCTCCCTCCCAAAGTTATCCTGAGCCCAGTAAACAGGCAAATGCCTCCAAGGCCTTGGAGAAGTGCCTGTTTGGTGCTAGCCTAGGCCTCCGTGGTGTCTGCTACTTATAGTCCCAGGCTGTTAACTCTTTTCTGGACTTTCTGTCCCTGTAAGAACCTTGAGGGAAAGGACTACCCTCTTCATCTTTGAACCCCCCTCTCTCTCTCCCTCTCTCTTTCCTCACTCTTCTCCAAGCTTAGAGATGTCCTGTGAAACACGTGTTCAATTACTATCTTTTGAAGGGATGAACAAAATATGGTCATGAAAAAGAGCAGCAAAAGAAACGCGGCCAAACGCAAAGGCAAAACAATATAGGTGAAATGATGGCTTTGAAATGATGGAGCGGGACATAAAGTAAAAGCCGGGGAATATAATTCACCACATTTTCAGAGAATGACAGTCTCTATCACCCCTCTCCCACCTCTTAACACGGGGACTGAGCATTTTTACGTGCCTGGTATTTTTCTCTTCACCAGAATTCCGGCTCAGGCGCTCCCTTTCCCCTCCCCCGCGGGGTGGTCCTCCCCTCCCCTCTCGGGAACAGCCGCGGCCGCAACCCTGACCTCGGCTCCCACGCGGGGCAGCAGCCGGGCAGCCGGCGGGCGGGCGGGCGGGGCAGGAAGGGGGAGACGCGGCTCCGGGCACCCGAGATCCTTAACTGTAGCTTCCAAAGCCCTGCTCGATCCTAATCAGTGTGGGAAAGGAGCGCGGGCCGAGCCGCCGGCCGGAGCCGCCGCCTCTTTTCATAAACTTTATCGCTGCGCGCAGCCGCTGATAAACCACCGTAAATAAACGAGCGCGGGTGCGCGGCGGCCCCAGGCTGCCTGCGCCCGCCCGGCCGGCCCCGCGGCCCCGGGGGAAATGAATCACTCGCCGCCCGCCGAGTTGGACAGAGTTCCTTGCTCTCCTCCTCTCCAGACCAGCGCCATAAATCACGCGGCGTTCCTCCCTCCCCAGAACCCCCTCACCTTTTGTTTTATGGATTCAATAAAAAGCCCAGGAGTTTGCTTTCTGGCTGCCGCCCCCTCCCGCCCCCCACTTCTCGTCCGGGGAGCTGAGTGTGTTGTCCTGGGTTAGCCCCCGCTTCAGGTCAAGCTCCTCCGGCCTGGGTTGGAGCCTGGTTGGAGCCTGTTTTACACAAATCCCCTTTGGCTCCTGCATAAGCTGAGAGGGGCTGGAGCAGGGGAAGGAGAGAGTGGGGAGGCGTCATCTGAAGTCTGGTGATAAGAACGAGTTCCCACAACAGTGGCCTTGGACGCCTGTGTGGATGGATAGCTGGCTGCTGCCGAGTCCTGGTCGGAGCCCTGGGCTCTGGGCTTGGCCTACACCCAGCGAATAGAGGCAGCAGTAGGGTCTGTGCACTGTTATTGCAAGGACGGGAGAGTGGGAGCCCTCTCTACTTCGTGTGTTCTGAAGTCCCCAAGGTGCTGTTCAGCAGATCTTTGATCTTATTCTATAGATCTGGAAATTTAATTTGGGGGTCCTGGATACAGTTTCAAGATTGCAGTTTGAGGAAGGCGCCTGAGTAGGAAGGAACACGGAAAGTTGGGGTGCAGAGGGCACCCCCAGGCACACAGCCGAGTCTTAAGGACCAGGTCTTCCGTGCAGCTCTGCTACCTTCTGGCGCTGGGCCCTAAGGCAGCTGCCCCATTCTGGTTTCTCGTGGGTCTGTCCAGTGAGTGAATAATTCCTTAAAGGAGCCTCCAACTTTCCCAGTCTGTGGGGGAAAACATTCTTCTTATGAATCATTACATTTCTGAGGTGTCTTATCACAGGTCTCTTTGTTAGGTCCCCTTGGAAGACCCTGGGGTGTGGGCAGTTTCTGTGGCTGATGATTCCTTAGTGAGATTAACCAGACTTTACTCCCCGTGGAGGTTAGACAGGCCCAGGATGCCTCCAGCCAGAACGGAGTCTGCCCGTGGAGCAGAAATACGTTTAAATGTCTTCAAAGATCAAACCTAACACACTTGAACAGCATCCGTTCACTGCCTTTCCAGTCCCCAAGTCTCAGCTGCCTGGTGACCATGGTTCTGCTTCTCACGGGAGGGACTGACTCGGAACATTTTATCCAAAAAAGTCAACATTTCTCTCAGGAGAAAGCAAGGCTGGGGAGGAAAGGAGTTTCTGATGGCAGCTCTGGGGCAGCAGAACCTCCGGCATCCTGAGGTGATGCACTGTGGTCAATACTCCTGAGGGAAGTTGGGGTCACCACCCCCAGCCATGGCCAAGAGGAGGGCTCACTCACGAAACAGGGATGGACAAAGGCCTGCTTCTTTCAGAACGCTTTTGTGACACTACAACGTGTTCCAAGGGAATGTGTGGCCCCAGACAGGCTTCACTTCCTGCTCTCTGGACAGAAGGCCACTCAGTCTCCTTTCCCTTATTTACATAATGTCAAGAAAAATGAGTCTTACTGAATTGGCATTTGTTTAAAAATATTGGCAAGAGTGTCCCAACTGAGATGGGAGTTGATTCCTCAGAGAGAAATGAACACTGACTTGATCACTGATTTATTATGTGAGTGTGATCAACACTTAAGCCTCAGTTTTCCTATCTGTGAATCCTAGTGACTTTTAAGGTTCTTTTTTTTTTTTCTGATCCGTCATATTGGGACTCTTAACAGACCAGGGGTGATCATGGGTAGAAGTAAAATTTTAAACTTTGCAGAAGAGAGATAGGTAATGGAAACTTATCTAAATGTGACTCCACGAATTCTTCTTGTTTTCTAGTTTGTTCACTGTCGTGGGGGTCAGCAGCAAGAAGGGGAGAAAAACTCACAAAGATAGAGCTGAATGTCATGACTGGGCTAATCTATGAATTGTTTTACGAGAACAGAAACTGGAGGGTAGTGGTTTTGAACCTCTTACAGTCACGGAACTTTGTAGAATTTGATGCAAATCTTATGCTCTTCTCTCTCTCTTCCCCTCTCAAATGAACATACAAATTCATTCTTGTCTCTGAAGATCATTTCAGGGGTTCACAGACTTCTGAAGTCCTATCCAAGGACCCTGTTAAGAACGTCTGCTCCAAGAGGCTAATAAAATGTTGACCCTATGTTTCCTTATCTGTAAAAAGGAAATACTATTCACCTCCAATTAGCTTCATAAAGGAGAATAAATAACCTATGCTATTAAAACATATTGGTTCTTTGCCTGGCAGACAGATAATATTGATGCAATCCTATTATCATCATCTGCCATTGTCATTCCCTATTTGGCTTTGTGGGATGTAAATTTCCTTACTAGTGGAAGCCGCTCTGTCTGTTAAATTCCCGATAGAAGGCCTTCTGGTAAGCCAGCACTGTAAGTCTTCCGACATGCCTATTAGAAACGTAATGAGTCCCTGCGGAGACTGAAGGGAAGGCTGGAGGTAGCTCTGCAGGCATTCAGAGGATAATAATAGCTGGAGTAGGAATCACCAAAGGATACCCTTGTGACTTTGAAAGTCAGTGTAACTTTCCACAGTCTTCCTTTCTCCCAGAGTAGGTTGTAATATTAGAGAAATTAACTCATTGAATCAAAACCAAGGTTTAGGGAAAAAGCTTTTGAAGAAGTTAGCTAATACATTAGAGTCAGTACATTTGGCGCACAGATGAGATTCCATGGTCTTCAATCTTCCTGGCTTCACAGATTTTTTGAGAATCAGATATAAGCTATGGTTCCTGGCCCCAGAAAATGCACTTGCACTGGACATATACTCACACAGTTGTACTTACAATTTAGGGAACTGACACTGCACTTCATCTGTGGGCCACCAGATTCACAGAAGTTGCACACCACCTCTTTAAGACCTCTTCTGCCTTAATTGTTAAAGACTTTTGGGATCCATAGATGATTCGTTTGTAGCTTCAGGGCCAAGCCTTTGACCATTTTCTCAGAGCCTCTGCAAACAGAGGAAGGAGCAAATTGTTCTTTCCACAGCTGCTGTGAAAATAACTAGGCTTGAGACTCTCGGGGTCAGTTATGTTTGGAAAGTATCGTTGCCACAGCAGCTCTTCCAGAAAATGACATGAAACTAGAACCTAGAAGATGGGGAATGAGGATGGATAGGAGGCCTGGATATTCCAGGATAATGAGTGTGGTGTAGTCAGAAAATGCAGACAGAACAATCCTGAGAGAACTGAATGCTCAGGGTTTCAAGAAAACCCTGATGAGCAGCAATCTTCCCCAAGTAGGAAGTGGTAGAAGAAGCTATACACCTCTTCAGCAGACAGAGGGGCTGTTCCTACAGCACCTGTGTCTTGCCTTACTGTGGTTCATAAACATTCACCGACCTTCACTGGGAAAAGCTGATCTGTCTCCTCATCACCGTTGACCTTAGCTAGCCATGTAATTTGCCCTAGCCAGTGAAATGAGCAGGAATGGTACCCATCACTTCCAGGCAGAAGATTCCAAAGCCAGCTCGAGGTTTATCATACTCTGTGCTCCCTCTGCCATGAGACCAGCCCTGTTGCCAATCTGCCACTCCGTCGTCCTGCTCCCAGAGTGAAGGGGACCTTGGGGTAGTCCTGCTGTCAGCCTATCAGAGAGTTAAGGCAAGTGCACAAAAAGTGCTTGCTGTGTGAGCCATTGAGGTTTATTCTTAACTACAGTAGAGCCGAGCCTATATACTAATACAGCACTTTCCTTTGGAAAGGAAGAAAAATGGGTGCGAACCTACATACTGATACAGCACTTTCCTTTGGAAAGGAAGAAAAATGGGTGTGAGCCTACATACTGATACAGGACTTTCCTTTGGAAAGGAAGAAAAATGGGTGCCCAGAATGGCCATTACTTACTGGCAGGGCCACGGATGACAGCACCAGCCAAGGCCAACAGGAGTCATGTGCACACTCCTCACTATTTCCATCTTTCCTCCTCCCCGACACTGTTCCCAGCACCCTTGCTATCCACCATCACCCACACTGTAGAGCTCAGCTAAGAGCCAGTAGCCCAGCAATCATGCCACCTGCAGTGAGTTGAAGGGGAGTCCCCAAAAGATATATTCCAACACCTGTGGATGTGACCTTATTTGGAAAAAGGGAATTTTTAGATGTAATTAAGGACCTCTAAATAAGGTCATCCTGGATTACCCAAGTGCACTATAATGTTCAATGACAAGAGCCCTTATAAAAGTGAAGAGGAGAGTGAATAAGTCAGAAAGAGAAAAACAAATATCATGTATTATTGGCTTCCCTGGTGGTTCAACTGGTAAAGAATCTGCCTGCAATACAGGAGACCTGGGTTCAGTCCCTGGATTGGGAAGATTCCTTGGACAAGGGAAAGGCTACCCACTCCAGTATTCTGGCCTAGAGATTTTCATGGGCTGTATAGACCATGGGGTCGCAAAGAGTCAGACATGACTGAGCAACTTTCACTTTCACTACATGTATGTGGAATCTACAAAAACGGTATAGATGATCTTATTTGCAAAACAAGAATAGAAACACAGAATTAGAAAACAAATGCTTGGACACCAAGGTGGGGAACAGGGGAGGGGGATTCATTTGGAGATTGGGATTCACAGATATGCGCTATTAATATTCTGTCCATGGCGATTCTCCAGGCAAGAATACTGGAGTGGGTTGCCGTGTTCTCCTCCAGGGGATCTTCCCAACCAGGGATCTGAGCCACCAGGGAAGCCCAAGAATACTGGAGTGGGTTCCATATCCCTTCTCCAGGGGATCTTCCTGACCCAGGAATCAAACCGGGGTCTCCTGCATTGCAGACGGATTCTTTACCAGCTAAGCTAGCAGGGAAGCCCAACTAGTGAGAACCTACAGGATAGCACTGGCAACTCTACTCAGTGCTCTATGGTGACCTAAATGGGAAGGAAAACCAAAAAAAGAGGGGATACATGTATACGTATATCTGGTTCACTTTGCTTTACAGCAGAAACTAACACAACATTGTGAAAACATGAGACTCCAATAAAAATTAATTAAAAAAAAAAAAGATGAAGAGGAAAAAGCAGAGGTAGAAATTGGCCTGATCCAGCTACAAACTAAAGAATATGGAGAGCCTCCAGAAGCTAAAAGAGCCGAGAGAGGACTCTCCTCTATCGCTTTTGGAGGCAGCCTGCTGCCCTGCTAACATCTTGAGCTCAGACTTCCGGTCTCCAGAACTGTGAGAAAATAAATCATCATTGTTTAAAGCCACCCAGTTCGTGGTAACGTGTTACAGCAACCATAGAAAACTAACACTCCACCTTAGCAAAATATCTTTCCTTCACGAGGTGCTCCTTTGATGTAATTTTCAAGGGCAAGAAATACAAACCAGTATACTCATGGATTAGGAAGAAAGCCTCTCCTCTCGGCCCAGTCCTAGGGCGGGGATGCAATTTGTGTTTGAAGAGGGGAGACGCCAGCTCACAGAGTCTGACAGATCTACTTCCTCTCTGAAGGAGACACCAGCAGTTACAGAAGTTGAATCCTTGATTACGGGCTCTGCAGAAACTGGTGCTCAAAATAAATAGCTGCTAGGGTGGAAAAAAAAAGCTCAGGGGACGGTACAGAAAATTTTGGAGACTCGAGGACGGAGAAAGATCATGGAGTCCAGCATCTTCAGACAGGTTTTCTTTGTTTTTTGTTTGTTTGCTTGTTTGTTTCTATTGAGCTATAGTTAATTTACAATGTTGTTTCAGTTTTGAGGGTACTGCAAAGTGATTCAGTTACATGTATGTATATAGTTATACATGTTGATATATAGATTCTTTTCCATTATAGGTTATTGCAGAATATTGAGTATTGTTCCCTGTCCTATACAGTAGGTCCTTTTTATTTACCTATTTTATATATAGTCATGGAGAAGGCGATGGCACCCCACTCCAGCACTCTTGCCTGGAAAATCCCATGGACGGAGGAGCCTCGTAGGCTGCAGCCCATGGGGTTGCTATGAGTCGGACACGACTGAGTGACTTCACTTTCACTTCACTTTCATGCATTGGAGAAGGAAATGGCAAACCACTCCAATGTTCTTGCCTAGAGCATCCCAGGGACAGGGGAGCCTGGTGGGCTGCCGTCTAAAGGGTCACACAGAGCCGGACACAACTGAAGCGACTTAGCAGCCGCGGCAGCAGCAGCAGCATATATAGTCATGTGTATATGTTAATCCCTAACTCCTAATTTAGTTACCCTCTCCCACCTCACCCATTGACCCCCCTCTGCCCCAGCTAGTCCCTTTAGTAAACATAACTTTGTTTTCCATGTCTGTGACAGAATTTCTAGAGGTATAAGACAGCTTAAAGCATTTTTGCCTATTTGTATTTTGATTTTATCGAGGACTTGGAGGCCCCGAGAGGGGTGCAGACTGCTCAGGTCTAATTTTTCACACCACCATTCAGCACAGGAAGACTCTTCTTCCCAAAACTCTAGCTGTCCAACCTCTGTGATAACTACCACCTTCCACCACCTCCCCTACCCCCATCCAACTAGGAACAGGGTGCTCACTTACTAACTGGTCTGCCTGGCTTAGGTCCTTCTCCTAGTTCAGGGGGTCCACACTACATCACTTCAAACATCTTAAAATGCCTATTCATCCCACATCAAATATTATTTTTATTTTTAAAATTTTCCATGATTCTTCTATCATTTTTGCTTTTGAAAGGAATTGCCTATGAGTAATTTGATTTTCTACAATGTTCTCAGCAATCCTTATACAGACCCAGCAAAATCTAACCCTAAATTGTTTTCAGATGCAATGAAACTTTCATGAATACTAAACTTAATGATTAAGATCCACATCATACTTCCTTATACAGATTTAATCCAATCAATATATATATTACAGATAATACAGGTTATTATTGATTACCCCTATTTATAGACTTAAAGCAGAAGGGCCATTCTCACATGGATACCCAGCTGGGAATGAAAGAAGCCAAGAAGACTGCAAAACACGTGTTCAGACTCTTAAGAATTGCACCCTTTCGGTACAGCCCAGCAGAGCTACAATTCAAAAGGCTCACAGCTTTTCAAAGAATGTTGAGGCTATGTGAAAAACACACGAAGTCAGCCTGAAAGCACTGGAGCAATTTATTTATCAAAATAAATAATTATAGTAATATATTGTAATCATTATGATAGAAATCTGTAAGTTCATACTGATGTAAGTAAAGAAAGAAGGAAATGGAAACTTTTCCTTACAGTAAAAATCTAACTATTAAGTGGAGAGATGATGGAATTAAAAACATTGTTGTTTAGCAACATCACAGTAATAATTAAGTAATCCAAAAACCATCAGTAGATATTAAAACTAGTAGGTGAAAGTTTAAGAAATTGGAGATTTGCATAGATTCAGAGTACTTCCACACAAAATTCTTAATAATTATAAAGAGAAAAAGAGCAATTTTACAATGAAAACTCAGGAGGAAATATCAGATGGTAAATGCAAATTGAGGGAAATTCTACAAAATAATCAGAATGTGGTATTCAATACTATCAAGCTTATAAAAGCTAAGGAAAGATTGAGAAACTATCCTAAGTGAAGGAACTAAGGAGATGACAGCAAAATGCAACAGGTGATCTTGAGTTGGATCCTTTTGTTATAACAAACATTTTTTGATTGTCAAAACTTGAACAGCATCTGAGGCTTAGATGGTAGTAATATATCAATGTTAATCTCCTTATTTTAATGATTGCATTATAATTATGTAAGGGAATTTGTAAAAAATTGCACACGAAAGTAAGCTCAGAAAAAAGTAGGGATTTTTTTTGTCAACTTTCATCTAAGTATGAAATTATTCTAAAATAAAAAATTTAAAGAAGAAATTTTGGCACAAGGAAGTCAAAGTGGTGAATATCAAACATATTTTTATCACTTCTTCCAGGAAATAGGCTCCCTCCCTCAAGGTCAGGGTAATAATCTGTCAGTTGAGGCAGCCTAGTGTAGAGCTAGAAAGACTTACATGCAAGGTCTATAAACTAGTCCTATCTCTTTACTACCTTTTATTTTATTGAAGTATAGTTGATTTAGAATGTTGCATTAATTTGTGCTGTAAAGTGATTGTTTCTTTTCTTTTATTCTCATATTCTTTTCCATCGTGGCTTATCACAAGATGTTGAATATAGTTCCCCTGGGTACACAGTACGACCTTGTCGTTTATCCATCCTATATACACTCGTTTGCATCTGCTAATACCAGACTCCCAATCCTTCCCTCCCCTCACTAATTTAAATTCATAATGTCCAGTAGTCAATTGCAGTCAGTTTTTACTTAGCAAGGGTTCTTTCATTTTACCTTTAAATTTGACCCTTTTAATGAGGGGGAAAAAAAAGTGTCTGAAAAACAAAACACTTAGGGTATTGAGATGGCTCCCATCTAAAAGAACACTTGAATAAGAGTTTTTTTTAAATCTAATTTTGTAATGTGAATGCTGGTTTTCCTCAAAAGGAGGACCACCAGAAATGAATGGGCTCTCGTCAGAGAGTGATATGAATAAAAGCCACACCAACTCACCACCACACAGAACAATGCCTTCCTGTGTTGGATTCTCCTGTGCTCTCTACTTCTTCCCACTAAATGATGAATTTCCAGTGAGAGATCATACAGTGTATGTCTCTTCTTGCCTCCCAATGACTGGCTTGCCCTCCCTCCCTGCCTCCCTTCCTCTTTCCCTTCCTTCCTTCCTTCCTCGTTGTCGTAAGGCACTCAGCATTGTCTGGGTCGATCAGTAAGTCTATTTTTCTTGCAGACTTTAGGAAATCTACAACACCTAGCAAACCTATCATTTAGCTTAATATAACCTGTGGAAGGCGGAAGAGAAGGAAAATGAAGACTGTGAATGAGAGGAGACACGCAGTCAGCACATACACTTTTCCCTTGTTAAGAGTGAATGAAGTCTGCAGACATCCAGAGTTCTGTACGTGCGCTGGGGTGAACTCCATCTTAGCTGTTCCAACTCTTTTTAATTTTTTTTTTTCAGAGTGACACTCCTGGGGAATGTTTGGAGTATTTCCACAGCATTCCATACGAAGTTGCGCTGACCTTCCATTCTTCCCAAGTGGGACAGATGCCCCCAAATCACAACCCTGCTCTGTTCCAAAAGTTTTTTAAATTATTATTTAGAATGTGGAAATCATGTTACAAATGATAGCTTGATTTCTAGATTAGCCACAAAACTCCCCGTAAGTAGTGTAAAGGGGACTTCCTGGTGGTCTTGTGGTTAAGACTCCACGCTCCCAAAGCAAGGGGCCGGGGTTAGATTCCCGGTCAGAAAACTAGATCCTGCATGCCACAACTAAGATCCTGCACTGCCACATTTAAAAAAAAAAAAAAAAGTATATAAAGTAATGAATACACATACACACACCCAAACTTCATCATTAGAACTGCCAAGGTGGCATCTTCAGGTAACGGCTGTGAGTCATGTGTTCATAGTTCAGACACTACCTTGATGTAACTGATCCATGTTGACAAATGGCTCCTTAACTTGGAAATCTGATGTGACCAAGAACACAGTGCAGGGTTCCTGCCAGGCCACCCTCTCACTCACCCCCACAGGTACTGACTCCCAAGGGCTACACTGAATTTCATTATACTCTGAACCTAGTCTTGCTGTGATTTTTATTTCACCCCTCGTGGTACCACAGTACCATTTCTTCTCTTTCTCTCTCTCTTTCTCACCCTGACCCTCCACTCCCGCACAATCTGTTCTACTAAGCATGATATTTGGGCAGAAAATGAGGTCTGGAAGGAAATTTGGGAAAGCAAATACCACTTATCATTTAACCACTAAATATGTATTTCATGTAAGATGGGCTTCTATGGCCACTTGGCAGAATTCTCTTGTTTAACACATCTTGCTTCCCTGGTGTCTCAGAGGTTAAAGCATCTGCCTGGAATGCTGGAGACCCAGGTTCGATCCATGGGTTGGGAAGATCCACTAGAGAAGTAAATGGCAACCCACTCCAGTACTCTTGCCTGGAGAGTCCCATGGAGGGAGGAGCCTGGTAGGCTACAGTCCATGGGATCGCAGAGAGTCGGACACGACTGAGCGACTTCACTTCACTTCACTTCATGATAATGAGGAAAAGGAACAGGAAGAGGAGGAGGAAGACCTAAACAGCTCTTGGTAGCACCTCGGTGTTGTGACCACATTTGGCTAAAAATTTATTAGATATAACATGATTTAAGTTTCAAAAAATGATAAGATCACAGCCAGGATGATCTCATTGAAAGTACAAATGTCCCTGAAATTCTTATTCTGTGACAAAAAAATAAAGGCATATCTGTCTGGTATTCTCTCTACATGTTCTTCCTTAAGGCAAAGCTTCTAAAATAATCTCAGACGTGGTGTAACATTTGCCAAACAGCTGCTCTAGGGAATGCCAAGAAGATAATCCTTGGGTCTTTCATAGTCTTTTGTGTTTTTTCTCTATTCAGAGGATTCTGGGTCTAGGCCAGTGTATTGACGCATGTTCTGAAAATTCAAAAAGTCTAATGGTACTTGAGGTCTTTTACACCTATTTTACTGACCTGGTTGAGAAGGGAGTTTGTTGACCTCTTGGCAAAGGGATTGACCTCAACTCTGTTTTGAGGAGACAAATGCCTTTGAAAATGAGGCTTTCACTGAATATGTACCTGTCTACATGCTCTCTCTGCACCCCCCTCCGGGGTGGATAAAACCCTGGGACAGGGAATTACAGGCTCGATCTCAGAGCTGGAAGGAAATTCTAGAGTTCTTGTGGCTCAGCATTCTCCTTCCTGAGCTGTGGGTTACCCTCACTGTCTAACAGAAGTTAAGTTTTCTATAAAGTGAAATTCCTTTTATTTTTAATTCTTGATTTAACAGTTATTTTATATTGCAGTATAGTAATTAACAATAAGGTTATAGCAAAGTGATTCAGTTAGACATATACATGTATCCATTCTTTTTTAACATTCTTTTCTCATATAGGTTATTACAGAGGATTGAGTAGAGTTCTCTATGGAAAATGAAATTCTTTTTACCAATAAATATGTTCAGAATCTCATGGATATTTTCATACACATGACTTTATCTTTCAGTCAAATGAGTTTGTTGAAAGAATTTAAGATGGGGGAAAAGGATTTTGTGTGTTTATGTAGATCTGGATATAAAACCTTGAGGTCAGCCCTTGTCTCAAATCTTCAAAACACCGGTGTTCTCTGATGCTGCTGCTTCTTAAATCATCCTCATCTGTCAGACAACAAAGGGAACTGTTAGCAGAAGAGGAAACAGGGGCGTGCAATATGGACGGGGAACTGGAAAACATGCTGAACGCGGGGGGAGGCAACACAAGGGAGGAATATTCACGGTTCTTTGAGGTCCCGACAGATTGTTGTAGGAAATCATTTTTTTAAAAATGAAATCTAATCATTTGCAACAACTTGAATGTATCTAAAGGATATTATGCTCAGCGAATTGAGTCAGAGAAAGACAAAGACCGTATGATCGCATTTAAATATGGAATCTGAAAAAAAACCAAAATGAAAACAGACTCATAGTCCAGAGAACAAATGAGGGATTGCCAGAGAAAGGAGGGATGGGGGATTGAGCAAAATAGGCGAAGGGGATAAATAGGCGAAGGAGATACACATTGCCAGTTATAAAATAAATAAGCCATGGGGGATGTCATGTACAGTGTGAGGAATACAGTCATAAAATTGTAACAACTCTGTGTGGGGACAGAAGGTTGCTAGACTTACTATGGTAATAATTCCATGATAGATGCAAATACCAAATCACTATGTGCTGTATCTAAAACTAACACAATATGGAATGCCAACTATATTTCAATTTAAAAAATTAATTAAAAAATAGACCTTATTGAAACTGATATATCCACTATATCATCATTTGATATGCAATCAATATTTAAAAATTGCTCATGAGATATTTTACATTCCTATTTTGTGTGAAGTTTTCAGCCTCTGGTGACTCTTTCACACTTTCAGTGTATGTCAGTAGAGACCAGCCACATTTCTAGTGTTCAGTACCCACATGTGACTAAAGGCAGTCACACCACGCAGCACAACTCTAGAAAGTGGTCAGGTCCACCGTGGTCCAGGAAACTGACCTGTCTTAGGTTCCAAATAGAAATCTGAGGGCTTAATGAGTGTGCAGAATGGGGCTGAAATCAAGGAGATTTTTAGGAGATCTTCAGGAGGAGTAGTCAGTGCCTTGTGGAGCTCCAACCTGCCTTAGGGACTTGTGAACAGGGTCTCATCAGATGGAACTTTTCCAAACTCAGGATTTCACTGGCTAACTGAGAGTGTGACTGAGGAGCCAAGCAGCCCAAGAGGGACACTGACTTTCCTTACACCACTCAGCTATGGAAATTTCCAGGGAAGAAGCTGCTAGAAAGAGGGCCAAAGGAATTCAGTAGACGTAACTAGATAGAAGGAATGAATCAGTTAAGAGAGAAAATGGTCTGCCTGTAGTCTATTTTGTTCTTCAAGTTCAAATTCACTTTATTTCTTGGGGGAAAAGATTTTTCTCTATTTCAAAGCATCTTAGACACCAAATATTCCAGCTAGGAGAAATTGAAAATAATGATAATTATAGCTGATATTTGCATATTCCAGGTATGATAAAAACACTTTACTTGTATTAACCCATTTAATCCCCTGCAGGTACTATCATCTCCCTCTGCAGTAATCCCATCATGTTAAATCCTGGGTACCACTTTTGACATTATCTTTGAAAACGCCAAGAGAAGGGCACCACTTGGAGCTGTGCAATCCCGCAGGCTTGCCAGTGTTAAAGTGGAAGAGACATCACATATCCAGTATCTGCATTTTACTGATGGAGAAACTGATGTTCAGTAACTCACCACACAGCAGCTTATTGACAGAGCTGATTCTGAAGTCTCCACCCCCAGTTTTGAGGCTGATGCCTGTGCAATCCAACATGAGCTCCATTTTGGAGGCTGTGAGTGACTTCAGTATCCCTCCCTTTAAATAGCTCACAAATAATAGGAGAAATTCTGGTCATATATACATAAAAACCAGTACATCTTCACATTCAAGTTCTGCTTAATGGTTTCATCATATTCTGGTTGTATATGATTTCTTCTTCTTCAAGCCCCCAAGTCACCAATAGGTCTCCACATTCTTACATCTCAGCAGAGTATAGTGGTTGCAGACATGTGCTCTGAAGTAACCTGGCTGTATGACCTTGGGTAAATTTCTGTACCTCAGTTTTTCTCTCCAGAATGTGGAGAAAATCAACAGAACTTATTCCTAGGGGTTTTTATGAGAATTAAATGAGTTAATTTTCTAAAACAACTAACATAGTGCATGGCACATAGTCAGCATAGTATGTGTTTCATAAAATGCCAGATTATTAAACAGCCTTCTAGCTTCATTGTCTTCCTACAGTATCAAAACACTCTTGCCAAAATCCAAGTCGGCTTACTATCGTCCAGGCTCCCCATTATCTAGTAGCTCTCAAACTTGAATTTGCACAAGAATCCACTGGAGTGCTTGCAGAAAAAAAAAAAAGGTACACTTCTGAGCCACTCCTGGGACTCTGATTTAGAAGATCTGGGTGGAGCTCAGGAATCTCCATTTTTACCACACACTCACAAGGGATTCCGATGTAGGTGGTCTCATAGCACAATGGGAGAGGGGAAAAAGTCTACTTCCACCACAGCTCTCAGTGACCTTGGTCATCTAGCCCTCGTTCACTATTCTAGCTCACAGCTCAAAACCCCGCCTCTAATCCTGCCTGCCAGACCTGCGTCAGGAAAAATGAAAAGCCATGTTAAAGTCAAGCCCAGTGGCATTCCTCCATATGACTGCTGTGCTATATGAGATTACGGAAAAATAGCTGAGTTGGCACCCAGCAAAGTCTCTGTGGGCCATGCCAATGGGTCACCATGGGAACCACGTCTCTGTGACTTAGTCCAGAGTGAGCATAAAAGCTGAGAGGGACAAAACACATCGTGTTTCTGAGTTCCTGTTCTCTTTCTCAACCTCCCTTAGAGACCAGACCTCTTCTTTTCTTCTCTTACAGTAACTCCAGGGGTTGTCAGTTCTAAATTTGAGGCAAGGAAGGTGAGAAGGAACAGAGACAAAAGCAGTCCTAAAGCCAAGGGATAACTCAGTGAGATCAATGGCACGCTGAGGGCTAGGAATGTGCTAGGATCATGCTTCCTGATCCAGACCGGGAAGCCGTGCAAAGGAAGGCTTTTATTCTTTCTTGGCAAAGCTACTTAGACCAACTCGATGTTCGATTCCCTGAAAACTAAGTCTTGACAAACTAGTCCAAGAACTTGATAATACCTGGTTTTCCCAGTTATATAATCCGAACACTTTTAAATGGTGTTTAGTTGGAAAGCAAAAGTCCCTGAGCTTCCTTCTCAGTGAACTCCAGGTCAAGCCCATTCGTTTTTTTGTATTTAAAGTTAATTCCATCAGCCAACAGAGGAGGAACTCCCTTCTCTGCCTGGACTGAATAGTGTCCCCTAAAATGTATGTCTATCTGAAATCTGTGAAGGTGGCCTTATTCAGAAATAGGGTCTTTGCAGGAATATAATTAATATGGAAGTGAAGATGAGGTCATACTTGTTTCCTGTAGTCCTCCGCTTGGGTTGCTGTAACAAAAATACCACAGGTTGGGTGGCTTATAAAAAACAGAAATTGGTTTCTCACAGGTCTGGAGGCTAGAAGACCAAGATTGTGTGTGTTTCATAAAATGTTCGATTATTAAACAGCCTTCTAGCTTCACTGTCTTCCTACAATATCAAAATACTCCTGCCAAAACCCAAGTCAGCTTACTATCCTCTAGGCTCTGTGTTGTCTAATAGCTCTCAAACTTGAGTTTGCACAAGAATCTGCTACAGTGTTTGCAAAAGCTAAATCCAGCATGGTTTGGTTCTGCCAAAGACCCTCTTCCCAAATGCAGACTGCAACTTCTCCCTGTGTCCTCCCACGGTGGAAGGGGCTAGGAGCTCTCTGGAGCCTCATTTATAAGGCACAATCCCATTCAAGAGGACCCCACCCTTAAGACCTAAGCAGCTCCCAAAGGCCTCACCTTACATTACAGAATAGGATGTCAACTTGTGGGTTTGGGGAACGCAAACATTCGGACCATAGCAGATGAGGTCATGCTCCATTAGAGTGGGAGCTGAATCCAGTCACGGATGTCCTTTAAGAAGAGAAGACACACAGAGGAAAACCCCATGTGAAGACAGACACACAGGGAAGAAAACCATGTGACAAAGAGGCGGGGATTGGAGTCAACAGGCCAAGGAACGCCCAGGACCCCTGACCACCATCAGAAGCTGGAAGAGGCAAGGGAGGACTCCCCGCTAGAGGCGTCAGAGGAGCACGGCCCTGCTGACACATTGACTTCAGACTTCTGGCCTCCAGAACTGTAAAAGAAGCCATTTCTGTTGTGTTGAACTGCCCAGTTTATGGTATTGTTACGGCATTTCTAAGATCCTGGCCAACAGGTGTTCTTGGTAATAGAAAATGCATACTCTGATGGCTTTCAGACGGATCATTGCACAATCATTGGGTCAGGTGAGCCTGAAAACATCACTAGAATAAGCTCAGCTTGTGGAAAATAGGAAAAAGCGGCTTTATTTTTGAATCAGGAAATTTCCTTAAGCAAAGCCAGTGTGGAGTAGAGTTAGCGTTCCTTGCTGGAGGTAAGTCCTTTGATAAGGGCATTCCAGTTTGCTTTAGGGTCTGTCCTCTGTCCTTCTTGTGTGCAGTTTCTCATGAAGAAAGCGAAAGTGAAAGTACAAGTCGCTCAGTGGTGTCCGAGTCCTTGTGACCCCATGGACTATGCAGTCCATGGAATTCTCCAGGCCAGTATACTGGCGTGGATAGCCTTTCCCTTCTCCAGGGGATCTTGCCAACCTAGGGATCGAACCCACGTCTCCCACATTGCAGGAGGATTCTTTACCAGCTGAGCCACAGGGGAAGCCCAAGAATACTGGAGTGGGTAGCCTATCCCTTCTCCAACGGATCTTCCTGACTCAGGAATCAAACCGGGGTCTCCTGCATTGCTGGTGGATTCTTTAACCAACTGAGCTATCAGGGAAGCCCAATGGAGTTTTGCATACAACCTGTCAAAATGCATTGACATCCCCTAAAAAGGAGCTGTCATGTCGCCCACCCCTTGCTGCCTGGACTCACTTCTGGGGTGAGCCAAGCACAACGACACAAGAAAGAAGAGATATACATCCTCATCCATCAAACTACTGATCCCCAAGGGACTGTCCACTAGCGCCTGCTGCCTGGACACCAGGAGGTAATCAAGACTGGTTCTACTACCAGAAGCAGTTTTTATTGCCTGCAACCCACAATTCTATGGAGACATCTGCCTGTATCCAATCCCTAAACCCCCCTGTCCTCTCAGAGAGAGGGAAAACAGAAAGGATTTCTGGGAAGGTCTGATGAAATATGGCTGCCCTGCAGACATACACACACACACACACACAGCTGCATCTGTTGCCAAAATACAGCTAAAAATATAGTCATCATGTTTTTCAAAGAGCCTCATATACAGATTTTTGACATAAATTTCAAAAAAAAAAAAAAATTTATGTCAAAAATCTCGGAAATCAATATAGTGCTTGCAGAGTTAAAACTTCTGCCGATCTTAGTGACTGTATTTGTTTGCAACTTGAAGTACATTTTTCCCTCCTCTTTTCTGTTGTTTTTGATCTTTGATGTTCATTTCAGGTATTTGTTGTCAGACCCCTCCAATCTCAAATGGAAATAGGTGAGATATAAACTATAAATAAATAAACAGAAACATAGGGAGATCAAAACCTCCATAAATCTTATCATAAGTGGTCTTATTCATAAGTGGTCTTACTCATAAGTGGTTTAAATTTAGCTTCCAGAAATGTGGCATTTCTTCGCCAGACATAGTTTAATTGGGAAGATGACAGATTGGATCACAAAGTAAAACATGCCCCACCATATCTTCCTGGATGTTACTAACATTTTCATGCTATCCCCAAACTCGGACACTATTCCCTTCAAAGATCTGCCTTAAACCCTGAAATATATTCTTCCAAAGGTTGGGCAGCATCATGAAATAAGGCAGACAATTCCTGAACCACCAGCCAGAGATCCCGGGTGCAAAGGGCCACGCCACACCCTCTCCTCTCACCAGAAACTTGTGCAGAGGACAGGTCACGCTGGTCTTGTTCTGTTCTGTTTCCATATTTTTTTAACTGAATTGGTGTGCTCACCTGACAGGGCTGGTCCATCCAGAAGGGATTTCACTGGGTGACCATTTGGCCAGAGAAAAGCCATCTTTGTTTTCCAACCCCCTCTCCCGTCCCCAGGGCCTGAAAATAACACCAACACCAACTTCTCTCAAATCTGAGGCGCTATTGTGCAAACTTGAATAAGTCAGTTACTCTTTCTTTGCCTTGGGGAGGAGGAAAAAAACAAAACAAAACACAGACAAACGCTTCGCAAAAACCAGACCAGAGGACTGAAAAGAGTAATATTTTCCACAGTCGGATGAAAGATGGTATGTACATGCAGAATGGGTGGCTGTATATTATTAAATTTCTATTACACTTGAATTAGTTATAGGGTGACATTTTGACTGTTTCCTCCTTGTAATTCTCGTAACTCCACCTGCCTGACATTTCCTTCCTCTCCGGCGGCCCTTGGAGAACAGGTCCCACTTTGTGGGAGGGAGGCCACCCTGCAGAAATTCAGGACACTTTCCTGGGAAGGCTGCCCCTGAGGCACACACAGGAAATTTCAAACACCCTCAGACACCAAGAGGTTCATCGCTCCTCACCCCCTCCCACTCTGGGACTTGATCATTCAAGAACTACCCATGGAAGAACACAGAAAGTTCTTCATAAAAAAAGAAAAAGAATTCCAGTCCTTTCCCCTCCTAATAGCCCTCGGGGACAAAAACTCAGTGAGTCACCAAAGAGACACTTGCCTCCTGCCCTGAGTGGGCACTCATAGAAATCACAAAGATGAAAAGCTTAACACCCATTGTCCAGAAGAAACTCAGAAGGCAGTGGGAGAGGGGAAATGGGATGCCAAGAACTGAGATTTATGAAAAAGAAAAGAAAGAGAAAGGAAAGACAAAAGGCAGTGACCTTGAACAAACACAACCATTATGGAAGCGAATGACAGGCAGAATGTTTACGAGGTGCCCGCGCCCCACCACCACCCCCTCCTTTTTCCTTGGGTCACAGCCAGAAGTTCAGTGGCTTCACATATGAGATTCAGCAGACTCCAGCCCCTAACTCACTTTGAGAGAACTCGTTCAAGCACAGGTTCACGCTAATGCATATTCTTCTGTCTGGGATAAATCCAAAGGGTATTACCTGCCCAGTCCCTGAAAGATCTTGTTACGTACGTGAGGTAGGGGGAAGACACACCTGGCTCCCTAACCTGGCTCTGTGGTGTATGAGGTCATAAAAGAGTGGTATTAGCACCCGGTCCTGAAGCACAGGCATTAGTGGTCCTGCCAATACGAAGCCAGTGCTTCTCATTTCTCCCTGCTGCTGCTGCTGCTGCTAAGTCACTTTGGTCATATCCAACTCTGTGCAACCCCATAGATGGCAGCCCACCAGGCTCCTCAGTCCCTGGGATTCTCCAGGGAAGAACACTGGAGTGGGTTGCCATTTCCTTCTCCAATGCATGAAAGGGAAAAGTGAAAGTGAAGTCACTCAGTTGTGTCCAACTTTTCGAGACTGCATGGACTGCAGCCTACCAGGCTCCTCTATCCATGGGATTTTTCAGGCAAGAGTACTGGAGTGGGGTGCCATTGTCTTCTCCTATTTCTCCCTAAAGTATCCCAAATAGGAGAGGAAAATGAAAACATACCCCCAACTACTTAATGCAAGGACCTTGCATACTCTATACACTCCCCTCCAACCTCCTCTCACCTACATTCAAGCCCAAATGTTCCCTAAAGCCTATGGTTAAGTTTAGAAATTCACACATAATTTGTAGCCCACTCCTCCATAATATGGGCTTCCCTGGTGGCTCAGCAGTAAAGAATCTGCCTGCCAGTGCAGGAGACACAAGTTCAATTCCTGGGTTGAGAAGATTCCCTGAGCAAGGAAATGGCAACCTGCTCCAGTATTCTTGCATGGGAAATCCCATAGACAGAGGAGCCTGACGGGCTACAGTCCATGGGATTGCAAAAGAGTTGGACACAACTAAGGGCCTAAACAACAACTCCATAATATATCTTTGCTTTACTATAAAAATAGTTCAAATGACCACTGAGGGAACTTATATCCCATGGAGATATACCAAGCTTATCTTGTGGATTAATGTATCTCAGTGGATCACCATCCCACCAGCAAACCAGGTACCCCAGTTTGAGGAGCTTGATCTTAAACAATCACTTCTCTTGAAGAAGCAAAGTTCTCACCAGTCATGTGGACACATATTTGGGCAACCACCCTTTATTTTTAGTTGTAACCAAGAAAGCCTTTGATAGGTGAGCAATATTCCTATAACTAGATGGAAACTTGGTCCAGACTCACATGGACCAAGTCTCACCCCTGGTCTATATGAGTTTGAGGCTCTTCTCCAACAGCCTGTCCAAGACATTAGGTCGTCTAGGACTTGTTCTCTCTGGGATCTTCCTGCCATCAATCTTTGGCCTCCTGGACAGTCTGGTTGGCCATCTCAACACACATTTTATGCTTCCTCTACAATAGTTATAGGAAACCAGATAACCCAGTCTGAGGAGCTTGATCTTAAGCAATCACTTCTCTTGGAGAAGCAAATTTCTGACCAGTTATCTGGACAGACATTTGGGCAGTCTCCTTTATTTTCAGTTGTCACTAAGAAAAGTTTTTGATAGGTGAGCATAACATTCCTATAAATGGATACAAAGGGGGACATCAGCAGTGATGTGCCTGCTTCCCCTCAGAACCCTCTCTGGGGAGGTGGTGGAAGCATGATCTGTTCATGCTTAATCTCTCAAATCTTAAAATGGCGTGCAAAGCTCTGCATCATCTGGCCCCTGCCCACCTCTCCAGCCTCATCTCACAGTTCTGTCTTCCCCTCGATCACCCCATTCTAGCTTTGATCATACTGGACCTTCCTTCTAAAAGTAGTGCTGCTTTGCTGCAAATTCCTCTACTTCAGCAGGAAGGAAATGGTTCCACCCTTAGTCTATGTGAGTCTGAGGCTCTTCACCAATAGGTGGTCCAGGACCCCAGATCATCTAGGACTTGCTCTCTCTGGGATCTTCCTGCCACCTGTCTTTAGTCCCCTGGACAGTCTAGTTAGCCACCTCAACACTTGTTCCATGCTTCCTCTACAATAGTCAGTCTTGTACAGCTGGCCCCAGCCTATCTCCAAGAACTAAATCAGGCACGGTAATTCTCTTGCTTTTTCCATGGTTTAAGTGTGGCACATGACTCAGATCAAGCAATGATGAAAGCTGAGGACTTTTGCTTGATGGTTCCAGTAGAAACAATATGTACTTCTTTCTCTTCACATGGATGGAAAGCAGGTACCCTAGGGACTTTTACAGATACTTTGTAAGCAGAATAGAAGCTTGCTTTATGATAAAGCTGAAACATGGAAGGCAAAGAAGGGGTAGCAAAAGAAAAAGGATGTGTCCTTGGTTACATCCCTGAACTACTCAATTAAAGAAATGTTGAGGCTAAGCCTCTTGAATGCTTATTTTCAAGAACCAGTACACATCTTCATTATTTAAGGCAGTTGGATTGGAGATTGTTGTTGTTCAATCATTGTGTCCAACTCTTTGTGACCCCATGGACTGTGGCACACCAGGCTTCCCTGTCCTTCACTATCTCTCAAAGTTTGCAGAAACTCATGTCCATTGAGTCAGTGATGTCATCCAACCGTCTCATCCTCTGTCGTCCCCTTCTCCTGCCTTCAATCTTTCCCAGCATAAGGGTCTTTTCCAATGAGTCAGCTCTTTGCATCAGGTGGCCAAAGTATTGGAGCTTCAGCTTCAGCATCAATCCTTCCAATAAATATTCAGGGTTGATTTCCTTTAGGATTGACTTGATTTGATCGCCTTGCTGTTGAAGGGACTCTCAAGAGTCTTTTCCAGCACCGCAGTTCAAAAGCATCAATTCTTCAGCACTCAGCTTCTTTATGGTCCAACTGTCACATCTGTAACTAGAAAAACAATAGGCAAGTTTCCTGTCTTGAGGGAGATGACAATCCAGTTAAGAGAGAAAATGCATAGCATAATGAATATTAATGCTGGAGGAAGAATAGGGTACTGAGCATAATGCTGACCAAGATATGATGGGTGGATAGAATTAGGCAGGCAAAGTGAGGGGAAGAAGAAAAAGAAGAGGGAGAGTATAGAGAGAAACAAAGGCTTAACATTAGAAAGAACATGATGCTTTCATGAAACCAAAAATGGTCCCAAGATGTAGTCCTATCTTTAAAAACAGCCACTGAGAGCATGGTTACTCTAGATTCTGCCAGGGACCCTACCATTTCCTTTAAATTAATTGTAGCCTGATGACCAGACCCAGGTGCCATCTTCAGTCCAAAGGCATCCTTGAATGAGCAATGCAAGTAGAGGAAGCAGTTGCTGATGCACCACATTTTGAGGAGACACAAATACCATCTTTATGCATATCCCTCACTCCCCACTCCCATCTCTGCACACACTCTCAGTACTAGCCCTACACTCTCCTCAGTTCATCTGATCCCAATCCTGCTCACCAGCCAGGATACATACATCAAGATTCCAGGTCAGGATACTCTGGTGGTATCCAGTTATGGTCTATCCTCATCATTTGCAGATACACCTATTTGTAATCCCAAAGTCAAGTAGGCACTTTGGTTGTCATTCATTGATATTTGTTGAGTTCAGTTCAGTTCAGTGACTCAGTTGTGTCTGACTTTTGTGACCCCATGAAATGTAGCACACCAGGCCTCCCTGTCCATCACTAGCTCCTGGAGGTCACTCAGACTCACGTCCATCGAGTCAGTGATGCCATCCAGCCGTCTCATCCTCTGTCGTCCCCTTCTCCTCCTGCCCCCAATCTCTCCCAACATCAGAGTTTTTTCCAATGAGTCAACTCTTCACATTAGGTGGACAAAGTACTGGAGTTTCAGCTTTAGCATCAGTCCCTCCAATGAACACCCAGGACTGATCTCCTTCAGGATGGATTGGTTGGATCTCCTTGCAGTCCAAGGGACTCACAAGAGTCTTCTCGAACACTACAGTTCAAAAGCATCAATTCTCTGGAGCTCAGCTTTCTTTGTAGTCCAACTCTCACATCCATACATGACCACTGGAAAAACCATAGCCTTGACTGGACAGAACTTTGTTGACAAAGCAATGTCTCTGCTTTTGAATATGCTATCTAGGTTGGTCATAACTTTCCTTCCAAGAAGTAAGCATCTTTTAATTTCATGGCTGCAGTCACCATCTGCAGTGATTTTGGAGCCCAAAAAAATAAAGTCTGATATGTTTCCACTATTTCCCATGGAGTGATGGGACCAGATGCCATGATCTTAGTTTTCTGAATGTTGAGCTTTAAGCCAACGTTTTCACTCTCCTCTTTCACTTTCATCAAGAAGTTTTTGAGTTCCTCTTCACTTTCTGCCATAAGAGTGGTGTCATTGATGTTATTGAGGTTAAGTGAGGTTTTGATATTTCTCCTGGCAATCTTGATTCCAGCTTGTGATTGTTCCAGCCCAGCGTTTCTCATGATGTACTCTGCATACAAGTAATAAGCAGAGTGACAATATACAGCCTTGATGTGCTCCTTTTCCTATTTGGAACCAGTCTGTTGTTCCATGTCCAATTCTAACTGTTGCTTCCTGACCTGCATATCGAACTCTGCATTCAGATGCTTATATCTTTCCTTTTCTTCTTTGCTTTTCACTTCTCTTCTTTTCACAGCTATTTGTAAGGCCTCCCCAGACAGCCATTTTGCTTTTTTGCATTTCTTTTCCATGGGGATGGTCTTGATCCCTGTCTCCTGTACAATGTCACGAACCTCCGTCCATAGTTCATCAGGCACTCTGTCTATCAGATCTAGTCCCTTAAATCTATTTCTCACTTCCACTGTATAATTGTAAGGGATTTGATTTAGGTCATACATGAATGGTCTAT
Organism: Cephalophus harveyi; assembly: GCA_006410635.1. Lineage (NCBI taxonomy): Eukaryota > Metazoa > Chordata > Mammalia > Artiodactyla > Bovidae > Cephalophus > Cephalophus harveyi. The sequence continues at coordinate 346,549 of SJYT01082772.1, forward strand.
TGGTTTTCCCTACTTTCTTCAATTTCAGTCTGAATTTGGCAATAAGCAGTTCATGATCTGAGCCACAGTCAGCTCCTAGTCTTGTTTCTGCTGATTATATAGAACTTCTCCATCTTTGGCTGCAAAGAATATAATCAATCTGATTTCGGTGTTGACCATCTGCTGATGTCCACGTGTAGAGTCTTCTCTTGTGTTGTTGGAAGAGGGTGTTTGCTATGACAGTGCATTTTCTTGGCAAAACTCTCTTAGCCTTTGCCCTGCTTCATTCTGTATTCCAAGGCCAAATTTGCCTGTTACCCCAGGTGTTTGATATTTGTAGAGGGGTGGAAATTTTGCATATTTTGAAGCACACATTCCCAAGTGATACCCACGCTGTGCTTTCTTGTTTCAGTTCTCATACTGTAAAGTATCCTTTCACAGTCCTTTTTTAACATTTGTGTGTGTATGTGTGTGTATGTGTTGTTTTTGTTTTAGTGATATCACTGTTTAAAATTAAGCCCAGGGATAGCACTGAAGTTCCGTCTGGTGTTCCTTATTGCAAGAGGACTAGGATGCACCTTATGAAGCAAATAATATCTGTGTTAGATAAGTTTCATTCAGGTGTGAGTTATAATGCTATTGGCTGTGAGTTCATTGTTAATCAATACTATGTTTTAAAAGGTGTCTTTAAACAGAAGCATAGGTAAAACTGGCCTATGTATTGATCAGTTATTAAAAATATTTTGACCAGAGACTCACAGGAAACTAACCCTGAATTCCTCCTGCAAGCAATGGTTCAATGGTTCAGTATTTGCTAATTCAATGTTCACAGCATCTTTACAGAATACACTTATCATGAATTACATGAATAGACTGTATAGGCTGACAGATTGCAAGCACTAGAAGATGTCTCTCCAACTCAAATGTTTACTCCTGTACAAGTTAGTATAAGTGCACTGCTCCACATACAAACCCTCAAATTCATAATAGTTCAAATGCAGCAGATATTTATTTCTTATTCACATATCCATTTTGAGCAGGTGAATGGGACATCCCAGGGGTGACCCTCCACCACTTAGCTCTGCAGGAATCTAAGAATCTTCAGGGCTAGATGGACACAGCCATTATAATATGTGGTTTTCAGGGAACCTGGGCATTATCCTCATTTGGCTCAAAGGAACAGGTAGGATTGCACCTGAGATATTTTGATGGGCCAGACCGGGAAGTGGCGCTCATCACTCCTGCTCACTCTCCATTGGCTAGAACTCAGTCACATGGCCATGCTTAGCTGCAAGAGAGTCTGGGAAATGTAGTCTGGTTGATGACCAGGAAGAAGAGAATAAGATTTCCTTGACACCTAGCAGTCTCTGACACAGTTTGTTTGTTTCACGGACTCATATGAAGTTGGGTTCATACCAAGACCTGTGACTGCCCCAGGAAGATTAATAATTTGCTCCCTCCCCTTGAATTCTTCTTTAAATATTTATTCAAAGTTTACTTTGAGGCAAAAGTAAAGACAGGGAGGAAGAGAGCTGTACCTTGACCTGAGGAAATCCTGCCCAAACCCTTGCTCTGACTCCTGAGCCAGCTCCAGGGTTGATTAATTTTCCCAGCCCCTCTCTAGTATAGCACATTCCTAATCCTTGCTGAAATCAGTGCCCTTGAGTGTAACGAAGCCCAAAACTGAGGGACGGTCCTGAGGCCCTAACCAGGAGACACTTTCTGAACCAGGAATTCCCCAGAGGAATCACACAGGCCCAGCAAGCCCACACACTCAGAGAGATGGCAGCCACAGGGGACACCAGCTCCAGGTAGAGAGGCCAAGACCCTGGCAACTCCCAGGGCAAGTGGGAGGTCACACCCAGCCAGACAAGGCCTGAGCCAACCCTGACTTTAGCTGTCTGAGTCCCTTCCTGCTCTGTGAGGCCAACTGTGAGGAACCAGAAAGGAATGTTACAGTGTGAGAAGGACTTCGGGGTGACAGTGGCCTGAACGAGAGCAGGGACTAGAGGGACCTCATATTTAGCCCATGTTCTAAGGGAGACCAAAGCCCCGTTTGTGCTTTGAAAGCATTTATAAGCAACCAGGGCGCCACAGACCACCTTAAGCCCTCCTCACATTACTGCTCACACACACTCTAACTAAAGTCAAAAGGAACACAGACAGACAATGGCCCTCAAAAAGGCACGCAAGCTTCTGTCTCCCCTCTTTGATGTCTCTCCCAGGTGTCAAAAGAAGGACTCCCATTCTATAAACCAGCAGCTTCGTGGGATCTGGAAACAACCCCTGAAAGAAAAACGTGATAATAATTTTATGTTCAATGACAGGCCTTGTGATAAGCATTTGATGTGTGTTGCTGCACTGAATTCTCACAAGGTCCTGGGAGGCAGGTACTCTAATCCCCGTCCTGCTGGTGAGGAAACAAGGGCTCAAAAGGGAGAATTCATTTGGACACATTCATGCAACTAGAAAGAGGTGGAGTCAGCCCCTTCTGTCTGGCTGCTAAACCTGTCTTCTTAACTTCTAATTTCTGAGGCTGACAACACTGGTCACTTGCTGGATGTGGGGAGGGGATGGGGGGGCAGGAAATCCTTACCTGCTACCTTCTAGTACCTGCACCTCCTCCTCCTCCACAGCTGAGGCCTGACTCCCTTGGTAGAACCACCTCCACGCTGACCACCTGGCAGGATGGCCCCGTCACCGCCATGCATTCACTGGACTCAACCCTTTCTCTGCCATGACTTTCAGACCTCTTACCAGCATGAATGAACAACACTTCTCCCTTTCTGCACCTGAAAAGCTGGGATTCCTTCCATGGATTTCCATGGGCAACCTGAACTGATGCAGTTGGTGGTGGTTTCTTGGCACGTTCTCCCTGGAGGCAATCACCACTTCTAGTCTCCTTTCGATCTTTTTTCTCCCTTTTGTGTTTTTTTCTTAAAACAGATCCTGTGAATGAGCGTGGGATAAAACCAAAGAGTTTGTGACGGTTCATCACTTAAGATGCTTCTTCTTTACACCTTTCCTAGGGTTTGAGGAAGGAGGACAGGGCATTGTACAGGCCAAGTCTTTATCAGGGTATTGCTAAGCCATGTTAGGGGCTTCCCTGGTGGCTTAGACAGTAAAGAACCCTCCTGCAATGCGGGAGACCTGGGTTCCATCCCTGGGTTGGGAAGATCCCCTGGAGAAAGCAATGGCAATCCACGCCAGTATTCTTGCCTGGAAAATCCACAGGGCAGAGGAGCCTGGCGGGCTACAGTCCACAGGGTCACAAACAGTCGGACACAACTGAACGGCGAAGCAGAGGGAGCCGTGTTGAACTCTCCCCGTCCTTTCTCCCCAGCCAGACCTTCTTCCCAAGACTCTAGAGGAGCTGGCAGGAAAGGGCCAGGCAGGTGCCACAGCTCTGTTCCCAGGAGTCTGGGTCATGCCTGACTTCCCAGATGCATTAGATTGAGTGACAGTGTGGTTAAGAGAGTTGCCAAAAATCACAGAGCTGGAGAAGGCCGTTCCAGAGGGCTGGGATATTAAGAGGAAGCCAAAGGGTCAGAGTCAAGTTCCAAGGAGGAAGCATCCGGGGAGCCACAGCGAGTGCCTGGGGCTGAGGAGGGCAAGCTTGCCACGGGCCTGACTGCGGACAGCTCCCTGGAGAGCTTCACCCTGCGTCACAGGTCCTTGGTCTCTTCACCTGAAAAACCAGCAGGTCAGGCCACCCAAGGCAGTAGATACTAAATTGGTCTAAGCTTCCTTCCAACTTTGGAATTCTTCCACTACCTAAAAATCTAGGGGTCTGGAAGTGCCCCTTGGCCTTTTCCCATTCACTTGGAGTGCTGACCACACCAAACCTGGGATGTAGTTCTCTTGTTCCCACCCAGCCCTTGCCAGGGAAATCGGACTGAGGCCCTTCTGACCCATTTACTTCAAAGGCGACCAAAGGGTGGCCTAGCAAAGAGGATAGATGCCTCCAAAGTCATGCTGAGCCTTCTGGATGGGTGACTTATGACTACTCTCCCTTCTTGGGATCAAAAAGTTCTATCTGATCGACTTTCACACCCCAAAACTTTCAGTCTGCTTTGAGCATCCCCAGGCACCTTAACATTGGGGAACAACCCCCTCAGCCTTCAGCAGAAACGGGGAAAGGGGGGAAGGGGATTGGGGACATGTCACTCCCACTGCCTGTGACATCTTCATCCTCACCCTCACCTCCTCCCAACTCCACATCCTGGCAGGGAGAGCTGGTCCCAGTCAGCGTCAAAGAGTCAAAACAGAGCTCCTTCTCCTTGTGCATTTTCCTCCTCTATGGCTTAGACTGTAAAGTCATCAGGAAGTACGGTCTAGTGCTCCAAGCTCCAGACAGACGGCCTGACCTCTGTCCCGGCTGCCAGGACTGACCTGGGCCAGACATCACACCCCCAGGACTGTCTCCTCCCCTGCAAACAATTCTGGCAAAGGCGGCATCACCTCTCACTGCAAAATACGTCCCCTTCCCGCTCCTGCAGCAGCAGACTTAGGACCAGCCTATCTCTATGGAGAGGGGATCACTGTGGGGAAGGGTGTGGAACAGGACAGGGTAAGAAGGGGTTCATTGTACAATGCGGGCGGTGGGGGAGGGGATGAAGACCTCAGGGGCTGTCCCTCCCATCTGGATTATCTTCATTTTTCCACTGGCCCTGAGGTGGAGGGTCCCTGCTCTGGGCTCCCCTGAACTTGGGCTGGTTTTCTTTGGGCAGCAGGCTGATGTGCAGATAAACAGAGGGCCTGTTGTGGATGGCTGCTGGGCGTCTCTGGGGATCAGTAACACCTTCATCAGAGAGGTGCTGCTGTAAGCATTCACTTCCCTTCCCTGCCCCCACCCTTTAAATAAGCAGGCCGTTTCCTCCTCTCCACCCTCCCTTGCAACTGGGTCATTTTGCCTTCCTCTGGCTGGAGTCCGACTTCTCATCCAGTGTCAGACCTCCACTGCCCTTGGTGCATCCTGTCTTTTGCTCCTTATTTTTTTTTTTAATCGAAGTAAAGTTGATTTACAATGTTGTGTTGGTTTCAGGTACACAGTAAAGTAATTCAGATATATATATATATATCCATATTCATTTTCATATTCTTTTCCATATAGTTTATTACAAGATATTGAATATAGTGCCATGTGCAATACAGCAGGACCTTGTTGTTTACCTGTTTTATATGTCGTAGTTTGTATCTGCTAACCCCAAACTCCTAGTTTATTCCTCCCTCACTCCTTTTACCCTTGGTAACCATAAGTTTGTTTTCTATGCCTGTACATCTGTTTCTGTTTCACAGATAACTTCATTTGTGTCATATTTTAGATTCCTTATATAAGTGATTTATAATATTTGTCCTTCTCTCTCTGACTTACTTCTCTTAGTCTGATAATCTCTAGGTCCATCCCTGCTGCAAATGCAAATGGCATTATTTCATATTTTTATGGCTGAGTAATATGCTACTGTGTATTATTGTTGCAATATTCTGTTGTATATGTATTGTATATACATATATATAGTTTTCGGAGAAGGCAATGGCATCCCACTCCAGTACTCTTGCCTGGAAACTCCCATGGACGGAGGAGCCTGGTGGGCTGCAGTCCATGGGGTCGCTGAGTCAGACACGACTGAGCGACTTCACTTTCACTTTTCACTTTCATGCATTGGAGAAGGAAATGGCAACCCACTCCAGTGTTCTTGCCTGGAGAATCCCAGGGCTGTCTCTTATACACATCTNATGGGGTCGCTGAGTCAGACACGACTGAGCAACTTCACTTTCACTTTTCACTTTCATGCACTGGAGAAGGAAATGGCAACCCACTCCAGTGTTCTTGCCTGGAGAATCCCAGGGAAGGCAGAGCCCAATGGGCTGCCGTCTGTGGGGTCGCACAGAGTCGGACACGACTGAAGCAACTTAGCAGCAGCAGCATATATAGTTTTACCTTTGAAGCAGGGTGTCTTTCAACCATGATTATCTATTCGAATCACTCAAATATATACTCCACATCTTTCTTTATCCATTCATCTGTTGATGGCCATTTTGGTTGCCATCAACAGATGGCATCCATAACTTTCCTGTTCTTCTGGTCCTTGTGAGGTCTCCTTTTACGATTGCCTTTAAATGAGTCCCTGACCTGACTGAAGGAAAGCTTATCTCTCCCCCTGTGCTGGTGTGATGGGTTTTTCAGAGCTGAGACACATGAGGGTTGCTGAAGAATGGGCCTCTTCAGTGACCCTCTGTCTGGCTTCTGGTGAGGATTTTCATCTGATCTTTAATCCTTCCTTTGCCACGTGGACAAACACACCCAACACGCTCACCTTCCATTCAACTATCTCTGGCTGTCCTGCAGCAGACAAGGAAACTTCACATGCCATTCATTGCTGACATGAGGTGGGCATTCATTCTTGTGAAGGAAAAGTTAGTAGGTGCCAGGGCAGAGAAGTCTGTGTATTTGAACAGGCAGGCATCCTTGCTCCTAAAAGTAAACCACCAGACACCATTTCACGGCCCTTAGATAAGATCTACAAGCGTGGCTCTCAACACTGGCTACATGTTAGAAACCAGGCTGCCTCCAGATCCATTAAAAGGAAATCTCTAGGAGTGGGATCAGCCCTCGGCCAACTTTGAGAGCCTCCAATCTAAAACACTGACCCAAATGGCAGTTTAGGAAACAGCAGCTCAGACAGGGCAAGTGACCCGCCCAAAGTTTAACGGTCAACTGGGAGCAGAGCCTGGTCTCTTAACTGTAAATTCATCTCTCTTCCTGTCATAGTTTCCCCTGTGGTCACTGTAGGAGAGAAAGACTTAATTTTGGGTAGACATTAAAATTATCTAGGGAACTTTTGAAATACACGATGACAGCCTTCACCCTGGAATTCTCTTTTAATTGCTCTGGAGTATGGCCTGGGCATACATTTCTTTTTTTTTTTTTTTTTTTTTTTTAGTCCCAAATAGATAATCATGGCTGAAAGAAACCCTGCTTTAAAAGTAAAATTCAGAAAAAGAGAAAGAAAAGGGAGGGCGAGAGAGAGAAGGGAAGAAAATAATGCTGCAGAAGTCAGAGGAGGGAAGAATGTTCCTGGAGGCAGTATCTTTGGGATCTGCCAAAATGCATGACGTCTGAGCTAGATTTTGAAGGAGAAATGGACTTAGATACTTGGAAGCAGCCAAAGGCTTTGCAGGGAGCGGAATGAGCAGAGTCCCACAGGAAGGGACGTGGGAGGTGTAAGTGTTGAGAAGTGGACAAACAGGTCACTTGGGACTGAAGTGTGCGAGACCATGAACGCCACACTCGGGAATGTGGACTGAATTGTCCGGGCCACACAGCAGAAGCACCTGGAGGGCTCGTTAAAGCAGATTACCCGGCCCCACCCTCAGAGCTTGGATTCAGTGGGCCTGTGCGGGGGCGAGAACTTGCATTCCTAACAAGTGCCCACGTGACACTGATGCTGCTGGTCCTCGGAAGACACATTAAGAAGCTCTGGGCTGCGCCAAGGGAACTCACAGGCGGTTTTGGCTCTTGGCGACTGCGTTTGAGAGAGAGAGGAAGGAAGAGACTTACTGTCAGAAAGAAAAAGACAAATACCATATGACATCACTTAAAACATGACACAAATAAACTTATCTGTGAAACAGAAACAGACTCGCAGAGGTAAAGAACAGACTTGTGGTTACCAAAGGGGAGGTGGAGTGAAAGAGGGATGGGCTGGAAGGCTGGGTTTAGCAGATGCAGACTGTTGTATACAGGATGGATAAACAGGGCCCTGCTGCATAGCACAGGGAGCTATATTCAATATCCCGTGATCAACTATGATGGAAAAGAATATGAAAAAGAATATATATACATAGGTATGAACGTATAACTGAGTTGCTTTGCCATACAACAGAAAATTAACACAGCATTGTAAATCAACTACACTTCAGCATAAATTCAGAAAAAGACAGGAATATGATCTGATGTGAAAAGAGAAAGCAGGAAGTCTTCTAGTACACTTCTAGGACATCAAGAGAGGACCCGGGAGGCCTGGGCAGGGAGTGGGCGAGGAAGGGCTTCCAGCGGATGCTAGTGCAGGAGAGCACAGAACGTGGGAACCACCTAGATTCGGATGGAAGTCGAGGCGGAGTCCAGGATGAGTGAACTGGGGAGCCTCAACAGGCCGGATGACCACCGCACAGGTCTCTGAGCTGAGGACCCAGGGGAGGAACAGGCGGGGGCAGCCCCGGGGGCTCAGCTGGAACATGAACTCTGGACCCTCATCCCAAGCTCCGGGCAAGCCTGTGACCTCTGCCTCAGGCCCAGGCCACTACAGAATAAAGACAGCTTGGCCCTGCTCCCCAAGGTGTCCCTGCCTCTACCTTAAAACTCCTCCAGGAGGTGTGGGGTGGCCTGAGCCAGTGTGCCTCTCCCCGCCACACACAGGGCCTGGGGGGCAACAGTGTTTCTTTCAAGTCAACTCAGGGAGGCAAGTTTAGCAAGCCTGGGTATGTTGCTCATGCTCAGACACATTTTGCTCCAAACCCTTAGTTTTCATCTGCCTTCATATTTACGGAACATATACTTGTTCTCCAAAGCAGTGATTCTGAGTCTTGGCCTCACATTTATAGAATCATCTGCTGAGATTTAAAAATACCTGTACCCGGCTGCATCCCACACCAATCAGAACACAACCTCTGGAGTGAGACTCAGGCGCCTGTATATTTTCAAGCTCCCTGAGTCATTCAAAAGTGCAACTAGGACTCAGGACTGTGACCTGTAGGGTGTGTGTAGGTAGCCTCCAAATAGCGTATTTATGAAAATGGCACTTCCTCTCAAAGGAAATGGTTTGAATGCATCTGACATCACCCCACCAGCACCCTACTCCCTCTTGCCACCCATGGGTACAGGTCAAGGGACTTCAACTTTCTGACCTACAGGCCTGCCCCGGAGGTTGGAGTGGGAGCTGTGGATGTGGGTTGTGGTGGAGGAGGCTGGAGGTGCGGCCCAGGAAGGGAGGAGCCGGAGGGCCCAAAATCCAGGGAGGCCTGCACTCGCAGGAGGCCGCCCCCAGGCCTGCGGAGGGGTGGGTGTGGTGCGGCGCCCAGCCTACCCGGAGGTTTTAAAGACCTGAGGGAGCCGTGGGTGAGGGCGCCGGGAGGGGCTCTGCATGGAGGCTGGCAACTCCCAGAGCAGCTCTTCAGTACAGGTGAGTGTGGGAAAGCCAGGAGAGGGCAGAGGGCCACAGGGCCCTGGCTCCTGGTCCTCCTCCTGGACCTGGAGCCCCAGACACAGAGAAGGAGAGGAGACTCCCTGGGGGAAGATGAGCTCCAGGGCCGCCGGGATTCAGGGGTCTTGAAGCTGGTAGGGTTTGGGGGCACGTCTTTAAGAAACAATACAATGTGCCAAGAATAACACAGCACAGGGCCTCAGAAGGCAGCGGGGCTCTGTGGTGAGCCATTTGACCTCCTGCTAAATCCACCCCAGGCTTACATGCCGTGATAAGACATTAACTGTTTCATTGCCAAAGCCGTCATACCTTCCGGGGTGGTATCTTTGCGGCCCTGGAGGTACTGTGGTCTTTGGGACGTGTCAGACCAGGGAGGCCAGTCATCCATTCTATTTCCGAGGCAAGAAAGAGATAGAGGGGTGTCCATGGTCAGTCACCCAACACAGCAGTGACGGGGCCACTGACGGGGCCCTCAGAGCCAGCCATGCACACCGACGTCCCCCTCCACACACTGGAATGAGAACTTCCCACGTGCCAGGGTTGTGCTGGACACAGCAAGCACCACAGAGACGCACACGTGACCCAGCTCTCTAAGTGTGGTGAGGAGGCCCACACAGGCCAGCAATTACAGTGGGAGGAGCACAGGAAAGACACATGCAGGCGCCTGTGAGCACAGGAGAGAGGATGAGAGGTTCTCACCAGAGGCAGTTTAGGCAAGCTTCCTGGAGGAGGCAACATGAGAAGGAGCCAGAGAACTGGTCCAGCAGAGGAAACTCACCAGCCAGGGAAAGTTTTCCTGCACTGCAAACAGCCCCACAGTACCTATTGAACACCTACTGTGATCCAAACCTTAAGCTAATCGTCATTATCTATGAAGAAGAGTCTGTACCACATCCTCCCAGGATGGGTTCTAGGATCGTCCCCATTTTACAGATAAGGAAGCTGACTCAGTGCTGTTGAAGCACTTGTAATCACTCTCACAGCTATTCAAGTGGTGGGTTTGACTATTACAACCGGGAAGCCTGGCTCCAGAGCCCCTGTAAGCCCCAAACTATGAGAGGGACAGCTTGAAGGATGTGGGAAACCGCAAGAAATTCAGCATCTCACACACAGGAAGCCCAAGAAAGGAATTTGGGAGAGGCCCAAAGTGCAGGATGGATCCTGAAGGGCCTGGAAGAACAGGTGAAGGAGTTGGGGTTGGTCCTGTAAGAAGCAGGATACCAGCTCAAGGTTTTTGAGTAAGAGCACAGCATGGTCAGATCTCGGCTTTAGCAAGGTTATCATAGACGTGAATATAGAAGATGGATTGGAGGCCATCCGATGGACGCAGGAGGATATCTAAGGATGTTACTGCAGAGTCCTGGCAAGTGCTGAAGCAGCATCAGCTGAGGCTGAGGGCCCAGCTCGGAGCTCTTCTGCCTCCAAAGACCAACTTTACCAGCCTGGGTGAAGTGGGATGAGTCAACAGGGTTTGGGGAGAGGGGGCAATGAGGGGAAGTGGAAGCAGTTGTATGCCACAGAAACTGCTCTGGACTTGGAGCCACAAGACCTGAGTTCCCACAGGCCACTTTTGTGTATACAGTCAACACCCTTCACTTGGCTGAGTCACAGTTTCCTCATCTGGAAAGTAAGCATAAGAATTCTTGTTCTGACTCAATTTTTTGAGATTTAAGCAGCATGTATGTGAAAGATACCCCACAAGAATTATTGGCAATCCAGTGGAAGCTTTAAAATGTCTGCACAATTAAGTGACAGCCCAGAGACCAAAGACATCACCTCCTTGGGCTGAACTGGTTTCCTCTGCTTGGCGATGGGACTCCCAGCTCAAGCATGTTCCCACCTCCACAGGACCCACTGACTCTCCTCCTCCTTCAAAGCACAGCCCAGTGGCTCCTCCTTCAAAGCACAGCCCAGTGGCTCCTCCTTCAAAGCACAGCCCAGTGGCTCCTCCTTCATGCAGCCTTTCTTCGGACTCCTGGCTGGAAATAACCACTTCTTCCCCAGAAGGAGCACTACTTACTGCTCGTTCAGTCTCACCTCTGTCTCTGATAGAGCTGCAGCTGGCGATGTATTCTGCTGCCCCCAGCCCCCTTCCTGACTTTTCTTGTTCGTCTTTGCCACACAAAGAACGCATCCCACGCTTTTTTGTTGAATGGTTAAAATACCGTGTGAGAGTGACTGGGCTGTGGTTCCACAGAGAAGCCTGGGAGGAAAGCAGCCTTGATCCAGAGAAAAGGGCAAGAGGGTTCTATGTGATGACATGAGGGTCGGAGGCCTGGAAGGCTAGCAATAGGCTTTCAAATTCTCCACAGACAGACGGGAAATAATGAGAGTGATAACTGTATTTGCTCACAGTTACTGAGTCCCTATTTTATGATTTGCTAAGTGTTTCCCTGAATTGTCTTGTTTAATCCTTACAACAAACCTGTAAGGAGGTAACATTTTTATCCAACACCTCATCCAGTGCCAACAGAGACAGTGCTCAGCTAAGTTACAAAAAAAAAATGATGGATGAAGAAACTGGGCCCCGGAAGATGCAGTCACTTGCTTAAAGTCATACAGTTGGTAGCCATCAGAGTTGAGATTTAACTCTTCACTGCTTCATACTGCTTCTCATAGAAGAAAAGACAGTTTGTAGGCAGCGCGAGGGAAAAGCAGGCGTGGTGAGGGAAGGCCTCTCCCTTGTGGCACCTGTCGAAGGACCAGAATATGAAAATCCAGGAGCGAGCCTTGAATCAGGGGTCCTGCTTGTCCAACTTTTCCCAACCTGAAAAGTTAAGTACAAGTCTCCCCTCGGAGGAAGGGAGATGGCTTCAGAGTCCAAGGCCAGCACAGGCCAGCCCCTAAGGAGTCATGGAGCTTTATTTGCTTAGCTCTTTTCCAGGCATTTCCTTATCAGCATTTCTTCTAGAAGGGTCTGGACAGCTCGTTTCATTCCAGGGCTCAGGCTTGCAGGAACCCCAGGGTTCAGGCTGGCAGAAACCCTGTTTATTAAAAAGGGTGGGGTGGACCCAGTGTGTCCTAGGATCTGTTCTCTGCTCCCATCACTCAGCTGGTTGAGAGAAGACGGGCCATGAGACAGAGAGAGGGTGTGAACAGGCCAGAGAAACCCCACTGCCTTCTCCCGCCCAGAAGAGCAGGAGAGAAGCAGATCCTGCCTGACTGATCCCAGACCCCCGCACTGCCCTGCTGACATTTGATAAATGCTTCCTGTGAAAATGTTTACCCAGGAGGAAAGGGATCCTGCCTCCCCTCCCTACAACGCGGGTGGGAAGAGGGGCTGCACCGGCCCCATAAATCCTAACAACTGTCTCTGCTCACCACCCCGCCTCTCTGGTGCCCTGCAGGGGGCAGGGGGGAGACAAAGGTGCCAGACACAGAGCTGTGAGGGGAGGCAGGTACACAGCCGGGGAGTGGGGCGGGGAAGGGCGTCACATATGTGGGCCGTGTCCATTTGTCACTTCTATCTACTATTTTTTTCTCCATCTCTTTTAAATTAAGTTGCCATCTATCCTTGTTTAATCCCAGAAGTCCCAGAGGAACCATCAGGAGCAGCTTTCTTTTCATTTTTCCCTGCTTGGGAAGTGATGTGAGGACGGAGCTGGCAAACAGTCACAGTGGATCTTCAATCCTGTGAGGAGCATCCACGGGCCTGGAAAAAACAGCTTGCTTCCCCAGCGATCAGGGTCTCCGGGTTCCAGTCTCAGAGGACCTCTAGGAAGGCCCGTGGAGGGGTTGAAGAGTGTGGCGGCAGGAGCCACGGAAGCCAGTTAGTGCTGCCGTCGCCACTCACCCACCTGCGGCCTTCGGCAGCTTGCAGAGCTGCCCGGTGCCTAGCTCCCCTGCCCTGCAGGTGAGAGGCCGTGCGCTCACCTGCACAGTCTCCTGGCAAGGCTGAGGAAAGCGATGCATGCACAGACACACTGAAACGGTGAAATAACGCACGCCCATGGGTTTGTTTTTTTTAAGCCAAGGAAATTGGCCGAGTTCTCCATCTATGAAGAGTACCACAGGCTCTTCATCTCACTTTCCTGAATGTCAGGACAGAAGAGATGATAGTAACAAACATTTCCAAGACCTTGGGTTAATTTTTCATTTCACCAACATCCAAACATTCAGAAAATGAAAAACACCCCAAAACTTGTTTTCTCTTCCAAATAATGATTATCTCAGCCTACACTAGCACCTGAAGCGAAGCACCAAAGGCTAAATTATTTTTTAAATGTCACATTCTCGGTCTTGAAGAGTTCATGACAACATATTTCTAGCCTAGCCTGAATATCTCTTTAACTGAAGCACACCAATTCTCAACAGTAGTTCTGTTTAAGTATGTAACTAAACAGAGCACGTATACCAGAAGCAAATCAGCAGCTTACTTAAAAGGCCACATCCATTGTACTGGATCAGAACTTCGGGGGGAAATAGGACTGGGAAATCATATTTTAATGTGTATGTCAGGTGGTTAAAAGGCATGCGTGCTCCCTGTTAAGGGCCTCCACTAATCTGGAGGCTCCGCAATGTGCTGCCAAAGAGGCATCAAACCTCCTCTAAGTCCTTCAGCAGCCAATCCTTGGATCCCCAAGAGGGAACACTCAGTTCAGTTCAGTTGCTCAGTCATATCCAACTCTTTGTGATCCCATGGACTGCAGCATGCCAGGCTTCTCTGTCCATCACCAACTCCTGGAGCTTACTCAAACTCATGTTCATCGAGTCAGTCGTGTCATTCAACCGTCTCATCCTCTGTTGTCCCCTTTTCCTCCCACCTTCAGTCTTTCCCAGCATCAGGGTCTTTTCCAATGAGTCAGCTCTTCACATTAGGTGGCCAAAGTATTGGAGTTTCAGCTTCAACATCAGTCCTTCCAATGAATATTCAGAACTGATTTCCTTTAGGATGGACTGGTTGGATCCCCTTGCAGTTCAAGGACTCTCAAGAGTCTTCTCCAACATCACAATTCAAAAGCATCGATTCTTCGGTGCTCAGCTTTCTTTATAGTCCAACTCTCACATCCACACATGACTACTGAAAAAACCATAGCTTTGACTAAATGGACCTCTGTTGGCAAAGTAATGTCTCTGCTTTTTAATATGCTTTCCAGGTTGGTCATAGCTTTTCTTTCAAGGAGCAAGTGTCTTTTAATTTCATGGCTGCAGTCACCATTTGCTGTGATTTTGGAGCCCAAAAAAATAGTCTCTCACTGTTTCCCCATCTATTTCCCATGAAGTGATGGGCCTGGATGCCACAACCTTAGTTTTCTGAGTGCTGAGTTTTAAGCCAACTTTTCCCACTCTCCTCTTTCACTTTCATCAAGAGGCTCTTTAGTTCTTTGCCTTCCACCATAAGAGGAGAGGCACACACAAATCTAGCAGAGCCCCAGTCATATGACCCAACTTTCAAGGCCCCGCATCCGTAGATCTGATTCTGGAAAAAGCAGATGAGAGAGGCTGGGTCCAGAGCCAAGTCTTGACTAGAGCCAAGATCACAGCAGAGGCTAGCAGGAAGGGAGGAAGCACAGCACAATGCTAAGGTAATAAAAAGGACCACTGTGCCCTGCACGAAGGGCAGCGCTGCAGCTGGCTTCAGAGTCCAGTTTCCTGGCAGCTGACCCAGGTCACAGGAACAACGCTGGAGGCGGGCAGAGGACAGGCAAGTGAAACTTTACAGTCTTGGGATCTAAGTGTTCTAACGACTCACGTGTTTCGTTTTACTCAGTATACAATGTCCAGGCCTTAATCTTGGAAGGGATCGATGCCTTCTTAGGTGCCAGCTGAACTGTAGTTGGTCTATCAGTGGACAGGATCCTGTGACTCTATCTGCGTGCTCTTAGAGTTGAGTATGGAGATGTGGTATTTCCTCATGTGACTGATCTCCCACTTATTCATCAAGATGACCTGAACTTACTGTATTCCAAGGAAACTGTTCACGGCAGCCTTAGTCATCCTAAGGGGACTATGGAGAGAGTCTGCAAGTGAGTAGTTTTTCAGTTCCATTAGAACTTGTAGTGGTGGCCTCAGCCCCTGTGACTAAAACAGGGTAGGGCTCTCCTCCCCACTTCACAGGTGAGAAAGCTGAGGCTCAGAGAGGTTAGCAAAATTTCCTAAGTCACACAGCATAAAGTTCATCAATGGGACTCCAGTTCTTCTGGTTCAGATTTTCTTTCACTGGAGTTTCTTATTAAGTCTCAGAAATTTGACCTTTGTGATGCATCTAGAAGCTTTCCTCTTAGCGCCTTGAAAATCTTCTTACAAGAGCTCTTACAGAGCTCTTTTTTCTTGTGTTCTGGTTAAAAACAAATTTCTTATTTAATACTTTGGCATATGAGTTAGGGTGACCAATCTTCTTGATTTCCCCAGGACTATACCAGTTTTAGCACTTAAAGTAAGTACCCATGAAATCCCTCAGTCCCAGGCACACTGGGACAGCTGGTCACCTTACTACAAGCTCAGACCATCTTATCACCCCTCAGGGAATCTCCAGCTATATAGGAACCCATGCCTTCTGACCCACTAACATACATCCTTTGCTCCCCAAGAATCAGGCTCTTCAGAGCAAATGTGACTAGGCAATCATTCTCCATCCAGCTGAGCTCTATGGTGAACTTCTGATCACAATGGACATATTAGAGATAAAGGAGAGGTATACAGAGAGCAATACTGAATTCATCAGTACCAATTTCCAAATAACCATATACAAGAATTTGCTTAATGAACCCTGATGCTGAAAGAGAAAATGGTTCAGGACACAGACACTCTGCTACCCCACAGTTAATTTAGAACAAAGTGGTATGTGCATCCGTCCTGATGGCCACTGGAGCAGACAAGCAGATTAAATCCTGGCTCTGCCACTGAATAGCCATACGACTTTGGCAGGTTGCCTGAATCTCTCTGCACCTTAATTTTCTCATCTATTAAATGGACATAAAATCTCCTTCATAGATTTATCATGAGAATTAATACATATAAATTATAAGAGTGCTTGTAGTAAACTGTCCATTGCCCCATAACCTACACACTGCACAGCCAAGACCAGTGTGTAAATATTGTCACATAAGCCAAGTGGAAGATAACAGGATTACCAATCTGTTTCCCAATAATTGGGGAAAGTAAAGTGGAACTAGAAAACTATTTTCTCAGAACATATTATTTTTTCTTTGCTTTGAGAGTCATTGTTTCCTCCAAGAATGATTGCTGTCTTTAACCTCATGATGGAGGTTAAATAAATAAAAATAAATAATAAAAAAGGAACAATCAACTACATAATGAATCATCCCTGGCATCAGTACTATGCCCCATCTACATTAACTCTTTATGTTAAAGTGTCGCGTTAACATGCTACTCCACCAGACCTGTGCAAGCCCTTCCCATTATCAACCAAGGTGGTTTGGCCTCTGTTGTCTGACTAGTATGTACTACTTAGTATCTACCATATATTTCTTGCTAAGCTGGGTACTATAGGAGATGCAACAAACTGTAAGAAATGGGAGGAGCTGATCTTTGCTGCATTTACTAGTATTTATCTGAAGGACAAGCTATCAGTGGCTAAACAAGTACTTTGTTCTTGTTGTTTAGTTGCTAAGTCATGTCAAACTCTTGTGACCCCATGACTGGTAGCCCACTAGGCTCTGTTCATGAGATTTCCCAGGCGAGGATACTGGAGTGAGTTCCATTTACTTCTCCAGAGGATCTTCCCAACCTAGGGATCGACCCCATATCTCCTGTGTTGGCAGGTGGATTCTTCACAGCTGTGCCACCTGGGAAGCCTAAAACAGTACATATCAAATACCAAAGTACCTAGGTATTCAATAAAGACAAGAGAAGGCAGAGGTCATTGTGGGCCAAGCAGATGAAGGAAGGCGAGAAATAAGCTGGTATGTGTTAGATGTCTGCTGCAGCCCAGCTTTTTATATACATCTTGTTCAATCCCCTCTAACTGATGCTATCACGGCACAGCCTATAACCCTCCAACTTCATCCTTTCAGTATGCTTCAGAAAACATCCAACTTCCAGGGTCGGTGTCTCTGGGCCTGAGGGTTTTTTTGCAGAATGGAGCTGTCCACTTGAGCTGGGAGATTTGTTCTCTCTGGGAAATTAACCCCCTCTGGGGAACAGCCTTCAGCCAATAGACTAAGAGGAGTCAGTGTTTAAATACCCCAACTCCCTTGCCCCTCAGGGAGAATAATTTTCAGGGCATGTGTTTTATACTTTCCAAGACTGTCCCTGTTGGGATCAAGCTGCAGCTGTCCCCAGTGGTATCTAACTTGACAGCAAACCACTGATTGCCTTCCCTTCCCCAACCACTGCCCACGCTTCTTGCCTGCACTCCCTCTGCCTCCCAAATACACCATTAGCACTCACATCCTCATCTCAGGATCTGCTTCCGGCCAAACCCAAACTAAGATAGCCTCAAATTTCCTGTGAAAATGGTGAAAACTGTCTCCTTTTGATTAATGAGAAAACTAAGACTGAAGGAGATTAAGGAAATACTCTAGGGTTACACAGCTTGTATGTGGTAGAGCTCAGGACTGAACCCACATCCTTCTGACTCCAGGTCCACCCCTGTCCTGTTGGCATACTGCAAGAAGAGCGCATATGAGCATGTTGCTTAACCATGGGGACACAGCCCACCCTTACTCCCATACTTAAACCTCACTCAGGAAACTGGGAACTTCCCCCCAAATCAAGGCTGAAAAAGAGTCTTCTGGAATGTAAGGACAAGAATGATGGTGATAGGGGAGAAAAATCGCCACCTGGAAATCCTGTACTGCACACGTGAAGGCAGGTACAAGGCAAGAAAAGGCAAGATACCCTTTCTGCCTGTGAAGATGGTGAGAAAATGTCTCCACGTTGTTTCTCAGGATCCACGGAAAATGACTTGTGCAGCCACACTTCGAATTTCTGCAAATCTTTTGTATGAAGGCAGTATGCAGGGCTGTGTTGGAATAACTGGAGTGGACAGTTAATGACAACCAAACCTACACTGGCAAGCATGAAACCTTGACTGTGGCTCAGGGACCTGTCTGTGAACCCAGGTGAAGTTCTGGCTCAGTTAAGAGGTAACGTGATCCAAGTTTCAAGCAAAATGGAACTGTCATGGTCAGAAGCAGATCGATAGGGCAAATCACACGAAATCAAAAAGCCATCAAAAGCCATCTGCAAAGTTTCTTCTATTTATGTCTAGTGTTCTAGTCACCTATTGCTGCATATCAAACCACCCGAAAATCTGGTAGGTTACAACAACCACTTTTTATTATTTCACAGCTTTTGTGGATCAGGAATTCAGGCTGGGCACCAACTATGGTTGTTTGGAGGTACTCAGCTGGCAGATGAGCTGGTCTGAAGGGTCTGAGATGGCTTCAGACACATGGCAGGCTCATGGGTGGACATGGCTGCAGAGCTGGGCTCAGCAGGGTCTGCGGATCAGAGAACTAAGTCTCCAGTGAACAAGGTAGAAGGTACATGGTTTTTGATGATCTAGAGTAAGAGGAACAAAATATGATTTCTGCCATACTACTTATCAAAGCAGTCACAAGCATACTGAGATTTGAGGGGAGAGGACTTGGGCCCAATCCCTCAATGGCTGAGTATTTAAAAGTACAACATCCAGCTTGGGTTAGAAGCCAAGAAGGGGAGTCAGTGCCTGCAGGCTTTCTCTAAATCTGAGATTTTAGCTGCAGCTGCTTTGCCAGGGGTTTTGTGACCTTGGGCGGGGAAGAAACCAGGAAATGAGGGATCTGGCAGGGCTAAAATCCCTGCTTGCCTGACAGTGCTCCCTGCTTCTGTTTTGCATGGCTGGCACACAGCACTGCAGTCATGACTAAAGGGCTGAGTGAAGGCTCTCACCTGCTCAAGATGCTGGGCCCTGAGAGC
The DNA here is from genome assembly GCA_006410635.1 of Cephalophus harveyi. Taxonomy (NCBI): domain Eukaryota; kingdom Metazoa; phylum Chordata; class Mammalia; order Artiodactyla; family Bovidae; genus Cephalophus; species Cephalophus harveyi. The sequence continues at coordinate 365,595 of SJYT01082772.1, forward strand.
TGAGGAAAAGGGCGGAGGCCAGAGTGGAAGGGTTTGGCTGATTTGAGCAATGCACAAATTGAGCAAGGATTGAAAGCCTGAGAGATAGTGCCCGTTGTTCTCATCACATAGAAGATTTGCAGCAAAAGAAAAAAAAAAAGATCTGCAGCTGACCTTAGGCTCAATGCGACACTCTCACCTCCCAAAGTGTCTGCATCTACCAAGGCAAGGCCACCCTTGCCTGGGCCACCCAATTCTGATGTTACTGTCCAATCCTGGAGAAAAGTCCAAGTAACAATTTCTTACACATCTGTGGATGGGTGCCTAGCACAGGTGTGTCCTCAGAGGAGGCCACCAAAAAAGTACACGCATCAATTTTATGTTGGTGTTCTTTGTCATTTACTCCATTAGAATTAGAGACCTAGAAATAGATTGCAGTGGGAGGTTGGTCATGAAAGGAAGGGAAAGAAAGGCATCTATTGTTGCCAAAAACAACTTCCTGGCGTTGAACTGTGGCCCAGCCTAGCATCTGGGAGTAGAACGGTCCAATCCCATAGAGATCAGCTCAGCCATGATCTCTTTACTCAAAGTGAATTTGAAATGTTTGTATGGTCCCAGTTGAACTAATTATTTCCCTCCATGTTTGCACAGATTTAATCAAATGATGGATGGATAGACTTATATGTCCTAGGCACTTTCATGTATACTAATCCCTCAGTCCTTACAAAAACTCCAAGACATCCATGCACTCATCCTTATTTTACCACAGAAGAAACTCAGAGTGAACCAAATGAATACCCAGGTTTGCCTTTTTCCCAAGCCCCTTTCTATTTTCGCTCTGGCTCTGGGGTGACTACATCACCAGTCACTCCATCCCATGGGCTAGAACGTGGGGAAGCAATGTGGACCCCTCCCTCTCCCCATGTCTGTCAGTAGAAAGGCCGCAACTGGTCTCCATCCTCAGTGTTTTTTCATGAACACTGTTCTTACTCTCTAATAAGGAACTCATTCTTGCATCCTTCATCCTTTGTCACTCGGGCTATTGTGCCAGCCACCTGGCCAGTCTGTCTATCTCAACTCCCCTGTACTCCGTCCATCCTCCATACTATAACCAGAAAGCTGAAACACAGATCTGATCATATAATCTGATCATATACGCCTTTGCCCATAAATTTTCAATCTTTCCCCACAACCCACAGAATAAATGACTAATCCTTGAGCCTTATGTTCAAGGCTGTCTATGATCTCCTCCTGATCAACATGTCCCATCTCATATACCACTATCTCCTTTCACTGGTATTTTGCAAACCAGAATCAATAAAACCCTGACCATTTTCTAGGAGAAGAGTGGAGTGCTATATAATATATTGAAATTTTCTATCTTTATTTCAGTGGTAATCTTAAGAGGAAAGTGTGTGTGTGTGTGCGTGCATGCATGTGTGTGTGTGTGTATGTGTGTGTGTATGTGCGCACGCACTCAGTGTGTCCAACTCTTTGGACCCTATGGCCTGAAGCCCGCCAGGCTCCTCTGTCCATGGAATTCTCCAGGCAAGAATACTGGAGTGGGTTGACATTTCCTGCTCCAGGGCATCTTCCAGCCCAGGAATGGAACCCACCTCTCCTTTATTTGCAGGTGGATGCTTCCTCATGGGTCTTCACGTTGTTTTCTACGTTGCAGCAATCCATCAGATTACAAAATCCAAGCTAGCCAGATCCCTGCTGAGTCACCTTGGCTCATGTTGCCCCTTGGGTTTAGAAGGCTTCCCACATCTTCCACTTCCACACTCAGCTCCTACCCACCACCACACCCCAGCTTCATCATGCTTCTCAGTAGGGGTAGCTCCAGGTAGAGCTTCAGGTGTTAAGATCTCCAACCTGGAGTGGACGCTGTAGGTCATTCAGTCTATTGGGCTCATTTTACAGTCAGGAAAATCTAGGCCCAGAGAAGAGAAGTAACAAACTAGACCTAGAACCCAGGCCTCCTGACACTGTATGTGGAGCTCTTTTCACATTATGCAACTTACTGATCACCTTCCTTAAAGTTTTATTGTCCATCTTTGGATTGGATCACTGGCATGGTGGCATGCAGAGTAAATTCTTAGTTTCCTTAATATCAGGACAGACAAAGCCATAAAACCACAGTAATTACCTGACATGTTCACATGTCTAAGGGACTACAATGGAATATCCCATGGGAGTTGAATGCGAGGAGCATTTCACATTTCTGTACTTTGGACAATGTAGGCTACTCTAATGAATGCCAGGCAGATTTACTCTTGAGACGTCCAAAATTATATGCTGATTTATTGAATCTACTATAACGTCCCCAAATCAATTTTTAAACATTTTTGCAAACCAGAACATGATACAGAGGCAACATCGCAGTTAGTTCAGTGCTTTGGAGTTAGTAAACATTCACTAAATGTGAGTTGGATGAATGGATGTGTCACAGACTGGGAAGCCAGGACACCTGAGGGGCATCTCATTCTTCCGCTCCCTGGCCACAAGGTCTTGGGAAAACCACTTGTTACTCATGAAGCCTTAGTCTGTTCATGTAAAATGAGGCATTTGGGCCAACTCAGTGTCTCTGAGCTACATTCCTTATAGTTATAAAATTATACAATTTCATAAAAATGCCAAATCTATTCATACTGTTGGTGTCAATGGAAGGTAAAAATAGAATGAGTGTTTATTAACTGCTCTTGTTTTATGTTTCATCGTTTATTATATACATCACTTTACATTATTTCAGACTATTGTGTATTTTAGTTATTGCAATTAACTTTTGAATAAAATATTATTGTGACAATAATAGCATTTTTAGCATAAATAAAAACTGACTTGGAGAAGCTGCTTTATTAACACAGCAAGATGTCATCTTCTAGGCTTGATTGGATTACAACCGATTTAAGACATTGGGAAAGAGGCAGTATAAAACTGATCCCTGAGAGAGAGGATCAATGAGATGAGCCTTAAAATACCTCTGGATTTATGCTTGGAGGCAATTCCCATCTGGAAATTATGAGCACAGTCTGCAAGCTTTGATAAGCAGAGGAGACAGAAGCCAGAGACTGGGGAAGCTGAAGAGGCTAGGAGTTGAGGATTACAATTTCACAAAAGAGGGGCGATACACAGGAAAAGAACACCATGAGTCTGCCGAGATATCCTCTTGAGTCTGTTGAGAATTATTATGTGTATGTATAAGGTGAAATTCTACAAAACGAGGCAAAAGAAATGACCAGAGAATAGTAAGCTGAACAACCCAGCGTTCTCACAAGGTAGAAATGGTTGTGTACCAAACAAAATGGAGAATTCTTGATGATCCCCTGGGCAACTGATGGAGAGCCCAGGGGAGTCATACTTGAGTAGAGATCCTGAACTATTCCTGGAGTGAAGGTTACTCTGGACCCTGAATAGCAAAGCTCAAAGACAGGACTCAAACGGATCAAACTATTTCTTGAGTAAATTAACTTCCAGACAAAACAAAGTCTTCAGTTCAGTCGCTCAGTCGTGTCTGACTCTTTGCAACCCCATGAATCGCAGCACACCAGGCCTCCCTGTCCATCACCATCTCCCGGAGTTCACTCAGACTCACGTTCATCGAGTCCGTGAAGCCATCCAGCCATCTCATCCTCTGTCGTCCCCTTCTCCTGCCCCCAATCCCTCCCAGCATCAGAGTCTTTTCCAATGAGTCAACTCTTCGCATGAGGTGGCCAAAGTACTGGAGTTTCAGCTTTAGCATCATTCCTTCCAAAGAAATCCCAGGGCTGATCTCCT